>CM041777.1:312162364-312620556 GCA_023374045.1 Limonium bicolor | reverse complement strand
GTTTGTTTTTGATTTGGTTAAGTGAGATAGGATTTACAAGAGGTCAAAGATGGATTTGGTGTGGTACTATTGCAAACCGTAGAAGAGAGCAAGAAGAGAGGTAGAAGAAGGGTTGGATACGTGGGAAATGAAGGAGAAATGAGAGAATGAGGATAAGTCTTGCTTTTAGAAGATATTTGTTCTTAATAAATAAATAGTAACTAAGTTAGTCATTCTTTATTTCCTTAGCAAGTTAACAAGAGTGGTGAATCACCACACTAAAAAAACCGCCCCCCAATAGTACTTAGGGGTATTTAGTCTTTATTAGTCAATTGTCTCACTTATAATAACATATGTTACAATCTAGCTTATTAAAATCACTATTCATAAAAACAAGGCACATAGAAGTGAAATTTTTGATTTCCCATTGATATAGACCTCTAAATGTGATACTATATAGTACACATGTTAATTAAAGAGTAATGATGGACATTTAGCCATTCAAAACTCATTTACAAGACAATTTTCAAAAACGTGCTTTAAGACTCCTTAAAGCATTTTGTGTTTTAACTTGTTTTCAAGCTTGGTTTTCTTTGGTAATTGTTTTAATATGTTCATTAAATATTTATAAGGTATAGGTATGACCATTAGGTCTTATACAAATTTATCCCAAGCTTATAGCACATTTTTGCTCTTATTGACTTTAAGGTATTTTCTTGTGTTTTGTTTGGTTTAACTGTCTACCAAAGTTTCCTAAGGACTTAATTAGCCTTATTAAATCATAATTGAATATTATTAAGTCTTGGTAGGCTCTTTGGGTCCTAACCAAGTTCACTCCAAGCTTAGAGCATGTTTTTGCTCAAGTTGTGTCTTAGTGCTTTATTGCATTTTACTATGGTTTAAATTGTTCACTGATGTTTCTAAGGCACTTTTTAGCCTTTACATACCATATTTTAGTATTTAAACAATATATCAGGGTTTGGGGTATTTCATTCTACCCCCCTTAAAAGAACTTCGTCCTCGAAGTTCACACTTCCCACACAACATTAGATTAGAACACAGGAGTCACTTGGAAATAAACTTCCATAACCAAAACATACTTTACATCACAACCTCGGAGTTAATGGTCCGGGTACACATACACATCCATACATAACATAACATACTCACATGATAACCTCAGACTCAATGGTCCGGGTATCTTAATAACATTTACACACACATAACAACCCTTAGACTCTCTGGTCTTGGGTACATAACAACATTTAGACACATAGGTCTTGATAACATAACAGCCTTTAGACACATAGGTCTATGTAACACAACACATTTAGACTCATAGGTCTTGATAACATACACTTTTGGAACTTAAGGTCAAAATAATATTTATTACACATACCACACAACATGTCTTAGCATGTATGGCAACCAAAAATATCTTTGATATACACTGTGATCCCGCAGAACCCGGTCGCGATGGACACCTTCCGTCCCCGTGCCTTTGGGAGATCAAAACAATCACTTAATTTGAAATTTTTTTGTGAGGTTAAGTAAGAAAACTTTAATTATGTAAAGTATCTATCGACGTTTTATAAATACCAATTCAAAATCCTTTTTGAAAACACACACAACTCCAAGTCCAACTTATGCTCTTTGCTTCCTTTCTTAGCGTGGTTAATTGTGACCACTTATAGGGAGCTTCAAGAATCATTCAACCCTAATGTGATCAGCATCAGTGTCGAACTATCCTTCCACCCCAATTTGTGTTAGGCTTCCCTTGATCGTATGCAAATCAAGTTCAACTTCCCACTTCATTTTCAAGCATCAAATAAATCACTCATTTCCAATTTTCTATCTTTTGATCATTCTAATCATGATCATAACATCTCCAAGGGATAGAACTTCGTCTATCAGTTATTCCATTCACTTAAATGCTGTTACCTAGGGAATCTTATTCTCACTAGGTTTATATCGTTTTCATACCCTTTCGTGAATCACTATATAGTATATATACACATATATTTTATCAAAATACCACACACAGTTCACATTTATACACTGTCGGGGTTTTTTTGTCCCCGGGAGTTTCTCTACTCCCCACACTTGTACTATCACACACAATTGTTAACAAGCAAACACACTTATCACAATGGTATTCGCATCTTCTGTGCGCAATTACCACAATTAAACCATGAATGAATGCGTATGTTTACATAACACACACACAATCGTCAAAAAAATTATTTTGTGCTATGCACAACATAAATCACGTACACTTGTACGGTAATACACACCATAAATCACGTACACTTGTACGGTAATACACACTAAGTGGTTTTGCGCTCTACCCCCCTTAAAGGGATTACGCCCACGTAATCAATCACTAAACATCGGTTAAAAGTTCTACCGTCGTGAAGTGTTTTAACTTCCACGCGGTCTATTATACAATGGATTCTGATTAGAGGATCTTAACCATATTGGCGGTTAGTTCCTACACCAAGAATTCTCATTGGATTGTTTAAACTCTTAGTTGGTTTCGATCTGGCCTGTTAGGCTTCTAGGCGTTAATAATTAGCCATTCACTCATGTTCACCATGTACATTCAACACTTGAATCACTGGCTCACTAGTTTCTACTGCGAAACTCTAATAATTGTAGGGTTAGTTTGCCCCATTCGTTATTCTTACTGTATTGTACATATCCCAATTATTACCTTTATCTTGGTAATAACGGTTTCTCAACCAATGCGTGGATTTCTAACCGTGAGAAATTCGGTGAGTTTCAAAACTTTCCATTCTCCTCTCCAATAATTTACTGTGTATACTGCTATGTATTTCACAACGATGACTTGTTTCCTTCCGACTTACTGTCGGTTGAGGTTGAGCTACTACCAATGTGTAGTGCTCTCTCAGTATTCCCACACTTGAGGTAATTTCATACCAATATTGGTATTGGTGCTACTGTTGTAACGACCCCAAAACCGGCCTAGGAGTTAGGGCCGTTACACGCCGCGAGTCTACTACCTAACGTCGCAAGGCTCTAAGCAAACGAATCCCAAGACCGAATAAGAAACTTGTATAAATACCAAAGAGTTTACAAGATCCAAAAGCTTATAAGTCAAATACAAAGAGAGAGGCCCGAAGGCTACACAAAGTACTAAAGCGTCCAAAGCGCAAGCAATAAGGTCTAAAGACACATAAAAATAACGAAGCTCCAGGAGGGGGACGAGAGAGAAGATCCCACGAGCTCAATCTGCAACAAAGTAAAGGGGTGAGCTAAACAGCCCAGCAAGCAGAAGACTTCCTCAAGGAAGCCCACTCAAAACAGAAGCAGAAGAATACTTATAAACAGAGAGGATAGCGGAGTCAATAAATAGACTGAATGACACCACAAAACAGAGGCAGAGCAGAACGGAATATCACTTCAAAACACAGTCGGACTTCAGATCAGAAACAGAAGAATGGGACACTAGAAACAAGCTAACACAACAGAAGGACTCACATAAGGTCCTATGGATCCGAGGATCCCACAACAGAAGCCGTAGAGACAGCTAACAGACCCGTCGGTCAAACAACGTCCTAAGGGAGACCCTAAGGAGTATAAACAGAAGGAATTCCTGCGCAGCATGCTACGGGACAGCCCGACCCGACTATCCAAGGCTCAGAAGCAAAGTAACTAGGTCCCAAAACCAAAAGCTCACAAAACAGATCTTAAGTGCATAAAAATGCATATAACAGCATAAGAAGCTTGTACACAGATAGGGGAATCCAACCCCGCAAACGGAACTCAAACGGAGCTAAAACGAAGGAGTTATGCTCAAAACAGTGGCATGTCCGAACTTGCGTCCGACCTTGCAAGTTCGGACAGAGGCCGAGAATCAGAGGTCGCGGAGATACAAATGTCCGAACTTACGTCCGAACGTCGAAGTTCGGACGTAAGTCGAGAGTTAAAAGCCGGAACCATCTTCGTGTCCGAACTTGCGTCCGACCTTGCAAGTTCGGACACACGTCGAAACTTTTACGAAAATTCATCCTCACGTCAGGTCCGAACTTTGAAGTTCGGACCGATGTTCGGACACTTCAAAACCTTCAAAAACAAAACGCGCCCGATGCACTGTCCGAACTTACAAGTTCGGACAGACGTTCGGACAGCGCGAAACTGGCGAAATCCAGAGCGATCAGACGAGCAGAAATCAGCCAAAAATCACCATAACTCACACAAAACTCACAGAAGGTAAATCAGTACCCTCGGGGCTTAGCCAAACGATTAACAACGCAAAACCAATGAGAAAAACACCAGGCAACACACGAAATCGGATACGAAACAGATATTAAAACAATCCCCGAGGGTGAGCAAACTACCCCGATTCCATCCCCCACTTACTTGAATTCGAAGCGCAGAATTCAGCCAGACGTTACCAGCAACTCAACGCACAGAACGCAGCAGAGGAAATGCACCAGACAACACTGAATTCAGCCAGCAAACAATCCAATCAATCAAAACACTGCCTCCTCAAAACAGAAGCGAACACCACCAAAACCGAAAGGAAAACCAAACCTGAACCACCGCAGAGGAAAAGGCAATCACACAGAACCGGAATTCGATCTCAAACGCACCAGCAATGCACCAGGAATTAGCACTCAAAGGAGAAGGAGAGGAGAGGGATGCTGAAAACTGTCGCGAGGAGAACACACCACGTCTTGAAACTGATCGGGAAAAACTGAGCGAGGAAATAAAATAATGGACTCTATTTTCTTTATTAATGTCTTACCAAAATAAAAGAAAAGGAAACGACCTCCTTGCCCCTGTCTTTTATTTAAATACCTCGAACGTCCCATCAACTAAACAAAGCACACACAACATAAGTAATGACATAAACCGGAACGTTATGTCATGAAATCTGCAAACGTAAAAATAATACGGAGTATTACATCACTCCCCCCTTAAAAGGAATTTCGTCCTCGAAATTCAACATACCTCACTGCTCGAAAAGGGAAGGAAACTTGGCACGCAACTCCTCCTCGAGTTCCCACGTCGCCTCACGCTCGGACTGGTCAGACCACTGCACTTAACCATAGGCAGTGTCTTGCTACGAAGCCGACGAACATCCCGTGCTAAAATACGGACCGGAACTGCCTCATAAGTGAAATCATCTCTGAGTCGAAGCTGACCATAGTCAATCACATGCGAAGGATCATGTAGATACTTCCTGAGCATCGACACATGGAACACGTCATGCACTCCTGCTAGAGCTGGTGGCAATGCCAATCTGTAAGCCACCGGCCCAACTTCCCAAGCACCTCAAAAGGCCCTACGAACCGAGGACTCAGCTTGCCTCGCTTCCCAAAACGAACCACACCCCGAACTGGAGAGATCTTCAGGTACACGTGGTCTCCCACCTGAAACTCAAGCGGACGGCGTCTCTGATCTGCATAACTCTTCTGCCGGCTCTGGGCAACCAACAAACGCTCCCTGATAGTCTTAACTTTGTCCACAGCCCTGCACCAACTCAGGACCTACAATCGCCCTCTCCCGCAGGTCATCCCAACAAATAGGAGATCTACAGCGCCTACCATACAACGCCTCATATGGAGCCATCCCAATGCTCGATTGGAAAACTATTATTGTAGGCGAACTCAATCAAGGTCACATGCTGATCCCAACTGCCCCCGAAGTCGAGCACACAAGCCCTCAACATGTCCTCCAAAATCTGATTCGTCCTCTCCGTCTGCCCATCGGTCTGAGGATGATAAGCCGAACTGAAAGCCAAATTCGTCCCTAACGCCTTATGCAGGCTTCGCCAGAAGCGAGATACAAATCTCGGATCTCTGTCCGAAACGATCGTCGCCGGCACACCGTGCAACCTCACAATCTCATCAATATACAGCCGAGCCAGGCGCTCAAGGCTGAAGGTCTTCCTCACAGGCAAGAAATGAGCTGACTTCGTCAACCGGTCCACAACCACCCACAGCGCATCGTACCCAGAAGATGTCCTAGGCAACCCCACAATAAAATCCATGCCAAACTCTCCCATTTCCACTCAGGAACGGGAAGAGGCTGCAGAAGACCCGCAGGTCGCTGATGCTCAGCCTTCACCTGCTGACAGGTTTGGCAACGAGCCACAAAATCAGAAATCTCCCTCTTCATATTCGCCCACCAAAAGGATTCCCGGAGATCCCGGTACATCTTCACCCCTCCTGGGTGCACAGAATAAGGAGCTCCATGAGCCTCCTGCATAATCTCCCGCCTAAGGTCGCCTCCACTAGGCACACAAACTCTGCCCCTGAAGCGTAGACAATCATCGCTGGACACAGAAAACTCTGACTCCTGCTCATCTGCCAACTTCTCCCTGATCTTGCACAACTCAGCATCAGTCTTCTGACCCTCTCTGATCCGCTCAATCAAAGTAGACTGGACCTGAATCGAAGCAATCATCCCAGCACGGTCGGACCGAACAACCCAAACCCCATACGCTGAAGCTCAAAAGCAGACCTCTGAACCCCTGTCAACGAACAAGCTAGACCAGGAGCACCCCTACGGCTCAAGGCATCAGCCACCACATTCGCTCTACCCGGATGGTAGAGGATCTCCAGATCGTAGTCATGTAACAGCTCCAACCAGCGCCGCTGTCTCAAATTCAATTCCTTCTGCGTGAACAGATATTTGAGACTCTTGTGATCCGTGTAGACCTTACACGTCACCCCATACAAATAGTGCCGCCAGATCTTCAAAGCGAAGACCACAGCAGCTAGCTCCAAGTCATGGGTAGGATAATTCTTCTCATACGGCTTCAACTGTCGTGACCCATACGCTACCACCTTTCCCTGCTGCATCAGAACACACCCCAACCCTCTGTGGGAAGCGTCACAGAACACCTCGAAGCCCTCTGTCCCAGAAGGCAACGTCAAAATCGGAGCCGAAGTCAACCTCTTCTTCAACTCCTGGAAGCTCTCCTGGCACGCCTCACTCCAATCAAACTTGACATCCTTCCTAAGAAGACGAGTCAAGGGAGATACAATCTTAGAAAAGCCCTCCACGAACTTCCTATAATACCCAGCCAATCCCAGAAAACTGCGCACCTCAGACACACTAGTGGGCTTCGCCCACTCCATAACTGCCTTAATCTTCTCTGGGTCCACTGATATGCCATCCTTCGAAACCACGTGGCCAAGAAACACCACTCTATCCAACCAAAACTCACACTTCTTCAATTTAGCATACAGCTCCTTCTCCTTCAACGTCTGTAGACCATCCTCAGATGCTCCTCATGCTCCTCAGCACTCTTGGAGTACACCAAGATGTCGTCAATAAACACAACTACAAAAGAATCCAAGAAAGGTTTGAAGACTCTGTTCATCATATCCATGAAGAACGACGGGGCATTGGTCAAACCAAAAGGCATGACCAAGAACTCATAATGCCCATACCGGGTCCTAAATGCAGACTTAGACACATCCTCGGCCTTAATCTTCAGCTGATGATATCCAGAACGCAAGTCGATCTTCGAGAAGACTGTCGCCCCTGCTAACTGGTCAAAGAGATCATCAATGCGGGGAAGAGGATACCGATTCTTGATGGTAACCTTATTCAATTCCCTGTAGTCAATGCACAATCTGAAGGAGCCATCCTTCTTCTTCACGAACAACACAGGTGCTCCCCATGGAGACACACTAGGGCGAATGAAGCCCTTATCCAGAAGATCCTGCAGCTGCACCTTCAGCTCCTTAAGCTCTGCCGGACTCATGCGATAGGGAGCCTTAGAGATAGGCTGAGTCCCTGGCGCTAACTCAATAGAAAACTCCACCTCACGATCAGGTGGTAGTCCTGGCACATCGTCCTGGAACACCTCAGGAAACTCACACACAATGGGGATATCCTCCAACCGGGATCCCTCCTTAACCTCAGGTACAAAGCAGAGAAAACCCTGGCAGCCCTTCCTCAAGGAACGGACTGCCTGCATAGCAGACACCAACACAGGAGCACAAGGAATGGAATTCCCCACAAAAGCAAAACGGGTCTCACCCGGTCTATCAAACACAACTCTCCTAGCTGCACAATCTATATGGGCATGGTGCTCTGCTAGCCAGTCCATGCCCAAAATCACATCGAAGCAAGACATACGCATAGGGATCAAATCAGCAGACAAGTTCCTATCCATAATCACTACCGGAACCGACTTACACACAGAATCAAGTACACAAGCAGGTACGCCACTCAGCGGGCTAGAAATACACAAATCCACATCACAGGGCACAGCAGACAACCCGAGACTACCCACTAAATCAGCAGACACAAAGGAGTGGGTAGCTCCTGAATCAAACAAGCAGAAAACTGGCTGAGAAGAGATCTGAAGAATACCTGACACAACTCGGCCTGAGTCACGGTCTCGCTCACCAGCTAGAGCGTACACACGAGCCTGGGTCTGGGGCTTCTTCTGATCAGTCTTCTGCCCGGACCCTGAACCAGCTCCTCGGCCCTCAGAACCGCCACTGCTACCTCCACCTCTAGCCTGTGGACACTGGGCAATGCGATGGTCTAGCGAACCACACTTGAAGCACGCCCCGGACTTCCTGTAGCACTCCCGCCCAGGATGGAAACGGTCACACTCCGCACACTTCTCCACAGCAGGGGATGCTGATGAAGAAGAACCCCGGTCTCCTCTATACTTCTTCTTCTGAGAAGAAGTCTGCTCACGCCTCTCGGGCTCCTCCACACGACCCTTCCTCTTCTGGTCCTTGCCCTTATCGGGCCTCTGGTCCCTCTTCTCATACCGCTGCCTAGCCTGCAGCTCAGACTCCACCACCAACGCCACATCGGCCACATCCCGGAAAGTCTTG
Organism: Limonium bicolor; assembly: GCA_023374045.1. NCBI lineage: Eukaryota > Viridiplantae > Streptophyta > Magnoliopsida > Caryophyllales > Plumbaginaceae > Limonium > Limonium bicolor. The sequence continues at coordinate 312,611,740 of CM041777.1, read as the reverse complement.
TGGCGAAAAGGTGCCACAGCAGCTCGAATGTCACCCCTCAACCCAGCCTCAAACTTTCTAGCCTTCCGGTTATCATCTGGCTCAGGCACAAACTTCAAAGGGAAATAAACTTCCTCACATAGTCGTCCACTGACATCTCCTTCGTCTGGCGAAGCCTCCCATACTCTACAATCTTCTGATCCCTGAAGACATCGGGATAGAACTGCTGATTGAAGCAGCCCCTGAACTGCTCCCATGTCCATGGGTGGGGGTACTTCCCTTCGACCGACTTCCACCACTCCTTCGCCTCACTCTGAAAAATGAAGGTAGCGAATCCGACTTTCTGATCCTCCTCACATCCCATGACCCGCAGAAGGTCCTCAATGGCAGTGATCCAGTGGCTCGCCTCTGTGGGTCGCCACTAGCATCGAAAGAAGGTGGCTTCAGCTTCAGAAACTCCTGAAGCGCCTTCACGTTGTTGCCCCCCGCGTTACCGGCTCCTGCCGCCTGACCAGCAGTGGCCCCTACAGTCTGCAACACCTGGGTCACCACCTGCTGCACAATCTCTGCAATGTCCCCCTGGGGAGCATCGCCTGCAGCTGTACCACGTCCTGAACGTCGGGGAGGCATACTGAAGATACAACATCAAAATTTATCAGAAACCATCAAGCATCAAACAGCAGACCCTTCAAACACCCACACATGCAGACAAAACCCCACAGACACCAAAGAACGAGCAACCTGGCTCTGATACCACTAAATGTAACGACCCCAAAACCGGCCTAGGAGTTAGGGCCGTTACACGCCGCGAGTCTACTACCTAACGTCGCAAGGCTCTAAGCAAACGAATCCCAAAACCGAATAAGAAACTTGTATAAATACCAAAGAGTTTACAAGATCCAAAGCTTATAAGTCAAATACAAAGAGAGAGGCCCGAAGGCTACACAAAGTACTAAAGCGTCCAAAGCGCAAGCAAATAAGGTCTAAAGACACATAAAAATAACGAAGCTCCAGGAGGGGACGAGAAGAGAAGATCCCACGAGCTCAATCTGCAGCAAAGTAAAGGGGTGAGCTAAACAGCCCAGCAAGCAGAAGACTTCCTCAAGGAAGCCCACTCAAAACAGAAGCAGAAGAATACTTATAAACAGAGAGGATAGCGGAGTCAATAAATAGACTGAATGACACCACAAAACAGAGGCAGAGCAGAACGGAATATCACTTCAAAACACAGTCGGACCTTCAGATCAGAAACAGAAGAATGGGACACTAGAAACAAGCTAACACAACAGAAGGACTCACATAAGGTCCTATGGATCCGAGGATCCCACAACAGAAGCCGTAGAGACAGCTAACAGACCCGTCGGTCAAATAACGTCCTAAGGGAGACCCTAAGGAGTATAAACAGAAGGAATTCCTGCGCAGCATGCTACGGGACAGCCCGACCCGACTATCCAAGGCTCAGAAGCAAAGTAACTAGGTCCCAAAACCAAAAGCTCACAAAACAGATCTTAAGTGCATAAAAATGCATATAAACAGCATAAGAAGCTTGTACACAGATAGGGGAATCAACCCCGCAAACGGAACTCAAAACGGAGCTAAAACGAAGGAGTTATGCTCAAAACAGTGGCATGTCCGAACTTGCGTCCGACCTTGCAAGTTCGGACAGAGGCCGAGAATCAGAGGTCGCGGAGATACAAATGTCCGAACTTACGTCCGAACGTCGAAGTTCGGACGTAAGTCGAGAGTTAAAAGCCGGAACCATCTTCGTGTCCGAACTTGCGTCCGACCTTGCAAGTTCGGACACACGTCGAAACTTTTACGAAAATTATCCTCACGTCAGGTCCGAACTTTGAAGTTCGGACCGATGTTCGGACACTTCAAAACCTTCAAAAACAAAACGCGCCCGATGCACTGTCCGAACTTACAAGTTCGGACAGACGTTCGGACAGCGCGAAACTGGCGAAATCCAGAGCGATCAGACGAGCAGAAATCAGCCAAAAATCACCATAACTCACACAAAACTCACAGAATGGTAAATCAGTACCCTCGGGGCTTAGCCAAACGATTAACAACGCAAAACCAATGAGAAACACCCAAGCAACACACGAAATCGGATACGAAACAGATATTAAAAACAATCCCCGAGGGTGAGCAAACACCCGATTCCATCCCCCACTTACTTGAATTCGAAGCGCAGAATCCGCCAGACGTTACCAGCAACTCAACGCACAGAACGCAGCAGAGGAAATGCACCAGACAACACTGAATTCAGCCAGCAAACAATCCAATCAATCAAACACTGCCTCCCTCAAAACAGAAGCGAAACACACCAAACCGAAGGGAAACCCAACCTGAACCACCGCAGAGGAAGAGCAATCACACAGAACCGGATTCGATCTCAAACGCACCAGCAATGCACCAGGAATTAGCACTCAAAGGAGAAGGAGAGGAGAGGGATGCTGAAAAACTGTCGCGAGGAGAACACACCACGTCTTGAAACTGATCGGGAAAAACTGAGCGAGGAAATAACATAATGGACTCTATTTTCTTTATTAATGACTTACCAAAATAAAAGAAAGGGAAACGACCTCCTTGCCCCTGTCTTTTATTTAAATACCTCGAACGTCCCATCAACTAAACAAAGCATCACACAAACATAAGTAATGACATAAACCGGAACGTTATGTCATGAAATCTGCAAACGTAAAAATACGGAGTATTACAGGACGCATATTGTCACGGGCAATATAAAGGAGTTGACAACAAAACTTCACCTAGGCGGGTGACGGACACTACGAGTGTACCAACTGTAATGTGGGCGACCGCACTCCGATAGGAGCTTGTGGGCCTGACAGACCTACTTATGGGTTAGTTGGGTAAGTAGTAATGTATCATCAGCATGGTACCCCACAATGTATAAATACAAGTAGAGTCCGGAACACGGAATAGTCGACTCATACTACGGTCAGCATTATAAACAAACAAGAGCTAAGGATTACCATGAATGGTTTAAGTAAAGGAACAAGTCAAGTTAACGGACTAAAGGAATTAGTGAATGCATTTCAAGGATATGTTTAAGAGTCAGGAGGAGCGAAGTGCACTAACTGTTATGTAAAGACATCACACATGTCTTAAGAATTCTGAGGGATAAACATGTTAGCTGGAACGGTGACCCAGCTTGTCCATGGCTAAGCGATGCCTGATGTGGACACATTAATGTGCAATGAACGGGATGAAACTCCCAGATGAGTACCTACACTACCAGGAAATGTTGATCTTCACAGGAGGAGATAATAAGCCAGTTAAGAACGCAAACGGCGTGGCTAACGGAATGTACCAATAAGTGTGAACCAGATGTAAAGGCATAACTTAGTAACACCCAGGAGCAATCCTTAAAGGGTGTTCGCACCAACAATTGTTGCACGAAATGGCGTGACAGAAACACAAGGGTTGAAACTAACACCCAGTTTAGATATAAATTGTCAGGAGACAGACCGACAATCCTAAGGGGCATCCCATGAAAGGAAACAGAATGTAACGACCTTGTCATGGAGCTCAATATGATATCCAAACTATGTAATGTTGTACAGAGAAATAAATGTGTGTGAACCGTCCACAATGGACAGAGCTCGAAGCAGTAAGGCTTATAAGCCACAATAAAATGTGTTATGTAAATTAGATTGATTGCAAAAGTTTATGTTATATAAGTGAATAGAGTGGAGAATGAACCACTGTACTAAGAGTGGGGATACCTCTCGATGCTGTGAAACCGCTGGAGCGGTAGTTATGTGAACCAAGTTCAAGAAATATGTTAAGGATGACAATATTATTATTATTTGAGAGAACAGTTAGTTTAGTAGCTTGTGAAACACCGAGCTGAATAATGCCGGCTTGTGACTCGAATGATCGATGCTCAAAGAGCATTCAGTAGTCATCCAAATGAGTGAAGAACATAATGTGAATAATGTAAGTATATGTGTGGAAGTTAATGTGACAGTAATACGATATAAGCTGATGTTATACAAGGAGTAAAGCACGGTGCGCAGCAAGCGACCGTTGTATGAGTATTGTTAAACGATAATGTAGCAGATAAGACCAGTTATGAGTTAAACTTAGTAGAGATGCAAGATAAGCGATGTTAAACAGACTGGGCAATAAGCCAGTGGTAGGTACTGTGTGATGAGGAACTCAGTGTGAATTCCATGGCGAATCGCATAAGGGATTTACTGTCAAGAGTTTATGCCTCTACACTCTGTATGACTGAGTGTTTTGGTATTGCACTTGCGCAGTGATGATCGAGTGGGATATCTAGGAATTGGAAACATGTTAATAATTGTAGAGGAATAAGTATAATGGCGAGTGCATTGGAACTGCAAAGCCGCCCCAATAAAAGAGTACTTTGTACAACCAAATGTGGAGACCTGATTAATAATAGTGACTATAGTAAGACTACCTGCCAAAGACGGATTGGACTATACCCCCAAATGTTGTTAAAATGCTGAGAGAGCACTACCCTAGTAGTAGCTCAATCTCAAGACAGTAAGTCGGAAGAATAAGTCAATCATTGTGAAATACGTAACAGTATATACAGTCAATTATTATGGAGTGGATAGAAAGTTTATAACTCACCGAATTCGCTCACGGTAAAGATACCACTCTCGGTTGAGAAACCATTATTACCAAGATAAAGTGATATATGGGAGGTGTACAATACAGTGAGAATAATGAATGGGGCAAACTAAGCCTACAGTTATCAGAGTTGCGCAGTAGACGTTAGTGAACCAGTGAGTCAAGTGTACAATGTGCATAGTGAATATGAGTAAATGGCTAATTATTAACGCCTAGAAGCCTAACAGGCCAGAATCGAAACCAACTAAGAGTTTGAACAAACTCCAATGAGAATTCTTGGTTTAGGAACTAAACCGCCAGTATGGTTAAGATCCTCTAATCAGAATCCATTGTGTAATAGACCGCGTGGAAGTTAAACTTCACGACGGCAGAACATTTTAAGCTAATGTTTAGTGATTGATTACGTGGGCGTAATCCCTTTTAAGGGGGGTAGAGCGCAAAACCACTTAGTGTGTATTACCGTACAAGTGTATGTGACTTATGTTGTGCATAGCACAAAATAAATTGTTTTGATGATTGGTGGTGTGTGTTACGTAAACATATGCATTCATTCATGGTTTAATTGTGGTAATTGCGCACAGAAGATGCGATACCATTGTGATAAGTGTGTTGATTATTAATAGTTGTGTGTGATGGTACAAGTGTGGGGAGTAGAGAAACTCCCGGGGGAACAAAAACCCCGACAGTGTATAAATGCGAAACTGTGTGTGGTATTTTGATAAAATATATGTGTATATATATTATATAGTGACTCATGAAAGGTTATGGAACCGACATAGAACCTAGTGAGAATAAGATTCCCTAGGTAACAACATTAAAGCAAATGAAAATAACTGATAGACGGAGTTCTATCCCTTGGAGATGTTATGATCATGATTAGAATGATTAAAAGATAGAAAATTGGAAATGAGTGATTTATTGATGCTTGAAAATGAAGTGGGAAGTGGAACTTGATTTGCATGCGATCAAGGGAAGTCGAACACAAATTGGGGTGGAAGGATAGTTCAACACTGATGCTGATCACATCAGGGTTGGATGATTCTTGAAGATCCCTATAAGTGGTCACAAATAACCACGCTAATAAAAGAAGTAAAGAGCTTAAGTTGGACTTGGAGTTGTGTGTGTTTTCAAAAGGATTTTCAATTGGTATTTATAAAACTTCGATAGATACTTTACATAATTAAGTTTCTCTTACTTAACCTCACAAGAATTTCAAATTTAAGTGATTGTTTTGATCTCCCAAAGGCACGGGGACGGAAGGTGTCCATCGCGACGGGGTTCTGCGGGATCAAGTGTATATCAAAATACTTTTGATTGTTAACATGCTATGACATGTTGTGTGGTATGTGTATAATATTATTTTGCCTTGAGTTCCTAAGTGTATGTTATCAAACCTATGGGTCTAAATGTTGTTATGTTACCCAAGACCAAGAGTCTAAGGTTGTTATGTATGTGTAAGTGTTTGTTAGATCCCGGACCATTGAGTCCGAGTGTAACACCCCTACAACGCTCCTATCATCTACCGAAGTCGCAGCGGAAATAACCAACCAAATAATAACTATCGCTTTGGTGTTACAACGCCGTTAACCACCCACGTGGTTAACTAGGCAGAATAAATACAAGTGTATCGGTCTGACGATCAGACTCCCGAGCATAGTAACTAACATCCATATATAACATAACCACCATACCGAGTATTTAATTTACAATACATCATCCCAAACCATAATCGTCTCACACTGTATAACAACGGTATCAAATGTAACGCCTCGGGAGCACAGGCGCATCCCGGGCTCAACAACCTACTTATCCAAAAGTATGTCAACAACCTAGGACCTAGAGCCACTCTGCCTCTTCGATCCTCATCCTGCAATAAAAATATGGAGCCCCCGAGGGGGTCAGCACCTTTGCTGGTATGGCTAACGCGCAGCCCATCGACTAACGGGATACGCGCAACCAATTGTCATAATAACATGGCATTCATTTTAGAACAACCAACATATATATACATATACCATAGCATAGCAAGGGAAATTGCATAGCATCACAACATCAATACATAACACCATAAACTTGGTCCTCACAAGGAACCTTCCACCATAGTTAGTATACCATGAGAGCCTAGGGGTTTTTACCAACCCCATGTTAAGCTCGTTACCATCCTCGTTACCGTCCGGTTATATAGAACGGTTAACTTATACCAAAGGTGTGTCGGATATAGTAATCCCGAGCACTCCGAAATAACATACGTATGCCCCTATGGCCCGACGTGAGTCAGTAACTAGCTTTGGATAAGCTAAGGGAAGGTAGAAACCAAATTGGAATACCACCTATACATACACCAAGAGAGCCGAACCGGATATGATATCGACCCCCATCCATCACACGCGTGGCCGGAACAACCGGACTCCTCACTCCCCGGTTAGCACTTGTTAGTGATCACACAACATTTTGTTAAGTCACATACAAGCAACATTTAGGTCTTGTTAGACACACCAAGGGAAAGGAGTCATAATAACACAACATCAATATATAACAACTGTAAACTCTTTTCATGCCTTAATCTTATAAGGTCGTAAACACTCAGAAAACAATCAACACCCAAGCCGGTGTAAACCGTTAGGCAACAGACTGCAAGAAACCATACCTTGGTCCTTGCCTTGTTTCGTTCCCACCTTGAGAGAATCCTATACACATTAGTAAGGTCGGTTAATCACGCACTAGTCCACTGTCACATTAACTACTCACATTTCTAGTTATCACATTTCCACATTTTGTTTTTAACTTCCCATCTTTTAAATGTCATTATAACCCTCCTAACATGTCTTATGTAACCTTATAATATCATTCCTAACTTATCCCCCATCATTAGACATCATTTAAATACCTAAAACCCAAGTTTTATGTGGTCCGGGACTTGGTCCCTAGCTTAGGTCCCGGACCACATGCTAACTCAGCTCTCGGGGTAATTCCGGGGTGGTGTCCGGGTCCTTGTACAAGACCCAAGTCCCGACCACATTGCTTTGTGACCCTCGGCCTATTTTACACCCCCCGTCCGGGACTTCCAGCCCCTAGGTCCCGACCAAACCTACAGAATTGATAAAATGTCACTTTTCAAATGTTGTTACCTTAGTTCTCCACCTCCATTATTGTATAACTTTACCAAGTGTTCCTAGATTATTCTAATGTCTAGATATCATCTTAAACACACCTAAATCCTGTTTCACTTGTTACTCTTTTTTCTTATAAATTCACTAACACTTACAACACTTTACATTAGGTTTTCTAAATGATATTTCTTACCTAAGAAAACTACTATCCCAAAATGCTTTCTCCTCATCCTAACATCATCTCTAAGCACCATTCCTTACCAACCTAAACCCTAGTTGATGTCTAAGTCCTTCTTGTCTACCTAGAGCACCTTAAGACATTATTTCCTCTCTTAATAAACACTTAGTCATTTTTTTCTAACACTTCTAATTCCTCAAACTTACATTAACACCTAGAACTCCTTGAGTATTTCCTAAATTTGACATGGTTTCTCCTAGAACATTACTAAGCCTAACACTTTACCTTCTCCTTTAAACACACAAAACATCTAAAATCACCAAGAACACTCTCATACACAATTTCACCAAATCTACACCACATTACAATATAGTGCACAATTTAAATTGCATGGCACTTAGCCCTTAGAATGCATGGCTCTTAGGCCCTTAAAGTGCTTAAATCATAAACACTGAATTTCCACAATGTATATGCCTTTAACCTGCAAATACACTCAACACACATATGCCCTTTACTAGTCTCTTGAGAACACTTTACTAAGTCATTCACCATTTGCTCTTTAGGTAGTTTTAATAAGCATTTATAAGCTCATTTCTCCTAAGGCATTAAACAACATTTAAGTTAGTAGATTTACCTCTTTTTCCCAAAACACTTCCTTCTTGATTCCTTACAAAACCGTATGGTATTTTGGCTCCTTGTCAAGTTCTAGACAATATACAAACACCATAATGAGTATTCAAGCCTTGAGCTTCATCTCATTGTAAACCCTAATTTGACATTGTTTCAAAAACATCAATGTAGTTGTTTTACCTTGATCTTTGAAGGGAGTTTGAATATATAACAAGAGAGGACTCCACCTAGTCCATGAAGAGTTGAAATGAAGCTAGAACAAAGTCACACAATGAGCTATATCAATGTGTATTTTCGGACATGACAAAAACAAGGAGGAAACTTGATTTTTGTTTGAGATTCCTTACCTAGAAGCAAAGGAGAGTAATAATATGTCAAAATATAAGCTCAAGCTCCTTCAATGGTGGAACACCTTGGCACCGAAATGGAGCTCTTGGAGTTTTGAGAAGATAGGAATGAAGAGCTTGATGAGAGGAAGAGATTGGTGGTCTTTGTTTTTGATTTGGACAAGTGAGCTAGGTTTAGCAAGTGGTCAAAGTTGGAACTTCCATGGTGATAGTGGTATTACCGAGAGAGAACAAGGAAGAAGGAAGAAGAGAGGTGTTTGCAAACCGTGGGAATGAAGGAAAGAAATGAGAATGAAGATAGAAGTTGCTTTTAAGAAGATATTTATGTTATAAAGTAAAAAGTAGTTTTACTTAGTTTGCTTTAATTACTTGTTACCTTAACTAGAGAGTGGTGAGTCACCACACTTATAAAAACCGGCCCCCTTATTAATATGAGGGTAATATAGTCTTCTTTTTTGTCAATTTAATTACTTATACCACATATGTTACAAAATAGCTTATAAAATCACTATTCACCTAAACAAGGCACTTAGAAGTGAAATTTTTGATTTCCCATTAATATAGCCACCCAAATGTGATACTATATAGTACACATATATATTTAAGAGTAATGATGGACATTTAGCCACTCAAAACTCATTTACAAGACAATTTTTCAAAAATGTGCTTTAAGACTTCTTAAAGCACATTTTGTGTTTTAACTTGTTTTCAAGCTTGGTTTTCTTTGGTAATTGATTTAATATGTTCATTAGTATATAAATGAAGTCTTGGTAAGCTCATTGGGTCTTACTCAAGTTTATCCCAAGCTTAGAGCACATTTTGGCTCTTATTGACTTTAAAGCACATTTGTGTTTCCTTTTGTTTAAATTTGTTTACTGAGGTTTCTAAGACTCTTTTTAGTCTTAATATATCATGTTTTAGTGTTTAACCAACATGCCAAGGTTGGGGTATTTCAATCTACCCCCCTTAAAAGAACTTTGTCCCCAAAGTTCATACTTCCCACATATCTTACTATTAGACACGGGAAACATCTTATAACACCAATACTTCCAACCATCATTACCAACCTTACCATCATTCTTACACCACAACGGACTCAAGGTCCAAACCACACAATACCACAACGGACTCGAGGTCCAAACCATATAATACCATTCAGACACAACGGTCTGTAACATAACATAGACAATGTATACATATACATGTCGTACACAACCATAACCGAAACGGCTCTACCCCCCTTTAAAAGGGGTACGCCCCGTACCCTATACATATAAACACTACGAAGCAAACAATGACGGGTGCTTCGCCTTCATCTTTTCTTCCAGCTCCCAAGTGGCCTCCTCAACGTCCTGGTTAGACCAGAGGACCTTCACCAGTCTCACGGACTTATGGCGAGTGTCTCGAGTCTTAGTATCCAGAATCCGCACCGGAGTCTCCACTGATCGCATGGTCGGCTCTAAGTTAGCCTTTCCGGCTGAAGCACATGAGACGGATGAGACATATATTTCTTCTTCAGCTGGGACACATGAAATACATCATGTACCTTGCCCAGCTCGGCGGGTAGATCAAGTCTATAAGCTACCGGGCCGATCCGCTCCGTCACAACATAAGGACCTACATATTTCGGGCTCAACTTGCCCTTCTGGCCAAAACGAAATACTCCCTTCATGGGGGATACCCTAAAAAATACCTGATCGCCCACGGCGAACTCCAAGTCACGTCGGCGCACATCTGCGTACGACTTCTGTCTATCCTGAGCTGCTTTCATATTAGCCCTGATCTGGCGAACTTCTGCCTGAACTTGCTCAAGATACTCTGGTCCTATAATGACCGTCTCACTCGATTCATCCCAGCATAATGGCGTGCGGCATGGTCTACCGTACAATGCCTGGAAGGGAGACATCTTGATCGATGCATGATAACTGTTGTTGTAACTAAACTCGATCAGATGTAACTTATCAATCCAGCTGGTCTGAAAGTCAAGTGCACATGCACGTAGCATATCCTCAAGTGTCTGTATGGTGCGCTCACTCTGACCATCGGTCTGTGGGTGAAACGCCGTACTCAATTTCAGTTCAGTACCCAATGCCTCTCGTGTAGACTTCCAATATCTGGATAGGAATCTGGTATCTCTGTCAGATACTATCGTCTTGGTACACCATGATGTCTTACAATCTCTTTATCGAATAATTCTGCCAACCTTGCCACTTTCCAGGTGTCCTTCATCGGAATGAATCGAGACACCTTGGTCAGTCGGTCTACCACAACCCAAATCATATTTAGACCTCCCCTTGTAGGCGGAAGCCCTACCACGAAGTCCATAGATATGTCATGGAACTTCCACTCCGGCACTGGCATTGGCTGCACCATACCACCAGGCCGTCGGTGCTCAAACTTGACCTTCTGACAAGTGAGACACCTCAACACATAGTCATTCACATCCTTTTTCATTCCAGCCCACCAGAAATATCTTTTCATACCTTTATACATCTTTGAAGCTCCGGGGTGAATCGATGTCGTAGAACAATGGGATTCACTCAGTATGCGCTCCTTCAGCTCAGCGCTACTCCTCGGTATACACAACCGGCCATTGAGCCTAATCAGGTCATCATCGTGGAGTCTGAAGTCATACTTCTGACCCTCGAATGTGCCATCAATAAGCTTCTGTCTAATTTCCACCATATACTGATCCGTCATTTGAGCACTCCGCACCTCTTCAACCAAGCCAGTATGAGAGACTAGCGAATGGAGAGAGTGTGCTCGGCGACTCAATGCGTCAGCTACCACGTTTGCCTTACCCTCCTTATACTGTAAATTGATATCATAATCATTCAAGAATTCAACCCACCTTCTCTGCCTCATGTTCAACTCTTTCTGAGTGAACAAGTATTTCAAGCTCTTGTGGTCAGAATAATCGTCACACTTACCCCATACAAGTGATGTCGCCATATCTTCAGTGCGAAGACAATGGCCCCCAATTCTAAGTCGTGGGTAGGGTAGTTCTCCTCATGCTTCTTCAGCTGTCGGGAGGCGTAGGCCACGACCTTCCCGTGTTGCATCAACACACAACCCATACCCCTGCCTGATGCGTCGCAATAGACCTCAAAACCATCTGGACCGTCTGGTAATGTCAGAACCGGTGCAGATGTCAGAGCATCCTTGAGACTCGTGAAAGCTCTCTCACAGTCGACTGTCCACTCGAATGGTGCATCCTTCTTCATCAAGGAAGTCATCGGCTTCGAGACACTGGAGAAGTCCTTCACAAATCTCCTATAGTAACCTGCCAGACCGAGGAAGCTCCTGATGTCGGTAACTGTCTTCGGCCTAGGCCAGGTGCGCACTGCATCTATCTTTGCCGGATCAACAGCGATCCCGGCCTCAGAATTACATGTCCAAGGAATGATACTTGGTTCAACCAAAATTCACACTTAGAAAATTTAGCATACAGCTGATTCTTTCTCCTCAACGTTTGTAATACATCTCTCAGGTGGCTTTCATGCTCACCTCTCGATTTCGAATACACAAGTATGTCATCGATGAAGACTACCACTGATTTGTCCAACTGATCTTGGAACAAACGGTTCATTAAGTCCATGAACTTAGCTGGTGCATTTGATAAGCCAAACGGCATAACGGTGAACTCATAGTGCCCATACCTAGTTCTGAAAGCTGTCTTTTCGATGTCACTGTCACGGATGGCAATCTGGTGATATCCGGAACGTAGGTCTATCTTGGAGAATACTGATGCTCCCTTAAGCTGATCAAATAGATCGTCGATGCGTGGTAAGGGGTAACGGTTCTTCACCGTAACAGCATTCAGCTCCCGATAATCAATACATAGGCGGAGGCTACCGTCCTTCTTCTTCACGAAGAGGACCGGCGCTCCCCATGGTGAAACACTAGGGCGGATAAAGCCCTTGTCGAGTAGGTCTCTCAGCTGCTCCTTGAGCTCTGTCATCTCTGCTGGAGCCATACGGTAAGGTGCTTTCGCAATGGGTCCGGTGCCCGGAATTAGATCAATCTCAAACTCAACCTCTCGTGCTGGCGGCATGCCCGGCAGTTCCTTAGGAAATACATCAGGAAACTCCGACACTACCGGCACATCTGGGCTAAACTCAGGGTCTCTCTCTATGTCCTGGACATAGCAGAGGTATACATCATTTCCCCTCGTCGTAACTCTCGATACATGGCCATGGCGGTGATGATCTGTGTCGAAGGCTCCCTGGGCCTCTGGCGGTAAGATATAGTAACCCCAGATGGACTCCTAAGAAGCAGTCGATGCTCGGCACATAGGATTCTACCCTTGTACCGCTCCAACCAGTTCATCCCGACAATCACATCAAAACCCAGTCCGTCGAACTCTATCAAGTCGATCGGAAACTCCTCATCCATGATTCGAACAATAGCATCTCGGTAGTAGCGGGTACATCTGATCCGCTCTTTCGACGGGAGAGTGACCTCAAAATCTGGCATCTCTTCGCCGTCTAACCCCACCCCAGCCTCTTCGCAAATGATAGCGAAATGAATGTGTGTGAGGCTCCAGAGTCGAACAAATCGATGCATCCACGCCATTCACTGGGAAGGTACCGGTGAGGATTGTGCCGCTCTTGCCGGCTTCTGCCTTATTGCAGACACTCAGTATACCTCCCGTTCCGAGTGCACAGCCTAATTCATTGGCAAACTAATAAGTATTGGGTAACAACACGGTGATATGATTCAAACAACTCCACTTTATTCATTAACACACTCTTTTTACAACATTCATTGGCTTATACTGTCGCCATGATTCATACTTACAATATCCTTAATACATACTGGTTTACCACATAATTATACAAGGCTTAAAACTTAAAACTGCCTGAAGGTCAAATTTAAACGTCCGGTTTCATGTGTGTGGCATTGATCACTGCCGACGGTGCGGTATTCAGTTTGATCTTTCTGATGCCATGGTATAGCATCCTTGATTGCCCACCCATGATTAGTACATCTCCCGATTTCAGCAGTAGCTTCTTTGCGAGATCAGCACGCTTCTGCTCGCCATATACAAATACTGCGGTATCACCAATGGACCAAGACACCACGGGTACTCCCTTACTTAGAGACTCGGGTGACTCGTCCTTGTCTTGGTGCATACCTAACCGTCCACCTTTCTGGTAGAAGTTTACATGCATAAATCTGCTTTTACACTTGGAATTGATTCCGTTTCAACTTGCTGAGCAATTCCCACGGCGTGGTTAACGACCGCACGGAACTCCTCTGGTATACTTGATACTGTTGCTCCATCTTCAGCTCGAACTTCTTGATATGACTTGGTGTAAGGGTTCCAGTCCTTACCCATGCACATCATCTTCAATTGCATCCTTGCTCCGTTCGGGTATTCGGGTGTGTAGAACCCTCCTGGTTTTGCTCCGAGTTCGTCGCATCGTCTGATGATGTGGACTTGTGCTTCCGGTGTCAGGTATCCATTTAAGAGTATCATACCTGGCTGGATAACCTGACATTGCTCCAATGGAAAGTCGGTGATGTTGATGGCGGTTTCTTCAGGGTTTGGTGTGGGCGGGATTGGATAGCAGATATTGAAGGTTCCTAAGTTTCAAATTGCCTAATTTTAGGTGTTTTCCACATTACATTCTAACTCTTTACTTATATGTTTATACCCTTAGACTTGCTAACACTCATGCATGAAATGCGGTAAGCAATCACTTTTTCATTTATCAGTTTAGGCGGTACCTGGTCTCGAAGAGGATCCTGGTGCCTCAGACCGGTCCACCACATTCAGGGTGGCCTTGCCGGACCCCGTAGCCTTCCCCTTCTGGGATTCAGTGTACTTCTTGTCAGAAGTCTGCTGAGTAATCGCCTTCGGGCCTTCAGTGGTCGTGGTAGTGTTACCCTTCCACTGCCCCTTTGGCTTGTAGTTTCTGCCGTTGGGGTTCGTCCAACACTCAAACTCACGGTGCCCCATCTTCTGGCAGTGACGGCACCTCACATCGTTCCCCTTGCAGTCTTTGCCGGGTGGTCTCCATTGCACCACTTACAGTAAAAGTGGCGCTCCGGTCCAGAACCCGCGCTAGCTGCTACAACAACACACAATCAATACTCACTTCCACCTCAACAACATACACCTCAACTAGATACACATGGTTAAGTAATTACCCTTAGGCGGGTAGGAGCGTAGAGGCTTCGCCGCATATGCGTACGTGAGCTTCAGTGGCTCATCAGCTGTGGTGGTCTGGGCTTGGCCCTTGTCACCCTGGTACTGGCCCTTCTGGGGCTGAGGGTAGGGTTTCTTCTTCTTCCCTCCCCCATACCCTTGCTGATTCTGGCCCTCGTTGGTGGCCTTGCGCTTGTGCGCATTTTCCTCGTCCCTCAGACGGACGGTAATCTCAACCTTTGCAGCGGCATGATAGCACTCCTGTATTTTAGGATGTCAGTCACGCCCCGCAAAACAACTTACCAACTCACATTAACATTTCACTCACGGTATAAATGGATTCACAACAAGGTACTCTAATTACCTGCAAGGTGGTATACTCAGCTGGCCCCATCCCATAGCGGAGACGGTGGCTTAGTCCATTGTAGAACCGGTTCACCAACACCCGGTTCGAATACCCAAGGTCTGGTAACAGGTGGATAAGGCCGGTGAATGCGGTATAGTAGTCATCAACCGACATCTTATCCCCCTGCTTCAGACTGTCAAGCTCGAGGCGCTTGCCTCCTGCACATGTACCGGGTAGTACTTGGCTCGCAGCAGAGCCGTGTACTCCCTCCATCCAAACTCAGGATCAGTCATCCTGTCCTCCCTCACCAGTTTCCACCAACTCTGTGCCGACCCCTTCAAGTAGTAGGCGGCAAGTCGGACCTTAGCCTCAGCAGCAGGTACGGCCAAAGTCTCGTAGGCGGTCTCCAACTCGGAGATGTACGCCTCTAGCTTACGGGGATCGGTCTCCCCATGAAATGATGGCGGTCTCAGATCAGCCAGCGCCTTGACCCAATTGGTCTCTCGTGGCGGTGGTGGCGGTGGCTGAACTCCGGGCTGTTGCCCTTGCTGTATAGCAGCAACCAACTGGGGTACCATCTGGGCTACGGCGGCTGCAACTGCCTCAGCCATAGTCTGGGCCGTAGTATCATCGCCCTGGTCACCCATATCTCCAGTACCGCGTCCGCGGCCTCGACCTCGCGGTCTACCTGACATCTGAATTCATATGAATACTCATTAGCATTATGCTTGCACACTTATCGGTCCAATGGTTATAACATTTTCCCGACAACCAGGTAATT
The DNA here is from genome assembly GCA_023374045.1 of Limonium bicolor. Lineage (NCBI taxonomy): Eukaryota > Viridiplantae > Streptophyta > Magnoliopsida > Caryophyllales > Plumbaginaceae > Limonium > Limonium bicolor. The sequence goes on along the minus strand of CM041777.1, from coordinate 312,595,586 downwards.
CCACACTTAGTTAGTGGTTAACCTTTCCAAATCTGTCCACTTAAGTAACTGTAGCTAGGTTTCCTAACTCGGTACATTCCTAAGCTCGGTATTCTAGTCATCAGAGCGATACTTCGCTCTGATACCACTTTTGTAACACCCCTACAACGCTCCTATCATCTACCGAAGTCGCAGCGGAAATAACCAACCAAATAATAACTATCGCTTTGGTGTTACAACGCCGTTAACCACCCACGTGGTTAACTAGGCAGAATAAATACAAGTGTATCGGTCTGACGATCAGACTCCCGAGCATAGTAACTAACATCCATATATAAACATAACCAACCATACCGAGTATTTAATTTACAATACATCTCCAAACCATAATCGTCTCACACTGTATAACAACGGTATCAAATGTAACGCCTCGGGAGCACAGGCGCATCCCGGGCTCAACAACCTACTTATCCAAAAGTATGTCAACAACCTAGGACCTAGAGCCACTCTGCCTCTTCGATCCTCATCCTGCAATAAAAATATGGAGCCCCCGAGGGGGTCAGCACCTTTGCTGGTATGGCTAACGCGCAGCCCATCGACTAACGGGATACGCGCAACCAATTGTCATAATAACATGGCATTCATTTTAGAACAACCAACATATATATACATATATACCATAGCATAGCAAGGGAAATTGCATAGCATCACAACATCAATACATAACACCATAAACTTGGTCCTCACAAGGAACCTTCCACCATAGTTAGTATACCATGAGAGCCTAGGGTTTTTACCAACCCCATGTTAAGCTCGTTACCATCCTCGTTACCGTCCGGTTATATAGAACGGTTAACTTATACCAAAGGTGTGTCGGATATAGTAATCCCGAGCACTCCGAAATAACATACGTATGCCCCTATGGCCCGACGTGAGTCAGTAACTAGCTTTGGATAAGCTAAGGGAAGGTAGAAACCAAATTGGAATACCACCTATACATACACCAGAGAGCCGAACCGGATATGATATCGACCCCCATCCATCACACGCGTGGCCGGAACAACCGGACTCCTCACTTCCCCGGTTAGCACTTGTTAGTGATCACACAAACATTTTGTTAAGTCACATACAAGCAACATTTAGGTCTTGTTAGACACACCAAGGGAAAGGAGTCATAATAACACAACATCATATATAACAACTGTAAACTCTTTTCATGCCTTAATCTTATAAGGTCGTAAACACTCAGAAAACAATCAACACCCAAGCCGGTGTAAACCGTTAGGCAACAGACTGCAAGAAAACCATACCTTGGTCCTTGCCTTGTTTCGTTCCCACCTTGAGAGAATCCTATACACATTAGTAAGGTCGGTTAATCAACGCACTAGTCCACTGTCACATTAACTACTTCACATTTCTAGTTATCACATTTCCACATTTTGTTTTAACTTCCCATCTTTTAAAATGTCATTATAACCCTCCTAACATGTCTTATGTAACCTTATAATATCATTCCTAACTTATCCCCATCATTAGACATCATTTAAATACTAAAACCAAGTTTTTTAGTGGTCCGGGACTTGGTCCCTAGCTTAGGTCCCGACCACATGCTAACTCAGCTCTAAGAAAACCATACCTTGGTCCTTGCCTTGTTTCGTTCCCACCTTGAGAGAATCCTATACACATTAGTAAGGTCGGTTAATCAACGCACTAGTCCACTGTCACATTAATACTTCACATTTCTAGTTATCACATTTCCACATTTTGTTTTACTTCCCATCTTTTAAAATGTCATTATAACCCTCCTAACATGTCTTATGTAACCTTAATATCATTCCTAACTTATCCCATCATTAGACATCATTTAAATACCTAAAAACCAAGTTTTATAGTGGTCCGGACTTGGTCCCTAGCTTAGGTCCCGGACCACATGCTAACTCAGCTCTAAGAAAACCATACCTTGGTCCTTGCCTTGTTTCGTTCCCACCTTGAGAGAATCCTATACACATTAGTAAGGTCGGTTAATCAACGCACTAGTCCACTGTCACATTAACCCTTCACATTTCTAGTTATCACATTTCCACATTTTGTTTTAACTTCCCATCTTTTAAAATGTCATTATAACCCTCCTAAATGTCTTATGTACCTTATAATATCATTCCTAACTTATCCCCATCATTAGACATCATTTAAATACCTAAAAACCAAGTTTTATAGTGGTCCGACTTGGTCCCTAGCTTAGGTCCCGGACCACATGCTAACTCAGCTCTCGGGGGTAATTCAGGGGTGGTCCGGGTCCTTGTACAAGACCCAAGTCCCGGACCACATTGCTTTGTGACCCTCGGCCTATTTTACACCCCTGGTCCGGGACTTTAACCAGCCCCTAGGTCCCGACCAAACCTACAGAATTGATAAAATGTCACTTTTCAAATGTTGTTACCTTAGTTCTCCACCTCCATTAATTGTATAACTTTACCAAGTGTTCCTAGATATATTCTAATGTCTAGATATCATCTTAAACACACCTAAATCCATGTCACTTGTTACTCATTTTTTTTCTTATAAATTCACTAACACTTACAACACTTTACATTAGGTTTCTAAATGATATTTCTTACCTAAGAAAACTACTATCCCAAAATGCTTTCTCTCATCCTAACATCATCTCTTAAGCACCATTCTTACCAACCTAAACCCTAGTTGATGTCTAAGTCCTTCTTGTCTACCTAGACCCTTAAACTTATTTCCTCTCTTAATAAACACTTAGTCATTTTTCTAACACTTCTAATTCCTCAAACCTTACATAACACCTAGAACTCCTTGAGTATTTCCTAAATTTGACATGGTTTCTCCTAGAACATTACTAAGCCTAAACACTTTACCTTCTCCTTTAAACACACAAAAACATCTAAAATCACCAAGAACACTCTCATACACAATTTCACCAAATTACACCACATTACAATATAGTGCACAATTTAATTGCATGGCACTTAGGCCCTTAGAATGCATGGCTCTTAGGCCCTTAAAGTGCTTAAATCATAAACACTGAATTTCCACAATGTATATGCCTTTAACCTGCAAATACACTCAACACACATATGCCCTTTACTAGTCTCTTGAGAACACTTTACTAAGTCATTCACCATTTGCTCTTTAGGTAGTTTTAATAAGCATTTATAAGCTCATTTCTCCTAAGGCATTAAACAACATTTAAGTTAGTAGATTTACCTCTTTTTCCCAAAACACTTCCTTCTTGATTCCTTACAAAACCGTATGGTATTTTGGCTCCTTGTCAAGTTCTAGACAATATACAAACACCATAATGAGTATTCAAGCTTTGAGCTTCATCTCATTGTAAACCCTAATTTGACATTGTTTCAAAAACATCAATGTAGTTGTTTTACCTTGATCTTTGAAGGGAGTTTGAATATATAACAAGAGAGGACTCCACCTAGTCCATGAAGAGTTGAAATGAAGCTAGAACAAAGTCACACAATGAGCTATATCAATGTGTATTTTCGGACATGACAAAAACAAGGAGGAAACTTGATTTTTGTTTGAGATTCCTTACCTAGAAGCAAAGGAGAGTAATAATATGTCAAAATATAAGCTCAAGCTCCTTCAATGGTGGAACACCTTGGCACCAAAATGGAGCTCTTGGAGTTTTGAGAAGATAGGAATGAAGAGCTTGATGAGAGGAAGAGATTGGTGGTCTTTGTTTTTGATTTGGACAAGTGAGCTAGGTTTAGCAAGTGGTCAAAGTTGGAACTTCCATGGTGATAGTGGTATTACCGAGAGAGAACAAGGAAGAAGAAGAAGAAGAGGGTGTTTGCAAACCGTGGGAATGAAGGAAAGAAATGAGAATGAAGATAGAAGTTGCTTTTAGAAGATATTTATGTTATAAAGTAAAAAGTAGTTTTACTTAGTTTGCTTTAATTACTTGTTACCTTAACTAGAGAGTGGTGAGTCACCACACTTATAAAAAAACCGCCCCCTTATTAATATGAGGGTAATATAGTCTTCTTTGTCAATTTAATTACTTATACCACATATGTTACAAAATAGCTTATAAAAATCACTATTCACCTAAACAAGGCACTTAGAAGTGAAATTTTTGATTTCCCATTAATATAGTCACCCAAATGTGATACTATATAGTACACATATATATTTAAGAGTAATGATGGACATTTAGCCACTCAAAACTCATTTACAAGACAATTTTTCAAAAATGTGCTTTAAGACTTCTTAAAGCACATTTTGTGTTTTAACTTGTTTTCAAGCTTGGTTTTCTTTGGTAATTGATTTAATATGTTCATTAGTATATAAATGAAGTCTTGGTAAGCTCATTGGGTCTTACTCAAGTTTATCCAAGCTTAGAGCACATTTTGGCTCTTATTGACTTTAAAGCACATTTGTGTTTCCTTTTGTTTAAATTTGTTTACTGAGGTTTCTAAGACTCTTTTAGTCTTAATATATCATGTTTTAGTGTTTAAACCACATGCCAAGGTTTGGGGTATTTCACCGAGGTTATCATGTGAGTATGTTATGTTATGTATGGATGTGAATATGTTACCCGGACCATTAAGTCCGAGGTTGTGATGTAAAGTGTGTTTGGTTATGGAAGTTTTATTGCTATAAGTAATCCCCGTATTCTAATCTAATGATGTGTGGGAAGTGTGAACTTCGAGGACGAAGTTCTTTTAAGGGGGTAGATTGAAATACCCCAAACCTTGATATGTTGTTAAACATTTAAACTATGGTATGTAAAGGCTAAAAAGTTCCTTAGAAACATCAGTGAACAATTTAAACCATAGTAAAATGCAATAAAGCACTAAGATACAGTTTGAGCAAAAACATGCTCTAAGCTTGGAGTGAACTTGGTTAGGACCCAAAGAGCCTACCAAGACTTAATAATATTCAATTATGATTTAACAAGGCTAATTAAGTCCTTAGGAAACCTTGGTAGACAGTTAAACCAAACAAAACACAAATAAATGCCTTAAAGTCAATAAGAGCAAAAATGTGCTCTAAGCTTGGATAAATTTGTATAAGACCTAATGGTCATACCTATACCTTAATTATATGTTAATGAACATATAAAACAAATTACCAAAGAAAACCAAGCTTGAAAACAAGTTAAAACACAAATGTGCTTTAAGGAGTCTTAAAGCACATTTTTGAAAAATTGTCTTGTAAATGAGTTTTGAATGGCTAAATGTCCATCATTACTCTTTAATTAACATGTGTACTATATAGTATCACATTTGGAAGTCTATATCAATGGGAAATCAAAAATTTCACAACTATGTGCCTTGTTTTAGTGAATAATAACTTTAATAAGCTAGTTTGTAACATATGTTGTTATAAGTAATTTAATTGGTCAACTAAGACAATCATACCCCTAGAATACTAATGGGGGCTGGTTTTTGTTATGGTGAGTCACCAACATGTAAAAGAAATCAATTAAGAAAAGGAAGGAAAAGTAAGTAAAGGAAGAAAGTTACTTTATAACATAAATATCTTCCAAAAGGAAACTTACCTTCTCATTCTCTTCTTCCTTCTCATTTCACACGGTTCTTCCTCCCTTCATGCTCTCTTCTACGGTTTGCAATAGTACCACACCAAACTCCATCTTTGATCTCTTGTAACTCCTAGCTTCATGGTCCAAATTCAATTTCAAGACCATCATTCTTCTAGTTGGAGCAAGCTCTACACTTCTTCTTTTCAAATCTTCAAAAGCCTCATTTTGGTGCCAAGGAGATTCACCATTGATGGAGCTTGAGTTCATCTTTTCACATATTGTTGTTCTCTTTTTGCTTCAAGGTAAGGAAACTCAAAGAAAAATGATGTTTCCTTCATGTTTTGTGTTGTCCGAAAATTCACCTCACAATGGTGTTTTCACCTTGCTCGTTTTAGCTCCATTTGAATCTTCCAAGGGCTAGGAGGAGTCCTCTCTTGATACTTATTCAAGCTCTCTTTCCATTCCAAGGTAAAACAATCATTTTAATACCTTAAAACAATATATGTAACTAGGGTTTACAATGAGATGAAGCATAATGCTTGAATGCTCATTCTATTATTTGTACATTGTTTAGAAGTTGACAAACAACCAAACACCCTACCGGTTTTACAAGGAAACAAGAAAGAAGTTTGTGATGAAAAATAGGTAAACAAGCTATCTCAATGTAGTTTAAATGCCTTAGGAAAATGAGCTTGATTTGCTTAATAAAATACCTAAGGAGCCAAAGGTGAATGACCTAGAAAATGCTCTCAAGGAAACTATGAAGGGGCATATGTTATGTTGAGTGTATTTGCAGGTTAAAGGCAATATACTATGTGGAAATTCAGTGTTTAAGGTTTATGCAATTTAAGGGCCTAAGAGCCATGTTATTTAAGGGCCTAAGTGCCAAGCAATTTAAGTTTATGCACTATATTGTGATGTAGTGTAGTTTGAGAATTTAGAGGTGTGTAAAGAACATTCTTTGTGAAGATGAGTGTCTTGGATGGTTAAAGGAGGAAAAACAATATGTTTGTGTGTAAGGAATGTGCATTAAATGATTAAGTGTTTTTGGTTGTAAAAGGGTGAAAACCTAGGTGTTTGTGTGTGAGAATACTCTTGGTGGATTTTAGGTGTTCTTGAATGTCTAATGGTGAAAGCTATGTGCTTGGGTATAGAAATGTGCTAGAAGAACCCATGTCAAAATTTAGATAATGTATAAGAAGTTCTAAGTGTTTAAAAAGAGTTTTAGTGAGTTTGGAAGTGTTGAGAATGGTTAAGTGTTCAACTAGTGGAAGAAGCATGCATTATGGTGTTTAAAGATGTAAAAAGGGTTTTGGCAATGTTCTAGAGGATTTAGAATGAAAAGATGCTTGGGGGATGATGATGTAGTGATGAGGAAACATAATTGGCATAGTGGTTATCATAGGTATGGAACACCACTTAGAAACCTAAGGAGAATATCATAAGTGTTAGGAATTTCGGTATGAAATGAGTAAGTGATTAAGGAGATAGAAAATGAGTTTTATGGATGTTGTATGAGGGTGTGAGTGTACCAAATGATGTTAGGAAACATTATGAGGCTTTAGGAGAAGTTTGGTGAAATTGGTTAAGTGCTTAAAGGCTTAGAAAATGAGTGTTTTGCCTTGTCCCAACATCCGTCCGGACATGGACGTTCGGACAGGCCTGTTGCGTAAAAATTTTCAGAGTCTCGACTTGTGTCCGACCTTGGGAAGTCCGGACACAAGTTCGGACGTACCTGCTTCTTCATTTAATTTTCCTCGACCCATGTCCGAACTTCCGAAGTCCGGACACAAGTTCGGACAGGCGTCTGTATTCAGTTTTGAGTCTCGACTTGTGTCCGAACTTGGGAAGTCCGGACACAAGTTCAGACAGGCCACTGTATGGACCAAAAGCTTTGTTTTAAGGTGGGAAAAGTTGCCTAAAAATGGTGATTACTAAGTAATGATGTTATAAGAATGTTAAGGACATGTTAAGTGAGTTATAATGACAATTTAGTGGGGGAAAGGTTGTATTAAAATGTAAAAGTAAAACAAGTTAAAAAGTGAAGTTATGTAACTAAGTTAACGGGGAAAAGTTATAAGCATTAGACTTTAAACAATCATGTTACCCCGATGTTAATAAAAATACATGTAATGTTGTCAGTTGTTCGAGAATTGCTCGAGGAACATAAGTGGACATGGTAAAGTCGACTCCGGTGACAGGTATGTTTTCTTGCAACCTGTGTCCTACCGGATTACACCGGCTTGTATGTCAACGTGTTTTTCTGTATGTTTGCCACGTTGTAAGATAAAACATGTAATGAGTTTACAGTAATTCATTTATGTGGCGTGTTCAACTCTGATACCATTTAACCTCGGAAGTGTTAACCTTAGTTAACTGAGTCTATGATCACATGAGAGTTCGGTATTCAGAGTAAACGACCCGAACCATGGGACGTTCTAACCACGGCTATGCGTGTGTTAATTGTGTGATATGTGTGTGTGAATGTAGGGATCTCCCTTGTATGTTTAACTCAGTTGTAATATTGTATGGTGTGTAGATGTGATAGACTCCATAGTGGGGTTCTAACTAATATCTAAAAGTAAGTATATGTACTACAGTGGTGAGGAATCCGGTTTGGCCGGTCGCGCGTTGTTTGGGAGTGGGTATCTTCTTAGCCTTACCCTTCTCTCTGTTATGGTTGTTTCCCTCACGTTATGATCTCCCATTAGCTTATTCCAAAGCTTAGCTATTCTGACTTATGATCGGTTTAGGGGGAACATGTGTTTGTGTGGTGTGTTCGGGCCTCCAAGCCCGAACCATCTTAACTTAAGTTACTCGTCCGACTATTAGGACGGTAATGAGTGTTGTGTTTTGTTGTGTATAACGAGCTTACCATAAGGGTGACACCATTCTCTAGACTCACCAGTGAATTAACTATGTTTGGGTCGGTTCCTAAGAGGACGTTCCCTTATTATGTTATGTGATGTTGTTGTAATGCAATTCCTATTGCGATGTTATCATGTGCACGTCGAAACGTGAAAAGTGTTGTTATGTTTTGTTATGTGAGGAATGTTATATGTTGTAAGATATGGAGTGTGTGGATCATGGAAATGAATCCCAGTTTGTGATAAGAGGCGTTTAAGGATAACCCGATTTAAGGGTAAGTGTCGTCTATTAAGGAAGTAGCTCCATTAGAGGAGGAACAGTCTAGGGATAATGAATACCATGAGTGACTTATCAAGTAAGGATGTATTATCCGTTTGTTGACCCCATTGAGGCGAAATGTTATGTGTTGTGTGTTTACAGTTGCATGCATGATTTAAATGTAATCAATCGCATGCTAAGACGACAATTAGTTTGTGCGTGGCCCGGTAGCATGTGGGCTGGGGATTACCATACCAGCAAAGGTGCTGAGCCCCTTGGGGGCCACCCTTTCTCTTATTTCCTATTTCAGGTTCAAGGAGCTGGAAGCCGTTCGAGAGTAGGACGGGGTAGTCGTGGTACATGGGTAATCATGTAAGTTATATATATACAGTAGGAGTAGTATGACCGAAGTTGTTATCGGCATCAGTTTGTAATACTCGGTACATTAGTAAGGTTAGTGTAAGCTGGTTGTTAATGAAAAAGTATTGTGATGTACAATTGCTCGGGAATCTAGTCCATCAGACCGGTACAATGTGTATGTAATAGCCTTGTTAGCCACGTGGGTGGTTAACGGCGTGTAACACCAACGAGTTAAGTTATTTGATGAGGTGTGTATTCCGCTGTAGATTGTTGTTATGTGTTTGTTGTTGGATGGGGTGTTACAGTCGGGGTTTACTTTATTATTTTGTTTTTTTGTAAATAGAGGAGAGTAGTGAGAGGGTGTGAGAGAGGGGTCCAAATCGGACATGCCCAAAGCCCATGAGGGTTTTAAAATTCTATTTACAATATTGGACACACTAGTTTTGGTTATTTATGTTTCTACCCCACAATATCCCGTTTTTGACAGTTTTTACTAATTTCTCGTTTTATTGATTTTATTGGTTCTAAAGCTTCACTAATATTTATTAATGATTATTTAGTTGACCAAAACTGTTACGAGTCTATTTGACCCGCTTAAAGACACGTTTTCCCGGTTACCTCGAAAGAAAACGTGCTTTAAGGTTCGTTAGTGATTTTAATCCACTTGAATGGGTCGTTTTTCGGGATTTGTTCCCTCATGATTATTTATACTTAATTAAGCTCTAAATTATTCATTAGCCTAATTAATCACTATTTTTAATTACAGGGTATTTCAATCTACCCCCCTTAAGAAACTTTGCCCTCAAAGTTGCTCAAGGTTAATAGTTTTATGATTCTACTCATTAGGCAACCAATTGCCATAATGTGTCTTACTACCACCTATGAGGTGTTCACTTCATTCCACATTGCAAATACACACTTCGAGCATCATAACAATTCACATACACAATCTAACATTTTCCATTCATACCATTCCACAATACACAATACATCATTGCAATTCACAATGTACATTACACAAACATCATCCATCATACATACACTACACATTACACACATACATACGCATACCAAGTTCACTTGCACTACAGTGCCTTACAAAACCTATTACAATGCCTACATACTAAGCAATGCTTACCCCGAAGCAATGCAAAAGCAAAAGGGCTCTACCCCCCTTAAAAGGGTACGACCCGTACCCGTATTGCTAAATACTAAACTATCTAGTCTATGAACAACTGTGGGTACTTAGCCTTCATGGCATCTTCTAACTCCCATGTCGCTTCTTCGACATCATGGTTTGACTATAGGACCTTCACCATTCGTATAGACTTATGGCGAGTGTCTCTGGTCTTCCTATCCAGGATTCTCACTGGGGTTTCAACATATCTCATGGTCGGCTCAATGGATAATCTTTCGGGCTCTAAGACATGAGAAGGATCAGCAATATACTTCTTGAGTTGTGACACATGAAATACATCATGGACACCCCAAGTCCTCAGGTAATGCTAACCTGTAGGCTACGGATCCAACTCTTTCAGTGATAGTGTACGGCCCTACAAATTTTGGGCTTAGCTTGCCCTTCTGACCAAAATGGAAGACACCCTTCATAGGTGAAACTCGCAAGAACACTTGGTCGCCCACGGCGAACTCAAGGTCGCGTCGTCTCACATCCGCATAGGATTTCTGTCTATCTTGGGCTGCCTTCATATTAGCTCGAATCTGCTGAACTTCAGCTTGCACTTGTTCAAGATTCTGGTCCTATGATGACCGCTTCGCTTGACTCATCCCAACACAAGGGTGTACGGCAAGGTCTACCGTATAGAGCTTGGAAAGGCGACATCTTAATCGAGGCGTGATAGCTATTATTATACGAGAACTCGATAAGATGAAGCTTATCTAACCAACTCCCCTGAAAGTCCAAGGCACATGCCCGAAGCATGTCCTCCAATGTCTGGATGGTCCTTTCCGTCTGACCGTCGGTCTGAGGATGGAAGGCGGTACTCAACTTCAATTCTGTACCCAACGCTTCCCTTGTAGCTCTCCAGTATCTCGAAAGAAATCTGGTGTCGCGGTCAGATACTATGGTTTTCGGGACTCCGTGATGTTTGATAATCTCCTTGTCGAATAGCTCAGCTAGCTTTACTACCTTCCAGGTGTCCTTCATCGGTATGAATCTGGCAACCTTGGTAAGGCGATCGACTACAACCCAGATCATGTTGAGTCCTCCCCTGGAGGTGGGAGTCCTACAACAAAATCCATGGAGATATCATGAAATTTCCACTCCGGAACTGGCATCGATTGTACCATTCCGCCCGGTCTACGATGTTCAAATTTCACCTTTTGGCATGTTAAGCATCTCAATAAATTCCGTCACATCTGATTTCATTCCAGACCACCAGAAGTACCTCTTCATGTCTTTGTACATCTTGGAGGCTCCCGGATGGACTGACAATGTGGAACAGTGTGACTCTCGCAGAATGCGATCCCTTAGCTCAGCATTGCTTCGGGGGACGCATAGCCTGCCATTCAACGAATCAAACCATCTTCATGTAGCTTGAAGTCATACTTCTTCTTCTCAAATGTACCATTCTCGATCTTTTGTCTGATTTCGGTTAGGTAAGGGTCGCTCAACTGAGCATCTCGCACCTCGTCAACCAAGCTAGAAGAAGCGAGTAGCGAATGGAGCGAGTGTGCTCGACGGCTCAGGGCGTCGGCTACAATGTTCGCTTTCCCTTCCTTATACTGCAAGTTGATGTCATAGTCTGAAAGAAATTCCATCCATCTTCTCTGTCTCAAAGTTCAGTTCTTTCTGTGTGAATACATACTGTAAGCTCTTGTGGTCGGAGTAGATGGTGATGCTTACCCCATAGAGATAGTGTCGCCATATCTTCAAGGCGAAGACAATGGCTCCTAACTCTAAGTCGTGAGTCGGGTAATTCTCCTCATGCTTTTTCAGCTGGCGGGAGGCATAAGCAACAACCTTGCCATGCTGCATGAGTACGCATCCCATTCCTTTGCCTGATGCATCACAATATACCTCAAATCCCTCTGTGCCCTCTAGGAGAGTAAGGATGGGCGCTGAGGTCAATGAGTCCTTTAGTTTCTGAAATGATAATTCGCACTCATCTGTCCATACAAATGGTGCATCTTTCTTCATCAATGTAGTCATGGGCTTAGCGACTTTCGAGAAGTCCTTTACAAATCTCCGGTAGTAACCGGCTAGACCAAGAAAGCTCCTAATGTCGGTAACAGTCTTGGGTCTAGGCCATGATCGTACAGCTTCAATCTTAGAAGGGTCACTGAGATACCTGCGCTCGAGATGACATGACCAAGGAATGATACCTGATCTAGCCAGAATTCGCATTTGGAGAACTTCGCATACAGCTGGTTCTCGCGCAGTGTCTCAAGCACTTTCCTCAAATGAATTTCATGTTCCTCTGCTGATTTGAGTATACAAGTATGTCGTCGATGAAGACAACCACTGAAGTGTCCAACTGCTCACCGAATAGACGATTCATGAGGTCCATGAATTTAGCTGGTGCATTTGACAAACCGAATGGCATCACTGTGAATTCGTAGTGGCCATATCTGGTACGGAATGCCGTTTTCTCGATGTCTTGCTCTTTGATTGCAATCTGATGATACCCAGAACGGAGGTCAATCTTGGAGAAGACTGATGCTCCTTTCAGCTGATCAAATAGGTCGTCGATGCGTGGCAATGGGTATTTATTCTTGACTGTGACCGCATTCAGCTCGCGGTAGTCAATACAAAGTCGGAGGCTACCGTCCTTCTTCTTCACAAAGAGGACCGGTGCTCCCCAGGGTGATACGCTCGGGCGTATAAACCCTTTGTCAAGTAAATCACGTAACTGCTCTTTCAACTCTGTCATTTCAGCAGGTGCCATGCGGTACGGTGCCCTAGCAATGGGACCGGTACCTGGCAAAAGATCAATTTCAAATTCCACTGCTCTCGGTGGTGGCATGCCGGGTAGCTCCTTAGGGAATACATCAGGGAATTCGGATACGATGGGTACATCATCACTGAACTCTGGATCTCTCTCCAGGTCTTGCACATAACACAGATATACTTCTTGGCCCTTTCTGAGCTCCCGGTACATAGCCATAGCAGATATAAGTGTGGTCGAAGGCTCTCTCGGTCTCTGGCGGTAAGATACTGTAACCCCAGAAGGACTCTTGAGCAGCAATCGATGCTCGGCGCAGAGGATTCTACCCTTGTGCCGCTCCAACCAATTCATTCCGATGATTAAGTCGAATCCCAATCCATTGAATTCGATGAAGATGAAGGAAATGGGAAACGCTTCGCCTTTGATTTGGATGTGGCTGATTGATATACTTGGTGCACTTTACTCGCTCCTTCGATGGGAGAGTAACCATGAAGTTCGGTAGCTCATCCGCATCTAGCTTCAACCTCTTCACAAAGGATGGTGATACGAAGGTGTGAGAGGCGCCGGAGTCGAATAACACATTGGCATCAATGCCATTTACTGGGAATGTTCCCGTTAAGATGGTGCCGCTTCTGCCGGCTTGTGCTTCGGTGAGGATGCTCAGGATACCTTCGGTACCGAGTCCACAACCTATTGGATTCACAATTGGATAAGTATTGATGGTGGACACAAGTGGAATTAAATCAACACTGCTCTTTATTGATAAACCAACCATCATACATAACGTGTCTCTAATACACGTTACTAATACATTACATGATACTATGAATTTAATACTTCCTAAAGGTAAGGTTCAGGCGTCCTGGTTTCATGTGTGTGGCATTGATTATTGCCGGCGGTGCCGTATTCAACTTGATCTTGTTGATCCCGTGATACAGCATCCTAGAGTTTCCACCCATGATTAGGACATCTCCTGATCTCAATACCAGTTTCTGTGCGAGGTCCACACGCTTCTGCTCGCTATACATAAATACGGCGTCATCACCAATGGACCAAGACACTACGGGCACTCCTTGTTCAAGAGATTCCGCTGTCTCGTCCTTGTCTTGGTGTAACCCAAGTCGTCCTTCTTTCTCATAGAAGTTGACAATACAGAGGTCCGCTTCAAGTGCGGGGATCGGTTCATGTTCGCATTGTTGTGCAAGTTCTACTGCTTGTGTGATGAGTGTCTGAAACTCTGGTGGTATTGTCGGTGGCGTCGCTTCATCTTGTGTTCGTGTCTCCTGGTATGTCTTGGTATAAGGATTCCAGTCCTTTCCCAAGCACATCATTTTAGCTTCATCTTCGCTCCACCGGGGAATTCGGGTGTGTAAAATCCACCTTGACCCGTTCCTAGCTCGTTGCATCGTCGAATGATTGAGATTTGTGCTTCGGGTGTCAGGTATCCCCTTAATAAAATCATACCTGGTCGGATGACCTGACACTGTTCATTGTGTGGTAGTGGTTGGTGATGTCGATCTCTTCTTGGTTCAGGTTTACCGGTATCGGATAACAGATACTAAAGCTTCCTATGGTTATAAATTTCGTCTACGGTGAGTACTAGTTTCAACTACTTCATTTCATGCTTAATACACACTTCAATTTACTTACTCATGCATTCACTCATACAGTTACTCTACTACTTAGACATGCTACTTCAAGGATTAAAGGTTTAGATTATTACCTGGGCCGGATTTAGAACCGGACCCATCACGGTCAATCACATGAAGGACAGGCTGCCTCTGAGGTGCACTCCGCTGAGGTCCCCGGGATCCCTCCCTGTCCTGCGGTGCCTGCTGGGTCGGTGCATCGCCAGATGCAACCTCCTTGCCTTCCCTCTGCCTGTAGCTTTGGTAGTTCCCCTTTGGCTTGGCATTCTCTGGGCATTTATTGGCTGTATGTCCCGGTTTCTGGCAGTTGTAGCATTTGATCTCTCTCCCATAGCAGTCCTTGCCGGGGTGGTCTAGGTTGCACTTCCTGCACACATAGGTGCGGCCATCGGAGAAGGTTTTGGTGGAACCGGAGCCAGAACCTAAGGTGTAGAGGGTTAGCACATGTGTGCGTGGATATACTAGATAGATACTGATACGAATACTAATTAGGATATAGTTTACCCTTAGGTGGGTATGATCTCAGTGGCTTTGCTGCCACCGGTGCAGATGAACCGAGTTGAAGAAGTTCAACCGGTTTGCCCTGCTCAGCATGGGCACTGCTTTCACTTGGGAATTTCTTTGGGATTGCTGAAAGAAATTTCCCTTCTTCTTTTTCCAGCTTTTACCCTGGTTCTGCTCCTCGCCATTGGTGTTTTTGTTGTTGGCCTTGCGCTTCAGCGCGGTTTCTTCATCCCATAGTTGGCAAGTGATTTCAACGCGAGAAGCCGCGTGATAACACTCCTGAAGTTTCAGGTATTAGCCGGGATTCTCATTTAAGAAAGGATAGGGAAGATTCAAGGAATTCAAGGAATTGAAATGATACTAAGGGTTAACCAATATTTACCTGAAGGGAGGTAAATCGTGTGTAGCCCATACCGTACCGAAGGCGATGGCTCAGACCCCCATAGAAGCGATCGACCAACACCTGGCCGGTGTATCCTAGATCAGGGAGAAGACGGAGAATGGAAGTGAAGGTGTGGTAGTACTCATCCACAGACATCTTGTCTGTCATCTTCAAGGCATCTAGCTCTAGCCTTTTCTTAGTCTTTACGTGCTCTGGATAGTACTTGGATCGGAGGAGTGATGCAAAAGACTCCCAATCGAAGGTGGGGTCGCTGACATACTCGTGCTTGACTAGTTTCCACCAGTCCATAGCGGCATCCTTGAGGTAGTAAGCAGCTACTCTCACTCGAACTCCAGCAGGAGCTTCGAGGGTCTCAAAAGCAGTCTCCATTTCGGAGATGTAGGCTTCTAGCTTTGCAGGATTGCTCTCGCCTCTAAAACATGGAGGACGGAGATCTGCGATGGCCTTTACCCAGTTCACTTCTCTGGGTGCGGGGGAGGGATTGGTCCCGCTGGGTCTGTTGGTTTTGCTGGTTTTGTTGCATTGCTTGGATTACTTGGGGTAGCATCTGCGCTACCGTGGCAGCGACGATTTCAGCTATCGTCTGCGTGCTGGGTCCGTCATTGCCCCCTCCTCTAGGGCGACCTGAACCTCTTCCTGACATCTGAATATTTAACAGTTACATTAGGCTCCGCAAGATATGACTCAAAGGTCTTGGAATTTAAGCAAGGTATCGTTCCTAAGAACGTCAAGGGTATCCGTTGGAAACAACGGTAGTTCCTAGTTAGGTTTCTAAGTATCCGTCTTAAGACGGTTGAAATCCTAACTTGGTAATCCCCTATGCTAGGTACTATGGACATCAGAGCGTAACTACGCTCTGATACCACTTTTTGTAACACCCCAACCGCTAATCCTATGCTTACCGTCCAATCATCCCATAATCCAGAGTTACTCGCAGCGGAAATACTACTTACTACGGCGGGTGATACAACGCCGCTAACCGCCCATACGGCTAGCTAGGCTCATTCTACTTACAGCCACGGTCTGATGAACATAGTATACCGAGCCACTACCTTAATGCATACCGAATACAAAATAACATTCTTACATTCTGGGATCACCGAGTATTTAAAGTATATTCAATTACATTCCCATTTCCAACCTACCAAAAGAATGAGTTTAATCACCTACTCATCTATACCAATGCTCCATTCTATCCATGTCCAAAAAGGTGTACCCCATGGTACACCGGCTAACAAAAACTCACGCCGTGTACTACTTAGTACACCATTCTCAAATTCATTGTTTACAGACAAAAGAAATCAAAGACTAGCTACATCTCTTCATGGCCTTCATTCTCGAGTACCTGCGTGTAGTAAAAATGGTGCCCCAAGGGGCTCAGCAAACGCTGCGTATAAACTCCGCATATACCGAGTGCTAGCTAGGGCACACCGACTATTTGACGTCCACTAAACATGCTGTTCATTTATTTCATACATACATGCTTTGCATACAACATACATTCATTCACAATACATTAACATTCCAAGGCAACAATACAATAATGCTCACAATACTTACCTTCACAAGGTTAGCCAAATTACGCATCCGGGTTAATCGGAATGCTATTTACTCTTTTACTCATTTCACATTACTTACTTTACTTTACTTACTTACTTCCAATTACTTACTTACTCATTCTTACTTACTTACTTATACTCAAGTTAAGTCGTCTGGACCTCCGGCCCTGGGGACTACTCCGTCCCACCTCCGGGATTTACTTGACTCACCAATCCGGGATGCTACCCACTTAAGGGATTTGGGCCGCAAACCAGTTTAAGAGTCAGGAATTGGAGCCAACCTCTCGTGACTCCGCATCCTCACGCGTGGCCGAAACTATATCGGACTTCTACTCATTCCAATTTAATTACCAATTTAAGTTAGAATGGTTAGCTTGTTAGGAATAAGTTAGAAGTCCAAGCACATTCAACATTCGGTCACAGTACAGTATATCATACATACACACATTCATTATCATCCAAACATTTCATGAATTATACAAACTAAGATTTAAGGAAATATTCACAACATACAGCACTACATATTCACAAGTATGCATATTAACTCCGATTCGTGCATTTATCTTACTTGGTGAACAATTAGCACACAACACACAAAACAGAGTAACCAAGAAAGCATACGGGGCATGAGGAATTCATACCGTTCACCGTCGTACGTGTTTCCAAACGTTCCTCCGATGTCACAAATCAAATCCTATGATATACATACAATTGAATGATTAATCTAACTATCGTTAACTTAATTTGATTACTCGTATTTCCTAACTCATACTTACTAAGTCTTTACATTCCTATACTTTACATTTCATTTACTTACTTTTAATTACTTAACCATAGTTCACTTACATATATATGTACATATGTATAGGTGGGTATACATATATATATATATATACATACTAGTTATAAGCTTACAGTTTTTTTTTGTGTAAGTATTGGGCCGTCCGACCCACCGTCCGACCAAGCCCTGGGTCGGACCATTCCAGTAGAGTTCGTCCTCTGAAATTCACCCTGTCCGACCCAGCACTATTCCGTCCGACCCATACCCTCTAGGTCGGACCGTTCCAGAAGGTTTCGGTCCCGTGTCCCTGCTCCGTCCGACCCACTGTCCGACCCATACTCTAGGTCGGACGAAGTCAGAAACTTCGACCTCTATTTTTGCCTGTCCGACCCACGTCCGATCCATGGTCTGGGTCGGACCATTACAGAAAGATTTATTGTCGTTGCCTATGTCCCGTCCGACCCACTGTCCGACCCAGACCCTGGGTCGGACGGTAGCAGAACATTGCTACAGATTTTGTTTTCTTTCCCAAGTTCACCCATTGCTTCCCCAATCTTCCTACATACATCCTAACATGTTTTAGTACAATTTAGACACCCTAAATCATGCCAATTCATTTCCTAATTCATTACACAATTTTATACTAGCTCATATACACAATTCTCTAAGTTCCTACTCAACACCTACACAGTTTTCTTCCCTTACCATATATGCTACAGATTTTGACATTTACACTCCTCTTCTACATCTCCCTCTTCTAATGTCATTTCTAACACCTCTAATACATTATAACTACACTAACTATCTCTCCTAATATACCCTCTATCTTTCTCTAACAAAATCTGTTACAACCTATGCCACTCACCTAGTTTTTAATCCCTTAAGTCCACTAGTTTCTAAGTAAATTTTGCCATAGTCTCCCCTATATTTTATACTATCACCTCATTGTTTTCATCCATATTTACATTATCTCACCTGTTTTCAACAACCAAAAATATACAAGCTCCCATATACAATACCAATACTAAAACACTCATAGAAATTCCTGCACTCAACATTAATTCCCAACTATGTTTGTGACAGTTTTTAATTGTTTACAAAGGTTCAACACACTTGTTTCCTCCTACACATTTCACTACCAATACACTACCATTTAACAATACCAATTTTCACTTCTAAAAATCTGTTACATTATACATTACTAACTACACAAGAGAATGTGATTTACCTTGTTGTTTTACTAGCTTCTCTTTTCTTCTTCTTCTTCTTTCTTCCTCTCTTTCTCCACCGGTTATAGTACTTCACAAATCAAATATCATAACCCATACACACACACATTCAATACTAAAACTAACCCTAACATTATTTAAGCCTTAATGTAAGTTCTAGGGTTCGGAAATCTCATTACCTTGCAAGGGTGTAAATGAAGCTTGGAGTGGCTCAAGAACAAAATTCCAACTCCACCAACAAGGCCAAAATCGGCTAGCATAAAGAAGCAAGCAAGGGTTTTAGTTTACATTTTCGTTTTGCCCTTGAGGCTAGAAAAAGATGGAGTTTTTAAGAATATTTTTCCTCAATAGAACAAGGGGAAGGAGGGCCTTCTAATGGTGGTCTTGAGGCTCCAAATGGGGCATACCCATGAAAATGAAAGTTGCCCTTTTCGAATTTTGAAAAGATAGGAATGCTCTACTTGGTGAGAGGATTCCAATGGTGTAGTTTTTATAATTTTTGGAGAATGTTTGATGGAGTAACAAGAGGAGAGAAGAGAGGTTTTGTGGGTGTTCTCTCAAGCTTCCATGGCCATCGGTTTGCAGTGGAAGAAAGAAAGAAAATCAGAGAGGAGGAGGGGGAGCTCTACGTGAGTGAAGAGAATGAAATGGAGGAGAGAGAGAATAAAGGTGAGTGGGGGTTTACTTTATTATTTTGTTTGTTTGTAAATAGAGGAGAGTAATGAGAGGGTGTGAGAGAGGGGTCCAAATCGGACATGCCCAAAGCCCATGAGGGTTTTAAAATTCTATTTACAATATTGGACACACTAGTTTTGGTTATTTATGTTTCTACCCCACAATTTCCCGTTTTTGATAGTTTTTACTAATTTCTCGTTTTATTGATTTTATTGGTTCTAAAGCTTCACTAATATTTATTAATGATTATTTAGGTGACCAAAACTGTTACGAGTCTATTTGACCCGCTTAAAGACACATTTTTCCGGTTACCTCGAAAAACGTGCTTTAAGGTTCGTTAGTGATTTTAATCCACTTTAAGGGTCCGTTTTCTTCGGGATTTGTTCCCTCATGATTATTTATACTTAATTAAGCTTCTAAATTATTCATTAGCATAATTAATCACTATTTTTAATTACGGGGTATTTCAAGTTCAAGCACTTAACCACCTTTACTAAGAAGTAAGTTTACTAAGCTAATCTTTATGTTTTAAGCTTAGTTAAGCTTCTAAAAATTATACAAAAATTATGTACATATCCTAGGGTATCTAAAACCGAAACTATATGGTATAATATGCCAAAAATATAATCTATAACATATATGGAAATTATTTACCTTAAGACACATTTTAATGTCAACCTATGTTACATCCTTGTTCATACCGAATTGTCTAGGGAAAAAATGTTCTATTTTGAGCTAGGAATCAATATAAGACATTACAATAATATTTACATGAGTTATATAACTCATATGAATTTATGTATAATTATTTTGACATATAAATCCACTTTTATATACTATATGGTTACTATTTAATTATGGCCGAATGGTCTAAGTGGAAAATAGGATTTAATGAGCTACTTATTTATATAAACTTATATTATAAAGTTTGGAGAGTTAAAAATATTTTATTAGTGCTTAAATGACTAATTAATTAAGTTATGTGGCTAAAATGTAATTTTTACAAAGTTTGGTGTATTTATTGTGAAAACCGAGAGTTAAGGGTATGTTTGGAGTGATTATGATATATAATATAAGGTTAGGAATTAAGTTTATGAATTTTAGATAATTTAAACAAGTGTTAAAATAACATTTTATAAAGTTTTGGGCTATTATGTAATTTATAAAACTTATTATGAAAGTTTGGAGTTGAATATGGGCGAATTCATAATTAAGAGAATTATTAAGTTCACTTTCGAAATTTTGAGAAATTAAATATTTAAACTATAGTTTATAAGTTATGAAGTAACTATTATAAAGTTTTGGGGTGAAAATGTAATTAATGGAAAGTATATGACAAAGCCGAATTACTTTGGGTTAGATTTGTAATTTAAGAGTTTATATATATATATATATATATATTATATTATACTATAGTTTATATTATAGATATAAGATATTATATATATATATAATATATGTATAGAAAGTATTCAAAAATATATATAGCTTTGTAATATAATTAATAGGGATTAACTATATAATATAATAGAAGAATTTATATATTTATGAATATAAATATATTAATATTTAGATATATATATAAATTATATTAGATTATTAATAGATATAAATATTTAAATAGTATTGTAAAGATATATATTAAATAAGGGATATAAATATAATATAATATGGATTTATAATATTAAATAAATTATGTAATATAAATAATATATATAGATTAATATTAAATATAAATTTATGTATAATATAGAAGGATATAAGAATTATGAATATAATGATTAATTTAGATATAATTTAAAATAATATAGTATATAGTAGATATTTGGAGGAATTAGAAGAAAGAATTTTGATTAAAGGAATTATGAATTAAAACTATGGCTTATATAAATATAGTTGAGAAATTATAAAGTTACTATGTCATCTAGACAATTAAAAACATGTAACATAAATTACATATGTATATATATATATATATATATATATATATATATATATATATATATAGATATATATATTAAGGATTTATAATTAATCAAAAGGAAATAAGCCTCACATGAAATAACAAATAAGGAATTGTTGAACAATCCAATAAAGTTATTATACAAGGGTAAATAAATTAACCCTCTCAGTTAATCCTATTCTAGGACTATACTTGACCAGACGTTGACCGGGGTAAAATCAACTGCAATCTACGGTGAACGGTATGGGATTCTTGCAACCTGTTTGCTACCGGATTACACCGGCTTGTGTGCTATCTGTTGTTTGAAATAACGACCAAGATAATTAATGTAAAATGTTGTATTACTTTTGTGCACTGTTTGTTATTTTATATGCGTGAATGATGCTAACTACGACGTGTATGTCCCACGCATACAACACTACAATACCAGTGGATTAAATACCTGCGCTTTATTGTGCCGAGAACTTGTACACAAGCTTCTCACTAACTTCACTTTATAACAAACGTCGTTATCCTAAACGTGATAATTGACAATACACATTGTGTTCTTGATTAACGTCCTTGTATGACATCTAACAATTTTATACTACGAGAACGAGGAGCCCAGTTGGGTCTGGCCATGCATGCTACAGGAGTTGTACCTGTCACAGGTCGTCTCCTATTCAATTTACGTCGAGACGGGAGTTTTGGGTGCACTGTGTCACTCACCGGCGGCGTACCGGAACAGTTCAAGTGGGGAGGAAGACTTTATTCCTCTCGAGGGTTCGATTCCCACCTCTTTTAAGTGTAGGAGTTAACTACGTTATCTTCTGAGGGACTAATTACCCACCTCTTCCTTTTTAACGTGGTCACTATACCTCCACTATATTGACATACTCTTACACACTTGTCAGTCCCACTATGTGGACTCGACTACTTACAAATGATTACAGTTCATCTAACTCGACCTTCTGAAGTCTTGTTTTGTGTGACATTGTTGTCCTTCTATGGATACTTGTAATTATCATGTTATGCTCGTTTACAGCTTTGTAAAAATGAACTGCATGTATTCGACAAAGTAGTTGGTGTGGCCCAGTAGCCGATGGGCTGCACGTTTTCCATACCAGCATTGTTTGCTGAGCCCCTTTGGGGGCACCCCGATTTTTCAGGTACCCGGAGTTGCAAATATTACCACACCGAGTGTAGGTGGGGTAGAACATGCTATGGGAGTTCATCACTAGCTATTTATTTTACTTAATTATTGTACCTTTGAGTTTGATTCCTTATATCTCGGATTGTATTCGTATTCGGACCGTGACTTTTGGAGATTTGTATTTGGAGTTAGCCTTGTTAGTCACAAGGGTGGCCAACGGCATTGTAATACCGCCCGGTTATTGTATTTTATTCCGCTGCAGTTTATGTTTTATTGGGAGTGATCGTCATACAGGTTATTGGATTTCGGGTTTTACGCTCTGGATACGAGAATACACCGAGATTAGGATTTCTAAAGCTTTAGGTTACGGGTTGAGTGATAGTAAAGAAAGGAGTTTAAGTTAGATTTACTTAGACTACTATCCAAGACCAAGATTGCGACCACAGTATCTAATTTACCTCAACATCCTGCAGATGTCAGGAAGAGGAGGACGCCACGGACAGACAGCTGAGGAGTCGCCTGTCAGGCTGGCAGATATTGCTACTTTGATAGCTCAAGCATTTGCACAAGCGGGAATTGTGCAGCAGCAGCAGCTACCTCCACCACCACCACCCAGAGAGAAGGATTGGATGAAGAGTTTGGCTAATCTCAGGCCAACTGCATTCAAGGGACAGACTGACCCTGCACACTTGGAGACTTATATCATGGAGATGGAAACAGCATTTGAGACACTTGCAGTCCCAGCTAGGGAAAAAGTGAGGCTCGCTGCCTTTTACCTGAAAGATGCAGCAAGAGATTGGTGGAATATGGTGAAGGCCGACCACCTGGATGACCCAGCTTTCACTTGGGGAGTCTACACCGCACTACTGAGGGGCAAGTACTACCCGGCCCACACCAGGATGGTGAAGACTTGGGAGTTTGATGCACTGGAGCAGACTGGGAAGATGACCGTGGATGAATACTATGCAAAGTTTACTTCACTACTCCGACTACTACCCGGATTAGGTTACTCGGACCAGGTTTTGGTCGAACGGTTCTATGGGGGACTGAGTCCTCGGCTCCAGTTTGGGATGGGACCAATCATTCCCACAAGCTTACAGGTAAAACAGGAGAAATATAAAAAAGTTGGAATTTTATTACCTACTATACTCCGTCATGGGAGAGTTGGAAACTGATACCTTGAGATTTCAGGAATGTTACCATGCTGCCTCCATTGTGGAGATCACATGCAAGAGAAGGGATGCTTTGAGCTCCCAAAAAAGAAAGGACGGACCTGGCAGTGAAGATGCCAAGCAGGGAAACTCCAACAGAAGGAACAAACCCTTTCAAAAAGGCCAGGGGTCCTATCAAGGTAAGGGAACCAGACTACTGGGAACCCCCAGTCAGGAACCTACGGAGCAGCAAACTCACAGAAAACCCACCCACCTAAGGGTAGGCACTCTAACCAAGCAGTTAAATTTGAACTTATGTGATTGCTTCAGTACCATTGGAATATATAATTGACCTCGATTGTATTAGGTTCCGGACATGGCTCAAACACGGGCCAGAGGTTTGTCCGCCACTTCAACTGTAGACAATGTGGAAAGGATCACCCCGGCGTAGACTGCCAAGGGGAGAAAGTCCAGTGCCGCCACTGTCTGATATGGGGACACCGAGCCTTCGAGTGCATTAAGAACCCCGGAGAGCAGGAACTACCGCCCGAGAGCAAAGGCAAACACCGGCCATAAGAATGGAGCCAGCGATACTCGCCCTCAACCAACAAACCAAACTCAGGGAAATAGGGGCAAAGGCCCAGCATCGGGACCTGCCCTGCATGTCATGGACCGCTCAGATGAAGCTGGTACTTCAACTAACCCTGGTATTTCTAAAACCCATACAACCATGTCATTGAGCAATGAATGTAGTGATGAGTGCTTGCATGCCTTAAGTGCCTAATTGAGTATGAAAGAACTAGTAAGACTCACTAGTAGAATTTTAAACCCCGTAGGAAGCTATAAGATATGCTTTCCTATCCCCTCACCGCCCTCCCTGGAAGAAAACATTATCAAAGCACAAGAACCAGCGAACGAACAATGTAAGGTTATCCAACCAGGTTTGATACTACTCAAAGGATACCTAACATCGGAGACACAAATTGCAATCATCAGAAAATGTCAAGAATTGGGAGCAGGACCAGGAGGGTTCTACACTCCAGAATTTCCAGGAGGATCAAAAATGAAGCTGAAAATGATGTGCTTAGGAAAGGATTGGAATCCTTACTCCAAGACCTACCAGGATACAAGAAATGGGGATGGAGCGCAAGTACCTAAAATCCCAGAAGAATTTTTACAAATTGTGGAACAAGCAGTTAATACAGCTCAACAGCTAGAAGAAGATCAAGTTCCCAATCTAAGGGCTGGTCTATGTATCATCAACTTCTATGAAGTAGGAGGCCGCTTAGGACTACACCAGGACAAGGATGAGACACAAGGGTCTCTCGATCAGGGGATACCAGTATTGTCTTTGTCAATTGGAGATGACGCAGAGTTCCTTTATGGCGAGCAGAAGCGTGTGGACCTTGCAAAGAAAATCATATTGAATTCAGGAGATGTTTTAATAATGGGTGGAAAGTCAAGGTTGCTATACCATGGAATTAAAAGGATTAAACTAAACACAACACCTTCGACAGTGATAAAAGCCACTCACATGAAACCAGGAAGATTAAGTTTGACTTTTAGAAAGTACTAGTGTTGTAATTGTTTTTGACATCTGAAAGAAGATCATCTCATCAATGAAGCATTATTGTTATGAAAAGTGAATGTTTTTCGACCTCCATCATATGCCAAAGTACTTACCCAGATTCTGTTGTTAGGTTGTGCTAAGGAGACGGAAGGTGCCTTAAGTATACATACTGAGGAGGAGGCCAGCAAGGGCAGCGCGATCCTCACTGGTACCTTTCCTGTCAATGGAGTGGCTGCATTAGTACTGTTCGACTCCGGAGCCTCACATACTTTCGTTTCGCCTTCGCTTGTGGGGAAGTTGGGGCTAGACGCTGTAGAGTTACCTGATTTTATGGTGGCACTCCCGTCTAAGGAGAAGGTCAGTTGCACTCATCTTTATAGAGGAGCCACTATCCGTATT
Organism: Limonium bicolor; assembly: GCA_023374045.1. Classification (NCBI taxonomy): domain Eukaryota; kingdom Viridiplantae; phylum Streptophyta; class Magnoliopsida; order Caryophyllales; family Plumbaginaceae; genus Limonium; species Limonium bicolor. The sequence goes on along the minus strand of CM041777.1, from coordinate 312,569,674 downwards.
AAGGAGGAGGAATTTCCCATTGACCTAATTGAGTTCAGAGGTCTAGGATTCGACGTTATAGCCGGGATGGATTGGTTGGGGCGGCACAGAGGCCGCATTCTTTGTGCAGAGCGCAGAGACTGTTACTTAAGAGCCCATCAGGAGTGACAATATCTTACCGCCAGAGCCCTAGAGCACCATCAATAAAAGTGATATCCGCTATGTCCATGTACAAACACGTCAGGAAACAGAAGGAAGTATATTTATGCTATGTTCAGGATGTAGAGCACGACACTAACTTTGATCCAGATATGCCAGTGGTGTCAGAATTTCCAGATATTTTTCCAAAGGAACTTCCAGGCTTACCGCCATCCAGAGAGGTAGAGTTCTCTATCGAATTACTACCAGGTACCAGTCCCATAGCTAAGGCACCGTACTGTATGGCACCAGCAGAGATGGCTGAGTTGAAGGAACAGTTGAAGGATTTATTAGACAAGGGATACATACGACCTAGCGTATCTCCTTGGGGAGCACCAGTTCTTTTTGTGAAGAGAAAGGATGGAAGCCTTTGGTTATGTATCGATTACAGAGAGCTTAATGCAGTGTCAATGAAGAACAAATATCCACTACCACGAATTGATGATTTGTTTGATCAGTTAAGAGGAGCAAAGGTGTTTTCAAAGATCGATTTGAGATCAGGATACCATCAGATACCTATCAGGGAGCAAGACAGAGAGAAAAGACAGCATTCAGAACACGATATGGCCACTATGAGTTTACAGTTATGCCTTTTGGCTTGTCAAACACACCGGCAGTCTTCATGGATTTAATGAACAGATTATTCAGAGAGCAGCTGGACAAGACAGTGGTTGTATTCATCGATGATATCCTAATTTATTCAAAGTCTAAGGAAGAGCATGAGAGTCACCTCCGATGTGTACTCGATTTGGAAGAACCAGCTTTATGCTAAGTTATCCAAGTGTGAGTTTTGGTTAGACAGAGTTTCCTTTCTAGGACATGTTATCTCTAACGCTGGGATCGCAGTGGATCCAGTAAAAATAGAAGCAGTTTGCACCTGGCCCAGACCAAAGACAGTGACTGATATCAGAAGTTTCCTTGGGTTAGCAGGTTACTACAGGAGGTTTGTCTGAGACTTCTCCAAAATAGCAAAACCTATGACAAGTTTAATGAAGAAGGACACACCATTCACATGGACTACAGAATGTGAGACCTGATTTCAGTATTTGAAGGATGCTTTGACATCAGCACCAATCTTGACCATACCTGAAGGCACAGAGGGTTATGAAGTTTTATGTGATGCACCAGACAGAGGATTAGGGTGTGTACTCATGCAGAATGGGAAGGTAGTCGCCTACGCTTCCCGACAGCTGAAGAAACATGAAAGAATTACCCCACACATGACTTGGAACTTGGAGCAATTGTATTTGCATTGAAGATCTGGCGCCACTACCTGTATGGTGTCCAGATGACCGTATATTCGGATCACAAAAGTTTGAAATATGTATTCACCCAGAAGGAGTTAAACATGAGACAAAGGAGATGGATTGAATTTCTCAAGGACTACGACATCGATTTGCAGTACAAAGAAGGGAAAGCTAATGTAGTAGCAGACGCATTGAGTCGACGAGCACATTCCTTAAATGCCATTGTGGCTAGCACGAGTCTTATAGACGACATACGTAGCGCACAGCAGAATGATCAGCGAATGATGGAGATCAGTCAGAAGTTGTCTGACGGTACATTTGAAGGAGGGAAGTATGAGTTTCAGCTACACGATGATGGACTGATCAGATTAAAGGGCAGATTGTGTATTCCCAGAGACAGCATAGATATAAAAGACCATATTCTTCGAGAGTCCCACACTTCTTCCACATCTGTCCATCCAGGAGCTTCTAAGATGTACAAAGATCTAAAGAGGTATTTCTGGTGGAGTGGTATGAAGGGCGACGTGACAGAATATGTGATTCGATGTCTCACTTGTCAGAAAGTGAAATTCGAACATAGACGACCAGGAGGTATGGTACAGTCTATGCTAGTTCCAGAGTGGAAGTTTTATGATATCTCTATGGACTTCGTGGTGGGATTACCACCTATGAGAGGAGGACTAAATATGATTTGGGTTGTTGTTGATCGACTGACTAAAGTTGCTAGATTTATACCGATGAAAGACACTTGGAAGATACCAAAGTTGGCAGAACTATTGGAGAAGGAGATTATCAGACATCATGGAGTACCAAAGACTATTGTTTCAGATCGAGATACCAAATTTCTCTCACGTTATTGGCGAGCTACTCGCGAGCACTGGGTAGTGAATTGAAGCTTAGCACAGCATTTCATCCTCAAACACATGGTCAGTCAGAGAGGACTATCAGACCATAGAGGACATGCTACGAGCATGTGCCTTGGATTTCCAGGGCAGCTGGATAGATAGGTTACATCTCATTGAATTTGCATACAATAACAGTTATCACACTCTATACAGATGTCACCTTTTCAAGCATTATATGGCAGACCATTGATAAGTGTCCAAATGAGCATGATTTATAGGTGTATTTCATATATAATATTAACACTTTTCTTGCTCATTTCTCCACTTCGGTTAGTTTTCCTCTAGATTATGTTTTATTATTATCTCACTAATTATTGGTTTAACATGAGGAAAACCAAGCTGGAGTGAAGTAGATTAAGAGACGAACGCATAGACGCAAACGGCTCAGAAAACGGAGCCCAAACGAAGAATCTAGAGGAATAATTCACGACAGGTTGCAGCGACGTCGAGATAACTGGCGGACACCACAGGGGCAACCGCCTCGCGGACAACAGAGAGACAACCGCCACTTATCAGGCGGTCTCCTCACATCCAACCGCCAGGCGGTCCTCTCCACCACTACCGCCACTTATGAGGCGGTCTCCTCACATCCAACCACCAGGCGGTCCTCTCCACCACAACCGCCAGTTATGAGGCGGTCCTCTCCACCACTACCGCCACTTATCGGTCTCCTCACATGCAACCGCCAGGCGGACACCACTACCACTACCGCCACTTATCAGGCGGTCTTGACAGGCGGACAAGATTAAAATCGCGCCCGAACATAGTTTTCTTCCTCGCGCGACTCTGCGACTCGCTTATCTATCTACCCCGCCGTCACCTACCTTAATTCACGCCTGTCAGCTGTCTGTCCCCTGCAATCAGAGAAGCAATCAACCGGCAATCAATTTCGTACGGATCCAAACCTCTATATAAACCCAGCACCCGTTCAACACAAAACAGACAATCCATCCACCATCAATCGATACGACCCAACTTCACCACTTCACACATTCATCCCATTTCTCTTCTCCCGTATTCTCCATTTTATTTATTTTACATTCCACAAATTCACCTCTAGCCCTACGTACACAAAATAGCAGAGTGAGACGGAGTGATTACGGATGATTTCTATTACTCTCGTCTCTATCTATCTATTTAATATGTTAGGCTAGTTTACGTTTACTCTGGGAATAGTTATTATGTATCTGTACTAATTATGCAATATTTCTACTGGTTTATTTATATACAGTTTGTTACGCTAAAGGTTTCATGCACCTTTTTAATAGATCTCGCGAATTTATTAAATTGCTTTCCTAAGTCTATTTTGATCAGACCGGTGATAAATAGACAGGTTAATTAAGGCGTATAACTGGAGGAAACTTGTTATGATTTAATAAGTTAGTATTCAGTTGCAAATGTAATTCCTCAATACTCCTCTGCCGTTCGCAGGCTTTTGCTTGAACCTTGATTAGAACCTTGCATTACAGGTGAACGAGTTCTTATGAGGCTATGACTTAGTCCTTAAGATAATTACAGGAACCTTGCCAAATTATTAAGCCAGTAGAGATAGCTTAATTATGCAGATTATATTAACCTGACCCAGAGTTCCATTTTATTTATCTGTCAACTTAGTTTATTTTATTCTTTCTTTTTATTTTACAAGTCAATTAATCCACCCCCCTTTTGTGACACGCTTAGGTACTATTATATGTACATTAGTCCCACGGTTCGACATCCGGTTGCTTACATTTTCACTATACTACTGCGACCGGGATTTATTTGCAGCCCGACGTTATTTTTAGGTTTTAATTTCTTTCTTTTATGTTAATTACACCTGTTCTAACCACTCACAATAAAACGTCTGCAAAATGGCGCCGTTGCCGGGGACTAGTTTATTCTAGTCCCTAAGCCCCGGATTATTCACTTGTTATATTAGAATATTTTGTTTATATTATTTTTTGTTTGTTGTTTATATTAATAGTCATTTATATTTCTGCCTATTTTATTTTGTTGTTGTTTATATTAATTATCGTTTATATTTTGTTTATACATATTTTGTTTATATTATTAGTATGTGTGTTTTCTAATTTGTTATTGTTTCAGTAAGTAGCGTAATCGGAAGAAAAAAAACGAACAGAGGTGTCAGCCTATTTGGACGGGGACAGGCACGCGGACAGAGCCCTGACCGCATAGTCTCGCGCGGACGTCCCAAAAAAAAAAAAATTTGTTCTTCTCCAATCTGCTCGTAATTCCGAAAAAAAAAAAATTCTGTTCTTCTCCAATCTGCTCCAACTTCTTCAATCTGTTTCTACTTCATTTTTATATTTTGTTTATATTATTATTATGTTGTTTCTAATCATTTTATTTTCTAATTTGTTTCAGTAATTTTGTTTTATATACAAAACACAAAAAAAAATGGAAATGGAGCAGGTGTTCGAGCAAGAGATTTGTTATTCACAGTATTTATACTGCTCCGTATGTGGAGGAGCTCATGATTATGAGGATTGTCTCATATTCCAAGAACAACTCTGGTTAGAAGATCAACCAGATTACCTGGAGAGACTCGCTCAACCAGAACAGCAACCAAAGAGCGAAATAATTCATGAGGTAGAACACCCCACTACGGATGTAAGTTATTCTCTTCCCTCTACAATTGCCTACCGCCAGTTTTCATCCTTCTCTGTGCTCTATCCAGAAGATGAGGATACTTTAATCCTCGAAAATGAAGAGAAGGAATTGCCATCACCTCCCACCAAAATATCCAAACAAAACGCCACTATCACCTTTAAAGAATTAACTTTCTCTGAAGATGATTTTAATCGGCGTTCTTTCTATGAACCTCACCTACAAGAGGAGGATATTTACATCCTCCAATTTGAGGAAGAAAAATCTGCACCGTCGGGTCTTCTGTTAGAACTACGTTCCCGGCAATACCTCCTCAAACACCAGATTTTGTGGAGTATTAATTTTCTTATTTTATATGCCGAGGTAACGTTTTGTTTTGATCCAGGATAACGAAGCAGGCGTCTAGCCAAAGACGTTAAAGAAGGGCAGCTTCCCGGGAGGCAACCCGGATGAACTTTTATTTAATTTTGCTTTTATGCTCTTTTAATTTTCAGGTTCTCTTAAAATTTTATTTTTGCTAATTTTTAACCCCGTTTATAGTATGGTTGCTTCTAGTGTCTTATGCAGGTGCACCTCCATGTGGACACCGCAACCAAGCTACGCTACTTGAGGCTGAAGCTCAAGTGTGGGGGAACTCCTTTAACAAATAGCAAAAATAATATCAGGGGAGTACCAGTTCTTTAATTTATGCTTTTTATTTAAATAAAAACTGCAGAGGAGCGTTTATGTGCGTAAATGAATATTTGTGGTCTTTGTGTTATCTCTGTTTTATCTACTTACCGAAAAGGTCTTCTGAAACCTTCCCTTGTTTTTTCTGGTGAACAATGAGGACATTGTTCAATTTAAGTGTGGGGGAGTGTGTCCTTTTCGGTGACATTTTATGCTAAAATGCTTAATCTCTCTGCTTATCTTGCGTTTGTCCAAATTCAAATATTATGGACCCTTTATATGTGGGTTGTTCTCTTTAAGAATAAATACTATTATGAATTGTAGGATAAATGGTACAAAATTTTAAAATTTTGATTACTTTTGAGGAGCATTTTTATATGCGGTGTGACCAAATAATCTGCAAATGGTTGGATTTATTGCTCAGGTTTCTTTCTGTCTTCTCTCTTAGGGATTGCTAAGGGGTGCTTCTCTGTTAAAAAAAAAAAGAAGGAGAAAGAAAAAAATAATAAGGGACTAGCGAGACACCATTGGTAACCAACGAAAGAGAGTTGAGTGTTCTTAAATACAAAGGCGTGATGCCTACATTTTCTCATCTCTTATGCAAAAGTGAAACAAATGCATAAATCTATTTTTCCTTTTGTTTTCTCCTCAATGCCCATTCTTGAGAGAAGTTGGCAATGGTAAAAGTTCTCAGAGTCACCTAAAAGAAACATTGAAAGTACCTTAGATCATACCCCGAAACTCTATATTTTATTTTTACCCTGAGCACACCTATGCCACCAGCAGTTAATTTTTCACACTCCTCAATAAGTTTAAAAAGATCATGTTTATCCTACCCTTCATAATAATATTTGTTAGTATTGAGCATTCCCTACTTGGGTACGTGGTTTTGCTTGAGGACAAGCAAAAAGATAAGTGTGGGGGTGTGATAAGTGTCCAAATGAGCATGATTTATAGGTGTATTTCATATATAATATTAACACTTTTCTTGCTCATTTCTCCACTTCGGTTAGTTTTCCTCTAGTTTATGTTTTATTATTATCTCACTAATTTATTGGTTTAACATGAGGAAAACCAAGCTGGGAGTGAAGTAGATTAAGAGACGAACGCATAGACGCAAACGGCTCAGAAAACGGAGCCCAAACGAAGAATCTAGAGGAATAATTCACGACAGGTTGCAGCGACGTCGAGATAACTGGCGGACACCACAGGGGCAACCGCCTCGCGGACAACAGAGAGACAACCGCCACTTATCAGGCGGTCTCCTCACATCCAACCGCCAGGCGGTCCTCTCCACCACTACCGCCACTTATGAGGCGGTCTCCTCACATCCAACCGCCAGGCGGTCCTCTCCACCACTACCGCCAGTTATGAGGCGGTCCTCTCCACCACTACCGCCACTTATCGGTCTCCTCACATGCAACCGCCAGGCGGACACCACTACCACTACCGCCACTTATCAGGCGGTCTTGACAGGCGGACAAGATTAAAACCGCGCCCGAACATAGTTTTCTTCCTCGCGCGACTCTGCGACTCGCTTATCTATCTACCCCGCTGTCGCCTACCTTAATTCACGCCTGTCAGCTGTCTGTCCCCTGCAATCAGAGAAGCAATCAACCGGCAATCAATTTCGTACGGATCCAAACCTCTATATAAACCCAGCACCCGTTCAACACAAAACAGACAATCCATCCACCATCAATCGATACGACCCAACTTCACCACTTCACACATTCATCCCATTTCTCTTCTCCCGTATTCTCCATTTTATTTATTTTACATTCCACAAATTCACCTCTAGCCCTACGTACACAAAATAGCAGAGTGAGACGGAGTGATTACGGATGATTTCTATTACTCTCGTCTCTATCTATCTATTTAATATGTTAGGCTAGTTTACGTTTACTCTGGGAATAGTTATTATGTATCTGTACTAATTATGCAATATTTCTACTGGTTTATTTATATACAGTTTGTTACGCTTAAAGGTTATCATGCACCTTTTTAAGATCTCGCGAATTTATTAAATTGCTTTCCTAAGTCTATTTTGATCAGACCGGTGATAAATAGACAGGTTAATTAAGGCGTATAACTGGAGGAAACTTGTTATGATTTAATAAGTTAGTATTCAGTTGCAAATGTAATTCCTCAATACTCCTCTGCCGTTCGCAGGCTTTTGCTTGAACCTTGATTAGAACCTTGCATTACAGGTGAACGAGTTCTTATGAGGCTATGACTTAGTCCTTAAGATAATTACAGGAACCTTGCCAAATTATTAAGCCAGTAGAGATAGCTTAATTATGCAGATTATATTAACCTGACCCAGAGTTCCATTTTATTTATCTGTCAACTTAGTTTATTTTATTCTTTCTTTTTATTTACAAGTCAATTAATCCACCCCCCTTTTGTGACACGCTTAGGTACTATTATATGTACATTAGTCCCACGGTTCGACATCCGGTTGCTTACATTTTCACTATACTACTGCGACCGGGATTTATTTGCAGCCCGACGTTATTTTTAGGTTTTAATTTCTTTCTTTTATGTTAATTACACCTGTTCTAACCACTCACAATAAAACGTCTGCAACCATGCCGCACACCATTGTGTTGGGACGAGTCTAGTGAGACCGTCATCATTGGGCCTGAGTACTTAGAGCAAGTTCAGGCAGAGGTACAACAGATCAGAAATAATATGAAAGCAGCACAAGACAGACAGAAATCATATGCCGATGAGAGACGACGAGACCTTGAGTTCGTAGTTGGCGACTAGGTATTTCTACGAGTATCACCCATGAAGGGTGTACTCAGATTTGGACAGAAGGGCAAGCTAAGCCCGAAATTTGTAAGACCCTACGCTATCATAGAGCGGGTGGGCCTTGTGGCATATCGACTTGATTTGCCAACAGAGTTGGGCAAAGTACACAATGTTTTTCACGTGTCTCAGCTTAAGAAATACATGCCTCATCCCTCTCACGTTCTACAACCAGAAACACTATCATTAGAACCGTCAATGCGGTACGTGGAAACACCGCAACGAATCTTAGATAGAAAGACACGAGATACTCGAAACAAGTCTGTGAGCCTCGTAAAGGTTCTTTGGTCGAACCATGATGTTGAGGAGGCCACATGGGAGCTAGAAGCTGATATGTGAGCGAAGTTTCCCTCATTATTTACCGACTAGACACTTTAGTCTAGGGTACGGGGGCGTACCCCCTTCTTTTTTGGGGGGGGAGAGCCTTTTTCATTTGTGAGTTTAGTATGCATTTGTGTTTTTCCGTGACACTTTGTCTTGTATGTGTTCTTGTGTAACACTATATTTGATTGCACCTTGTATTTTACTTATTGATGTGTACTATGTTACACTACAATGGAAAGATTATGTGCACTACGTTGCACTATTTGAAATGAAACGTGATTGTGTTTACTACATTGCACTACATTGTAGGTATATGATATGACCTTCCAAAGTATTCCTGGTGTGTTTGTTGTACACTATGAACTTAGGAATATAGAGACTTGGGACTTGATCCCTAAAAACTAGATTGAGTTGTGGATACTTAACGGAACTTGTTTCCTCCACAACCTTATAATTTAGATATGAGACTTCGGGGCGAAGTCCTTTATTAAGGGAGGTAGATTGAAATACCCCAAATCTAATTAACATTATAAAACCATTATTTAATTGAAAATAATCCAAATATAAATCATTTCACGTACGCATGCAAACCCATGCATGAGAACGTTACGTAAAAATAGTCGTTTCACCATAAACGCTAAAACGCCTTAGAAACATATGATCAAGCATGACCTTGTATGACCTTCTAAAACTCAAACCAAATGGTCATACACTCATTATATGAATATATAAACATGATGCCTAAGCTATATTTAGTCAAATACGCAAAACGCTCGGGAGTGCTCACGCACGCCCCTTAAAGCACGAAAAGCCCGGAGGAGTGCCGAGGTGGCACGAATTCCTATAAAATTAATTCTTAGAGTTCCTAACATCATTTTTAACCATCCTAAAGAGAACCCACGAAGTGGTTCCTCAAAATTCAACACAAACCTCAGGAGGATTTCTTAACGCTCCTTTTTGCCCGGGAGTGTCCCGATGGCCCGTAAATTATGTCATGGGTTGATGTAACCCCATATAACTCAATGTAACATCTTAATATATCATTATTTACTATAATAAGTGTTTATAAACACTTGTAACTCATAAAGACAAGTTATTTCCCAAAATATCCTTAGAGCACAAAAACGCACCTTCGGGTGTCACTAAAACGTGTTTTACGCAATTACCTTGTAGTTTTTCACATGCCACGAATTAAGAATCTTAAATAGGGTTAAAATGACCCTCTAAATCAATTAAAGGCAGTGTCAAAAAAGGTGCTCTATAGGGGCCGATTTTCAGTCCCAAAACTAGTATAAAACTTACATTAAAAACTTATAAAAGGTATAAGACATGATGACTCACCTTCCCATGTGCTATAATACTTAATGGAAAAAGAATGTAGGTCTCATTTTATCTCCATGCTGTCGAAATAATGCAACGAAACAAGGCCATGTTAGCTAGACAAAAACAAAATGAAAAAGGCAAAAAGTAGATCTAGATTCCACCTTTTTTATTTCTTAAAATTCAAGTGACCATCCATGCTTGTCCTTGGCTCTTCATTTCCGATTGAGGGCCACCTACAAGGAAGAAGAAGACAAGTTACAAACATTGAAAAATCAAAGAAATAAAGCCTTACCTAACTTACCTTGTCTTCTAGCTCACATTATTTTCTTGAACCTTGCCTTGTCACACCACATGGCCGAACATAAGCATATAACATGGGCATTTATTGAGCCAATAACCTATGGAATAAACAAATGGAAAGGTTAGTCAAATTAACATTAAAATAAATAATCAAAATTCCTTTCCAATTTGCATTCTCTTATTCCTACGTGAGTGTAGCCTCATTCTTTCCCTTGCACACTCCATTGCCAATTTGGTAAGGCTCTCAACTCTCTCTTCTTCTTTCATCTTCTTCCTTTGAAGCTCTTAAGTCCATTAATGGAGTTTTAACTTCTATCTTCATCTTTAAGGTAATTTCCTAGCATTTCTTGTGAAGCCTTGAAGCAAAACTCTTCCTAGCATACCTACAAGGATTCGTCATCAACTAATGCTCCAAGAAGGTTGTCTAAATCAACACTAATCCAAGGAGCATCTCAAAGTTACCTTAAGGTATTTTTCATGCTTGAAAATCCTTAAAGCACATTTTTGTGTGTAACCGATTTCTACTTCTTCTAAGATCCTTTTCTCCTTCATTTTCATGAAGGAAAGTTTGTTCTTCATCCACCTTAAGTGAGCCGAATTTATAAGGAGAAAAGCTTAAGGTAAATCCTTGGAAAACTACTTACAAATCTACTTAAGATCTTTATTGAAGATCTAACTCCTAAACTCCTTCACCACTTGCATATAACCGAAGTGGAGCATCAAAATTTCCTTGGAGAAAGCTTGGAGATTCAAGAAGAGTTCAAGCACTTAACCACCTTTACTAAGAAGTAAGTTTACTAAGCTAATCTTTATGTTTTATGCTTAGTTAAGCTTCTAAAAATTATACAAAAATTATGTACATATCCTAGGGTATCTAAAACCGAAACTATATGGTATAATATGCCAAAAATATAATCTATAACATATATGGAAAATATTTACCTTAAGACACATTTTAATGTCATAAAAGTTACCTATGTTACATCCTTGTTCATACCGAATTGTCTAGGGAAAAAATGTTCTATTTTGAGCTAGGAATCAATATAAGACATTACAATAATATTTACATGAGTTATATAACTCATATGAATTTATGTATAATTATTTTGACATATAAATCCACTTTTATATACTATATGGTTACTATTTAATTATGGCCGAATGGTCTAAGTGGAAAATAGGATTTAATGAGCTACTTATTTATATAAACTTATATTATAAAGTTTGGAGAGTTAAAAATATTTTATTAGTGCTTAAATGACTAATTAATTAAGTTATATGGCTAAAATGTAATTTTTACAAAGTTTGGTGTATTTATTGTGAAAACCGAGAGTTAAGGGTATGTTTGGAGTGATTATGATATAATATAAGGTTAGGAATTAAGTTTATGAATTTTAGATAATTTAAACAAGTGTTAAAATAACATTTTATAAAGTTTTGGGCTATTATGTAATTTATAAAACTTATTATGAAAGTTTGGAGTTGAATATGGGCGAATTCATAATTAAGAGAATTATTAAGTTCACTTTCGAAATTTTGAGAAATTAAATATTTAAACTATAGTTTATAAGTTATGAAGTAACTATTATAAAGTTTTGGGGTGAAAATGTAATTAATGGAAAGTATATGACAAAGCCGAATTACTTTGGGTTAGATTTGTAATTTAAGAGTTTATATATATATATATATATATATTCGGCAATTATGGAGAATTAAAATTAAAACTATAGTTTATAAGGCATTATGTAAAGATTATAAGATTTTGTGGTTAAATTATAATTATAGAAAATATATATATATAGGCCGAGAATTTGAGGGGCTAAGTTGTAATTTTTGAAAGTTATAATTTTCAAAAGCTATATACCAAAATATTAGTGGTGGCTTTGTAATATAATTAAATAAGGGATTAAAACTATATAATATAATCAGATTAGAATTTAAATATAAAGTTTATGAATTAATGTGGTTGTTTTGTAAATAACCGAAATATAAGGGTAAGAATTTAGATTTAAATAACTATAGGTCCTATATGGATATTTGGAGGAATTAGAAGAAAGAATTTTGATTAAAGGAATTATGGAATTAAAACTATGGCTTATATAGTTATAAGGAATTTAAAGGTAACCAACAAATATTATTGTGGTTAAAAGGAGAATAATAAAACTATAAGAATATTATGTCCATGTATGGCATATAAATATAGTTGAGAAATTATAAAGTTACTATGTCATCTAGACAATTAAAATCATGTAACATAAATAGTACATGGATATATATATATATAATCTATATATATATATTTATATATATTATTTTAGGATTTATCATTAAATCCAACGGTAACCTCACCTGAAATAACAACTAAGGAATTGTTGACAAATCCAATAAAGTTATTATACAAGGGTAATATAAATTAACCCTCTCAGTTAATCCTATTCTAGGACTATACTTGACCAGACGTTGACCGGGGTAAAATCAACTGCAATCTACGGTGAACGGTATGGGATTCTTGCAACCTATTTGCTACTGGATTTCACCGGCTTGTGTGCTATCTGTTGTTTGAAATAACGACCAAGATAATTAATGTAAAATGTTGCACTACTTTTGTGCACTGTTTGTTATTTTATATGCGTGAATGATGCTAACTACGATGTGTATGTCCCACGCATACAACACTACAATACCAGTGGATTAAATACCTGCGCTTTATTGTGCCGAGAACTTGTACACAAGCCTCTCACTAACTTCACTTTATAACAAACGTCGTTATCCTAAACGTGATAATTGACAATACACATTGTGTTCTTGATTAATGTCCTTGTATGACATCTAACAATTCTATACTACGAGAACGAGGAGCCCAGTTGGGTCTGGCCATGCATGCTACAGGAGTTGTACCTGTCACAGGTCGTCTCCTATTCAATTTACGTCGAGACGGGAGTTTTGGGTGCACTGTGTCACTCACCGGCGGCGTACCGGAACAGTTTAAGTGGGGAGGAAGACTTTATTCCTCTCGACGGTTCGATTCCCACCTCTTTTAAGTGTAGGAGTTAACTACGTTATCTTCTGAGGGACTAATTACCCACCTCTTCCTTTTTAACGTGGTCACTATACCTCCACTATATTGACATACTCTTACACACTTGTCAGTCCCACTATGTGGACTCGACTACTTACAAATGATTACAGTTCATCTAACTCGACCTTCTGAAGTCTTGTTTTATGTGACATTGTTGTCCTTCTATGGATACTTGTAATTATCATGTTATGCTCGTTTACAGCTTTGTAAAAATGAACTGCATGTATTCAACAAAGTAGTTGGTGTGGCCCAGTAGCCGATGGGCTGCACGTTTTCCATACCAGCATTGTTTGCTGAGCCCCTTTGGGGGCACCCCGATTTTTCAGGTACCCGGAGTTGCAAATATTACCACACCGAGTGTAGGTGGGGTAGAACATGCTATGGGAGTTCATCACTAGCTATTTATTTTACTTAATTATTGTACCTTTGAGTTTGATTCCTTGTATCTCGGATTGTATTCGTATTCGGACCGTGACTTTTGGAGATTTGTATTTGGAGTTAGCCTTGTTGGTCACAAGGGTGGCCAACGGCATTGTAATACCGCCCGGTTATTGTATTTTATTCCGCTGCAGTTTATGTTTTATTGGGAGTGATCGTCATACAGGTTATTGGATTTTGGGTTGAGGAGTTACAGTTTTAGAATTTAAGAATTGACCCAAAGGTGGCATGGACAACTACCAGGCAGAACTGGAAAACTGAAACCTACACTGAACTGAATGTAACAGACCCTGGACTGTCACATTTCTTTTCTGTTACTTGACTTTCTATCTTTCCCACGGTGCTTACAGATTCACTTAAGTACATTAGAATGCCTTAGACTCATTAACTACTCAATACAGCCTTCTATAGTTCTTTGTACAAATTCACACATAACTCAAGTTCTTCAGTAAAAACTGTAACCTGAAAATGTAGCACTGATATTGTAACACCCCAACTGCTAATCTCGTCATTACCTCTTAAACTGTCACAATTACCAATAATCTCGCAGCGGAACTCTAAATACAACAGAGGGTGATACAACGCCGTTAGCCACCCATATGGCTAACCAAGCCTTCCTTGCATACAGTAACGGTCTGATGGACTGGAACAACCGAATACACAATACAAATACAATCCTCAACTCACTTCTTTACTATACCGAGTCTACAATATATGGATGCCGACAACACATTCGGTCTTACACCTCTTTCAATACATAAGTAATTAAATCTGACTACCCATGCAACCCACCGACCCCGTCCTACTCTCGAACGGTAACATCTTCGGTGTACCTGAAAAATAAAAACGTCGCCCCTAGGGGCTCATCTTAACGCTGCATATGAAATTCGCATACCCCGAGTGCTAACCGGGGTACGCCGACTACTTTTGTCGGATATACATGGAGTTCATTTTAGTCAAACAACATGCATCATAGCAACACAATATATATGTGTATTACTTAAGGAATCTACATCCAATCACGGAACACAATTCCTAACTAACATAACAAGGTTGTTAGTCGTATCAGTTTACTCTTAGGCCTTGAGGGTTATACCTCACTATGCCTTGTTTACTTATTAAATACCTCACCCGCTCTCTCGGGTTACTTATTCATATACACACCCATTCTCTTGGGCTACTCGTACTACACTCACCCACACTCTCGGGTTACTTATTCTCATTATCTCACCCACACTCTTGGGTTATTTATACTCATTATCTCACCCACACTCTTGGGTTATTCATACTCAAGCTCTTGTAGATTCTTGAGACACTACAGGTCTCCTACGTCACGCTTGTTACTCTGAATACATACTTAGGCCAAAACTCATGGCTCTCAAGCGTAGTCTTACTTCCCCGGTTTCGACCCTACTCTGGGGCTAGCATGGTGGGAAGGTTCAACTAGCTCACAGAACTCTCTATTAGTTCCTATCTCTTTTACTTAGGTCCGACTACTCTCGGACTACTCACATTCCCATACACTCCTCTCTCGGAGTTGTAATAATATTATGTATATTAGTCTAGGAGCATCACTCTCGATGTTTCTAATGACTTCGGGAACAATACTTAAGTTCGGTTAATCTTAGGTTTTAAGAGTTACCCATGCATTTCACTTACTCATACTTTCGATTATTTTCTTATACCGGGTAAAATCCTCATATAGGAGGTCGACCATGTCACAAGGGAGTTACTAATCCCTTAGGTCTCTTTTACCTTCCTTACTAGTTCACATCTTCGAACTATCTTTAATCCTCTTGGAGGAGGTTCACTTATCTTTCCACTCTCATTAGTTTCGTGGATTGTTTCAATATGGTTTCCTAACCGTTATCGGGTATTTACTCAACCCGTAATACTCCTCACATTCTAGGGAGTCCATATGTTGCGCTATCGTTATACTTTAACGGATAGTTTATGTGTTTGCACGTTTTCATTATCTTAAGCATCGACCCGATCTTTGGGTCTCTAGCCAAACGTTACTCACTAGGAGCCGGTCTTTACTCTATGCTAGACCACACCGGCATACAAGTATGTTAGCTCATTCAACATACATCAAGACATACATAATCAAACAAGGGATTATTTTCATGATTTAATCTTGATTAAGCCGGCACACAAACACACAAATCAACGTAACTCGGTTAGCACGCGGAGTATGAGAAAATCATACCTTTCACCATGGATATACTTTACCGGGTCACCACTCGTTCCTCGGTTCACACTTGTTCCACTGATAACATTCAAATGTTTTTATTAACATCAAAGCTTTACGGTATGTAACACTAATACTCCCGTACATAACCTCATTATCCCGTTTAACTTAATTTTACTCATGTGTTCTTAAGCTCACAACTTTCTCATTCACCTCTCAAACTTGTTTACACTCCTAATGACCTTTAAACATCATTATTCATGTCTTAATTACCTTATACTATCATTACCATTCAATTCCCCATCATTAGAATGCAAGAAAACACTTTCTGTGCAATTTTTGGGGTGGTCCGGGTTTGTGTCCGGGGATACAAACCCGGACCAATACTGGAATGTGCTCTCGGGTGACTTTTATGTGTGGTCCGGGTTTAGGGGTGGGTTTACAAACCTGGACCATACCTGTGTAAACCTCTCGGGTGAAATTTTGGGGTGGTCCGGGTTTGTATTCTGGTTTGCAAACCCGGACCACGAGGTCTGTGCTACATTCTGCCGTGTTTTGATGCTGGTCCGGGTTTGTGTCCTAGTTTGCAAACCCGGACCAGTTGCAGTTTTGCAATTCATGTAAGTTTTTCAACTTGTTTAAACTCTAAACTTTCACCAATCTCTTTCCTAATATTCCCACATATATTATAACATGTTTTGACATTGTTTAGGCATTGAAAACTAACCTAAACCATGCTATATATTCATCTGTCAAATAACCCATTTCACTGTAATTTTTCCCTGTTACAGTTTTCAAGTTCTTGCTTCTGTTGAAGTTTTCAATCCTCCCTTTCTTACCACTTCAACTCCACGTATTAACACACTCAAGCCCATAGTTTTCTAAACAAATTTTGCCATAACTTACCTACATTCTTAGCATTTCCCCCACATCAATCAGTTCACAAAATCTGTTTTTCATCCCTGTTATATAAGCATAAAAACCATCACAGGAACACATTCAACTCCCCCTCTGTTATCACACATAACCACCTCAGTTTCTAACTTTGTTTTGCACACCCAAACCCATCAAAGCTTCCTCATTCAACTAACAATATTGTAGTATACCTTATTAGTTTTCTGTTTCCTTTTTCCCTTCTTCCTCCTTCTCTGATTCTCTCTTTCTCTTCTAGTTTCCACATCCAATAGAGGTATAGATTGATGTCTACAATCACACCCCAAACCACACATAACAAACTAGTTTAATACTCACGTTCCTCACAAAACTAATATTTCAAGAACAAAACCGGCTAGGAAAACCTCACCCCTCTGTTGAAACACAAAACCGGCTGAAAATGAAGCCAAGTTCAACGTGGGCATTTTTTGATTTTTGCATGAACAAGCCAAGAAAGATGGATAACTTGACCTTTTATTTACCTTAGAGTATTAAGGAGGTGAAGGAGACTCAAAAGACCTCTTCAAACTTCAACAGAGGCTACGGTCAAGAAAATGAAAATGAGGGTTTTAAGTTTTTGAAGGGTGAAAAATGTTGCTCTCAACAAGAGGAATCCAACGGTACCAATTTCGTGTGATTTGGTGGAGAATGGAGCAAGATAGAGGTGAGACAAGGTGAGGGCTTGGTGTTGTTGTAGTCGCGAGTTACAGAGGAGGAAGAAGAAGTTTGCAAAGTCTGGAGCAAACCGTGAAAATGAAGAAAGGAGGAGGTGAGAGGTAAGTACTTAAGTTACTTTTTACTTTATACAATTTACTTTATTTATTTACTTATTTGTCCTCTTATTACTTAATAGCTAGCAAGCTATTAATGGGTGTATACATATTAATTAAAACCGGCCCATATTAATTAATAGCCCGGGTCGTTTTTCGACTTTTCGAATTAAACGCGTTTTATCTCCCGGTTTTGACACTATTCACTTACCGGGTCCGTTTTCCGGAATTTTCTAGTTTAATTAATTTTAATGGTTTTTAAGCTCCCATTAATACTTATTTATAGTTATTTAATCAACTATAATTTTTACGGGTCCGTTTGACCACTTAAAGTCACGTTTTCGGGTTTTCTCGAAAAACGTGCTTTTATGCTTATTTAGCGTTTTAATCCATTATTTGGATCCGTTTTCTTCGGGAATCATTCTCGTATACTAATTAGGCCTAACTAAGCCTTAGGAATCCATCTCGGACACTTACGAGATCATATATCTCTTATTTTCATTTAATGTGCATTTTAGCATTTTTCGCTTTTCAAGCGTTTTACTTTTGGTTTTATTCTCTTTACCAATACTCTTTAGGCACCATTAGGCCTTTAATAATTTTATTAGAGTAATTAAATCACCATTATTAGGTCCGGGGTATTAAAATCTACCCCCCTTAGGAACTTTGTCCTCAAAGTTGGTGAATCTAGATGGTTACTCTCATGGGCGTACTTTGCCAAGGTTATAATACATGTATAACCTTACAGACTCCACAAGTCAGTCTCCTCTCACAATACACATACCACACATATATCACAACATGTATAGCAATCAAAAATACTCTTTTACTCTCTCCATGGTGATAAGTGCAAAACATATAGACTTATTAGGGTTTAATCACCTTATAATTTGTAGCATTTTTAGTAATGTTTCGCACTTATCTAGGGTTTTTCCTATAATTATGTTGTTATATTAACTGATGTATTATATGTGTTAAAATGTAGGAAAAATACCAATTAAACACAAACATTATAAGGGATTAAAAGAGGGAGATGGAAGTGTCACGCGACAAGGGCGTGTGCACGCCTGGTACGGATATGAGTAGAGGCGACCGCCCCGTAGCTGGCGGACAAGAGACAGAAGACCGCGAGGCGGACAACATAAGAGGGTACCGCCTACAAGGAGGCGGACGACAGAGAGGCAACCGCGAGGCGGTTGAGACAGAGGAAACCGCCCCATATTGGGCGGTTGAGATAGAGGAGACCGCTAGATAAGTGGCGGACACGTGTAAATGTGTAGGAAATCAACCGGTTATCTTCTTCGCCGACTCGCTCTCCAACTTGCCTTATCGTTTAAGCAGTCGGCGCCTACCAGAAATCACGCACGCATTGCAGCCCTGTCCCCTGCGCAATCAATGAGCTGCAAACAATGGGGAGCTGCAATCATCGAGCTCAATCAGTGAGCTAATGAGCTTCTGCTCTGTTCTTCTTCCTCTATAAATACGAGCTTCATTCCTCCTTACTGGGTGTCCTTCCGGAGGCTCCTTCCGTGGTTCCTCTGGAGTTCCAATTCACTCACCATCTCATTTCTCTCCTTCCGCCTTCTCCATTTTATTTATTTTACATTCCACCAAATCCACCTCTAGCCTACTTATACAAAATAGCAGAGTGAGCCGGAGTGATTACGGATGATTTCTATTACTCTTGTCTCTGTCTATCTATTTAATATGTTAGGCTAGTTTACGTACGCTTTGGGAATAATTATTATGTTCTGTATTAATTATGCAATGTTTTTACTGGTTTTAATTTAATGAAGTTTGTTACGCTTAAAGCTCATCTCTCGCCTTTTAATAAATGTCATGAGTTTATTAAATTGCTTGCTAAGTCTATTTTGATCAGACCAGGTGATAAATAGATAGGTTGATTAAGCCGTAAATCTGGAGAAAGCTCTATTATGATTTAATGAGTTAGTATTTTCAGATGCAATTATATTTCCTCGAATTTAATGTCCGTTTACATAAGAGTGCTCGAACCTTGATTAGACCGAGCATTTCTGGTAAACGAGTTCTTATGAGGCTATGACTTAGTCCTCAAGATAATTAAAGGAATTTTGCCAGACAATTATAATTAAACCAGTAGGAATAGCATGAAAGAGCAGATAATATTAATCTGAACCAGAGTCCCGTTTAGTTTATCTGTTAATTTAGTTTATTTTATCTTTCCTTTTATTTATAAAAACAAGTCAATTAATCCCCCCCTCCTGTGACACGCTTAGGTACTATAATATGTACATTAGTCCCGTGGTTCGATATCCGGTCGCTTACATTTTCACTATACTACTGCGACCGGGATTTGTTTGCAGCCCGACGTTTATTTTGAGTTTTTAATTTCTTTTCTTTTAATTTTACAGCATTTCAACCACTCACGATATAACGTCTGCACATGGGATCGGTCCGAAGACAAGAAGGCACTACAGTCCTCGAATCCATATTGAGTAATGTACTACTGATCCCTCAGGTACCGGTCACGTTGAACACTTACTCTTTCTGGTTCACGGCCGTTTCATGACAAATGGGCACTTACTCTCTCTGGCCCACGGTACCTTCGGTTCCGATCAAAATATTTCACATATAAATATCCTCTAGCACTCGGGTTGACTCACTCAACACAGGAACGTCTCAGGGTACTCTCCCCGTCCCGCTGCCTTTGGAAAAATTCACACACTGTCACCACCCCAACCGGTCACTTAGGACCGCCGCACGTACGGTGCAATGGTTTCAAAACTAAGACATGCCCACCGTTCTACCGGTCATCAAGACTTAAGGCCACAGCCATCGGCGGGTGATAGCGGTTTCAAAACCAGCTCCCTTTTTCCATCTTCATACTTGAAGGAAATCCTTTTCAAATTCCATTTGAAATTTCTTTTTAAAACATCACACAACTCCAAATCAAATTTATGGTAGCTGTATCTTTTCTTAATGTGATTACTTGTGACCACTTATAGGGAGCTTCAAGAATCATCCAACCCTGATGTGATTAGCATCAGTGTTGAACTATCCTTCCACCCCAATTTGTGTTCGTTTTCCCTTGATCGCTAGCACATCAAGTTCTACCTCCCACGTCAGTTTCAAACAATCAGATAGTCAAACATTTTCGTTTTCTATCTTTTACTCTTTCTAGTCATATGCATGAAACCATTCATTTCAATTAATCTCTAGTTCCTAGTACTTAGGTCATTTGTCATTCTCATTGCTTCACTACTTTACCTAGGTATTCCTTACTTATGGCCTCTTTTCCTCAAATTGTTACTCAATTTAAAACATACATCATACAACTTCAAAGGATGGAACTCACTCCATCAATCAATCTCAAATCAAATCACCTGGGGAACTCACTTCCCACTAAGTTACACATCGGTTTCACACCGATTCATACTCATTATATCTTATGTCTAATCTCAATAGGCATACACTATAGGGATTCCCATTCCCTAGGAGTTTCTCTACTCCTCTTTTCTTAAATACTATATACGTGTTACTCACATCTCACATGCACAATGACCATAATTACATAATGAACGGATACACATGTTTATGTAACATGAGTTCCAATCATCAAAACAATTTCTTTTGTGCTATGCACATAGTAGTTTACGCACCTATACGTAAAACATACTCCAAGCGGTTTCTCGCCCTACCCCCCTTAAAAGGGGTTACGCCCGCGTAACAGACCATATGTTATACTGAACATTGGTTCACTAATTCTGGTATCATGAAGTGTTTTAACTTCAATGCGGTTAATTAACTCATAACCGGGTTCGGTTCTAGCCTCTAAGGCTTCAAAGCATTTAGGATTAGCCAACTACTCACAATTGCTAGGTATACTTAACCTTTGAATTACGGTCCACAAGCTTCTGCTGTGTGACCTGATAACTAGAGCTTAACTCGCCCTTTTGGTATTCTCAATGTATTATCCACTCCCTTTCTATCCCTTTTGACTTGGGAATAAAGGTTAGTCAATCGTCGCTAGGTATCTCTTACCGTATGCGAATTCGATGAGTTATAGATTTTCTCTCCAGCTCTCTGGAAATCTATTTTTTATAACTATGGATACCTTCGTGATTATTCACATATTTTTCCCAATCTATTGTTGGTTGAGGTCAAGCTACTACTCAGTATGTAGTGCTTCCTTGATTAATTTTATGTTTGTTTACTTGTTTCTGTACAAGAATTCTTCCTTCATACTACTCTGCATTTACCATCCATCGGTCCTGGGACCTGTGGGTTACAGCCCACATTCTTCGTGCATCTTTGGCCAACAGCCGCACGGTTACTTCTCTAGATTCTCGCCCAACAGGCTTTGTTGACATCTCTCAATTCCTGGCTCTCCCACTCGATCATTACCACACAAGTGCAATACCAAAACACTCAGTCATACAGAGTGCAGAAGCGTAAACCCTTGACAGTAAATCTCTCATGGGATAGGAATGATTATGTCTCCTTTACCACATTTTCTCATTAGCTCCGTATCATTATCTGTTACTGCGTATCATGCTCTACTCATTACCACATTCGCTTATATGGCATCCGCTACTACTTTAGCTTCCGCTCATGTACTCCCGCCATTTATACTATGGCTTGCCATTCACTTGGCTCAATACAATATACTTCTTTAACCTCTCTATGCTTATTGCGCATTGTTTACTCTGCAATTCGTATTGCACACATACTGTGTTTTACTACTTAACCGATTACTCTCTCGGTTTCTTTCCACTGCTATCAAAGCCTTCTTACATACTATCTCTATTTGACTTACTCCTTGGCAATTAACACATGCTCAAGTTTCATTGCACCGTTCTAGCGGTTTCACATTACATTAATGGGTGGTAGCCTTTCTCTGGAAGATTCACGCAATTACCGCTCCATAGGCTCCACAATAACAAGTGGTGTCCCCACTCTAAGGTGGTGGTTCATGCTCCACAATAACTCTTATGCCTTTATGCATATGTTTTACAACGTTTGGATCTACGAGTTGTAGTTGGTTCTATCGGCTTACAAGCCACCTTGCCTCGAGTGATGCTCCATGCGGGCTGTTTATATAGGTTTCTTCTTCTCCGTATGCCATTAAATGGTTAGGAGGTATTTCTGGGCTCTTTGATATGGTTGTCTCATCACACTTCCGTACATGGAAGGCCCTTTTGTATTTTAATATAAGTCTATGCCCCTAACGTATTAAATATTAATTCATGCCTTCTGGCAATCTAGGGTATCCCGTATTACGTGGGATCCCTTCGGGTTCTACCCGAGTGTTCAGTTTACACTGATGTTCTCAACACGATGTTTCGTTCAACTACTGTTGACTCCGGTACCCTTCAAGGATTGCTCCTGGGTGTTACTGAGTTATGCCGTCACATCTGGCCTGAATTCATGGGTGTGTTCAGTTCTTTACACCGTCTTGCAGTTGCATATAGTTTGTACTATCCCGTTTAGGGTTGTAGTATCTCCCATTATTGGGTAGATCCTTGGTACTTTTCCTTTACCTTCTTGGTTAGGTTGTCATTCTCTTCAGTGAAGTATACTGTGGGAACTCTATCCCGTTATCGAACATTAATATGTTCTTTTTAGGCTTTCGCCATATTGCTTACACTGGTATTCATTCCAGTCATTATGTATTTCCTAAGACATATCCAATGTCTATACCTAATATTCTTAGATCCGTCATCTTACTGGATTCTTGACTCCCTTACTTGGTAAGCTTCCTTGTGTTCTTCGATCATTAGAGGTGTCCAACTGTCTTGGTTTGAATTGGCTCTTTCGTCTGTAGTATGGAGTGGGCTACTTCCCGTGTTCCGTACTCTACTTGTATACATACATGGAGTATCTTATTGATACGTTACCACTTACCCGACTAACTCATAATTGGTCTGTCAGGCCCGCAAGCTCCTTCGGAGTGCGGTCGTTCCATGTCTCGTTTAGTACACCGTAGTGTCGGTCACACGCCTAAGTGAAGTATTCTGTTGCCAACTCCTCTTATATCGTCCTATGATAACTTACCGTGATTCTCTGGCTTGGTTTTTAAAAATTTGGGGGTTTTTGGAAAATTCTATGTTTGAAAGAAAAATTTGAGTTGAAAATAAAATCTCCACGGCATTTCAATGCCGGTTGCTTCTTACCAAGTATGACTTCTTGCAGACTGGTATGTTCTTTATACAGTGGTCAGGCCGTTAGGCCTTTCCAAGATTTCGTTTCCGAATTCTTAGGGTTTGTGGTGCTATATTGGCTTCTCTTGCCGTCTTGGTACTTTGCTAAGTACTGGTGGCTAGTTAAAGCTCTTCATAATAGTCCTGTTTTTACTGCACTTGCCTTGGCAAGTGCGCGGTACAGGCGGTTTTTAGGTTAACTCATACCGGTCACGGTATTGTTCACATTATATTTGGTAGCCTCGTTGGCTCTTCCTTGATCCCTTAGTTGGATAACTGCTTCTTGGAGCTGCTTCTCATTCCTCTTGACATGACTTCATTTAGGTGCTCCTCCACTCTCGGAGTTCCTTAATTACTTTAATTCTATGCTTTACCTCGTTGCTCGTTCCCACGTCTTTACTGTGGTTACCGAGGTTTAACTTATTTAGGTACTACTTCTATAGTCCTATTCGGGTATATCCCGTAGTTATGCTCGTAGCAGTCTAAGCTGTATCAGTTAAGTATTTCAACTTTTTCGGGTGTGGTAGGGTGGGTGTATCTACCCTTGACTAGACTCTTAGTTGGTTAATATATCATTGGTGGTATCGTTTAACTATGGCGGTCCGTAGACTTGAGTCCTGGTTTTTGTTAGTTCTTATGAGTCCGTCTTGTCGCACGATTGGTGCATCCTTCTTACTGCTGCTCGACCAGCTGGGTCCTCGCGACTGCTAAGCATGTCGCCCCAGGCTGCCACAAATTCTGGTCTCCCTGGATTAGGATGTCTCGGTCTCCCGCCATTGATGTGGTTATTGTCGTTCCAGCGGGATCCGTCTCCGGGATTTCCGGTTCTCGGGATCTACCGCATGACAGGTTCTAGTTCATATCGAAACATTAATTAAGTGACAGATCGGGTTTCCCGTCTCTCTGACAATCTTTCCCAAGCTTTTAATACGGGGGTTGTGGAGGGCGGGTATGGTATTGTAGGTATCCAGATCATACTGGAAGTTCCTATCTAGCGCACCTCTCACGCTACCACTCAACCCTTAGCCCTAAGTCTTTAATTCCTAACTCGGTGTTTCCTAAGCTCGGTATTTCCAGTTATCAGAGCGATACTTCGCTCAGATACCATTTTTGTAACACCCCAACTGCTAATCTCGTCATTACCTCTTAAACTGTCACAATTACCAATAATCTCGCAACGGAACTCTAAATACAACAGAGGGTGATACAACGCCGTTAGCCACCCATATGGCTAACCAGGCCTTCCTTGCATACAGTAACGGTCTGATGGACTGGAACAACCGAATACACAATACAAATACAATCTCAACTCACTTCTTTACTATACCGAGTCTACAATATATGGATGCCGACAACACATTCGGTCTTACACCTCTTTCAATACATAAGTAATTAAATCTAACTACCCATGCAACCCACCGACCCCGTCCTACTCTCGAACGGTAACATCTTCGGTGTACCTGAAAAATAAAAATCGCCCCTAGGGGCTCAGCTTAACGCTGCATATGAAATTCGCATACCCCGAGTGCTAACCGGGGTACGCCGACTACTTTTGTCGGATATACATGGAGTTCATTTTAGTCAAACAACATGCATCATAGCAACACAATATATATGTGTATTACTCAAGGAATCTACATCCAATCACGGAACACAATTCCTAACTAACATAACAAGGTTGTTAGTCGTATCAGTTTACTCTTAGGCCTTGAGGGTTATACCTCACTATGCCTTGTTTACTTATTCAATACCTCACCCGCTCTCTCGGGTTACTTATTCATATACACACCCATTCTCTTGGGCTACTCGTACTACTCACCCACACTCTCGGGTTACTTATTCTCATTATCTCACCCACACTCTTGGGTTATTTATACTCATTATCTCACCCACACTCTTGGGTTATTCATACTCAAGCTCTTGTAGATTCTTGAGACACTACAGGTCTCCTACGTCACGCTTGTTACTCTGAATACATACTTAGGCCAAAACTCATGGCTCTCAAGCAGTCTTACTTCCCCGGTTTCGACCCTACTCTGGGTCTAGCATGGTGGGAAGGTTCAACTAGCTCACAGAACTCTCTCTTAGTTCCTATCTCTTTTACTTAGGTCCGACTACTCTCGGACTACTCACATTCCCATACACTCCTCTCTCGGAGTTGTAATAATATTATGTATATTAGTCTAGGAGCATCACTCTCGATGTTTCTAATGACTTTGGGAACATTACTTAAGTTCGGTTAATCTTAGGTTTTAAGAGTTACCCATGCATTTCACTTACTCATACTTTCGGTTATTTTCTTATACCGGGTAAAATCCTCATATAGGAGGTCGACCATGTCACAAGGGAGTTACTAATCCCTTAGGTCTCTTTTACCTTCCTTACTAGTTCACATCTTCGAACTATCTTTAATCCTCTTGAAGGAGGTTCACTTATCTTTCCACTCTCATTAGTTTCGTGGATTGTTTCAATATGGTTTCCTAACCGTTATCGGTATTTACTCAACCCGTACTTCTCCTCACATTCTAGGGAGTTCATATGTTGCGCTATCGTTATACTTTAACGGATAGTTTGTGTGTTTGCACGTTTTCGTTATCTTAAGCATCGACCCGATCTTTGGGTCTCTAGCCAAACGTTACTCACTAGGAGTCGGTCTTTACTCTATGTTAGACCACACCGGCATACAAGTATGTTAGCTCATTCAACATACATCAAGACATACATAATCAAAAAGGGATTTTTCATGCTTTAATCTTGATTAAGCCGGCACACAAACACACAAATCAACGTAACTCGGTTAGCACGCGGAGTATGAGAAAATCATACCTTTCACCATGGATATACTTTACCGGGTCACCACTCGTTCCTCGGTTCACACTTGTTCCACTGATAACATTCAAATGTTTTTATTAACATCAAAGCTTTACGGTATGTAACACTAATACTCCCGTACTTAACCCCATTATCCCGTTTAACTTAATTTTACTCATGTGTTCTTAAGCTCACAACTTTCTCATTCACCTCTCAAACTTGTTTACACTCCTAATGACCTTTAAACATCATTATTCATGTCTTAATTACCTTATACTATCATTACCATTCAATTCCCCATCATTAGAATGCAAGAAAACACTTTCTGTGCAATTTTTGGGGTGGTCCGGGTTTGTGTCCGGGGATACAAACCCGGACCAATACTGGAATGTGCTCTCGGGTGACTTTTATGTGTGGTCCGGGTTTAGGGGTGGGTTTACAAACCCGGACCATACCTGTGTAAACCTCTCGGGTGAAATTTTGGGGTGGTCCGGGTTTGTATTCTGGTTTGCAAACCCGGACCACATGGTCTGTGCTACATTCTGCCGTGTTTTGATGCTGGTCCGGGTTTGTGTCCTAGTTTGCAAACCCGGACCAGTTGCAGTTTTGCAATTCATGTAAGTTTTTCAACTTGTTTAAACTCTAAACTTTCACCAATCTCTTCCCTAATATTCCCACATATATTATAACATGTTTTGACATTGTTTAGGCATTCAAAACTAACCTAAACCATGCTATATATTCATCTGTCAAATAACCCATTTCACTGTAATTTTTCCCTGTTACAGTTTTCAAGTTCTTGCTTCTGTTGAAGTTTTCAATCCTCCCTTTCTTACCACTTCAACTCCACGTATTAACACACTCAAGCCCATAGTTTTCTAAACAAATTTTGCCATAACTTACCTACATTCTTAGCATTTCCCCCACATCAATCAGTTCACAAAATCTGTTTTTCATCCCTGTTATATAAGCATAAAAACCATCACAGGAACACATTAAACTCCCCCTCTGTTATCACACATAACCACCTCAGTTTCTAACTTTGTTTTGCACACCCAAACCCATCAAAACTTCCTCATTCAACTAACAATATTGTAGTATCCTAACTACACTAAAACAAGGTCATTTATTCACATTTCAACATCGGTTTACAGAGAACAAAACCAACCCAAGGTAAGTTCAATACCTTATTAGTTTTTTGTTTCCTTTTTCCCTTCTTCCTCCTTCTCTGATTCTCTCTTTCTCTTCTTGTTTCCACATCCAACAGAGGTATAGATTGATGTCTACAATCACACCCCAAACCACACATAACAAACTAGTTTAATACTCACGTTCCTCACAAAACTAATATTTCAAGAATTAGTTTTAGGGCTTTAACACTAAGGAGTTACCTTGTTCTCTTGAGTGCCATCTTTAAACATCAAGGCTAGGAAAACCTCACCCCTCTGTTGAAACACAAAACCGGCTAAAAATGAAGCCAAGTTCAACGTGGGCATTTTTTGATTTTTGCATGAACAAGCCAAGAAAGATGGATAACTTGACCTTTTATTTACCATAGAGTATTAAGGAGGTGAAGGAGACTCAAAAGACCTCTTCAAACTTCAACAGAGGCTACGGTCAAGAAAATGAAAATGAGGGTTTTAAGTTTTTGAAGGGTGAAAAATGTTGCTCTCAACAAGAGGAATCCAACGGTACCAATTTCGTGTGATTTGGTGGAGAATGGAGCAAGATAGAGGTGAGACAAGGTGAGGGCTTGGTGCTGTTGTAGTCGCGAGTTACAGAGGAGGAAGAAGAAGTTTACAAAGTCTGGAGCAAACCGTGAAAATGAAGAAAGGAGGAGGTGAGAGGTAAGTACTTAAGTTACTTTTTACTTTATACTATTTACTTTATTTATTTACTTATTTGTCCTCTTATTACTTAATAGCTAGCAAGCTATTAATGGTATATACATATTAATTAAAACCGGCCCATATTAATTAATAGCCCGGGTCGTTTTTCGACTTTTCGAATTAAACGCGTTTTATCTCCCGGTTTTGACACTATTCACTTACCGGGTCCGTTTTCCGGAATTTTCTCGTTTAATTAATTTTAATGGTTTTTAAGCTCCCATTAATACTTATTTATAGTTATTTAATCAACTATAATTTTTACGGGTCCGTTTGACCACTTAAAGTCACGTTTTCGGGTTTTCTCGAAAAACGTGCTTTTATGCTTATTTAGCGTTTTAATCCATTATTTGGATCCGTTTTCTTCGGGAATCATTCCCGTATACTAATTAGGCCTAACTAAGCCTTAGGAATCCATCTCGGACCCTTACGAGATCATATATCTCTTATTTTCATTTAATGCGCATTTTAGCGTTTTTCGCTTTTCAAGCGTTTTCTCTTTACTTTTGGTTTTATTCTCTTTACCAATACTCTTTAGGCACCATTAGGCCTTTAATAATTTTATTAGAGTAATTAAATCACCATTATTAGGTCCGGGGTATTAAAGATATCTGTCATTCTATTAGCTGTTTGTTATTGAATTAGGTTCCCACTTCTTCTCATTCTAATTCGGGTAGCTTAATATGTGGTGATCTTTAAATCCCACAGACCCCAACAATATCATTGAAGCTACAGAAATAGAATCTCAGGAAAGACTATAACACTGATGTACTGGTTTTTTTTTGTTCTGTTAACCTGTTATCTATTTTCTGTTCGCTTCTCTCCTTATTATACTCTCACGTACAGAACCTCATTCAGGTGTATTTATAAGGTGGCAATGTATTAACGATTCAAATTACCCTAGGATAGTTGGTACACCGAGACTGCATGTTACAGATTTGCAAGGTTATCAGTTTTGACAGGCTTACTCTTTTTTTGTTTTCTGATTCTGAAACCAGTTCAGAGATACTCACCAGTTGAGTGACTTAACAGATCCTCCTTGGCCAATCCTTGGTGCAGTATGTGTAACACCCCATCCAACAACAAATACATAACAACAATCTGCAGCGGAATACACAACTCATCAAATAACTCAACTCACTGGTGTTACACGCCGTTAACCACCCACGTGGCTAACAAGGCTATTACATAAACAATGTACCGGTCTGATGGACTAGATTCCCGAGCGACTACACATCATTATCCCTTTCCATAAACAACAAAACATACATACACTTCCCAACAGTACCGAGTAATTACAAACTGATGCCGATAACAACTTCGGTCTTACTACGCCTACTGTATATATTTAACTTACATGATTACCCATGTACAATGTCTACCCCGTCCTACTCTCGAACGGCTTCCAGCTCCTCGTACCTGAAATAGGAAAAGAAGAGAAAGGGTGGCCCCCAAGGGGCTCAGCACCTTTGCTGGTATGGTAATCCCGCAGCCCACATGCTACCGGGCCACGCACAACTAATTGTCGTCTTAACATGCGGTTGATTATTTTTAAATCATGCATGCAACTGTAAACACACAACACATAATCATTTCGCCTCAACGGGCTCAACAAACGGATAATATATCCTTACTTAATAAGTCACTCAAGGCAATCAATATCCCTAGAGTGTTCCTCCTCTAATGGAGCTACTTCCTTAACAGGCGACACTTACCCTTAAATCGGGTTATCCTTAAACGCCTCTTTTCTCAAACTGGGATTCATATCCATGATCCACACACTTCATATCTCACAATATATATCATTCCTCACATACAAAACTTAACAATACTTTCACGTATCGACGTGCACATGATAACATCGCAATAGGAATTGCTTACAATAACATCACATAACATAACGGGAACGGTCCTCTTAGGAACCGACCCAAACATAGTTAAATCACTGGTGAGCCTAGAGAATGATGTCACCCTCATGGTAAGCTCGTTATACAATAACAACAACACTCATTACCGTCCTAATAGTTGGACGAGTAACTTAAGTTAAGGCGGTTCGGGTTTGGAGGCCCGAACACACCACACAAACACATGTTCCCCCTAAACCGATCATAAGTCAGAATAGCTAAGCTTTGGAATAAGCTAATGGGAGATCATAACCCGTGAGGGAAACAACCATAACAAAGAGAAGGGTAAGACTAAAAAGGATACCCTCTCCCAAACAACGCGCGACCGGCCAAACCGGATTCCTCACTACTGTTAGTACATACTTACTTTAGATAATAGTTAGAACCCCACTATGGAGTCTATCACACCTACACACATACAGTATTACAACTGGGTTAAACACACAAGGGAGATCCCAACATTCACATACACATGTCACACAATTAACACACGCATAGCCGTGGTTAGTACGTCCCATGGTTCGGGTCGTTTACTCCGAATACCGAACTCTCATGTGATCCTAGACTCAGTTAACTAAGGTTAACACTTCCGAGGTTAAATGGTATCGGAGTTGTACACGCCACATAAATGAATTACTGTAAACTCATTACAAGTTTAATCTTACAACGTGGCAAACATACAGAAAAACACATTGGCATACAAGCCGGTGTAATCCGGTAGGACACAGGTTGCAAGAAAACCATACCTGTCACCGGAGTCCACTTATCACATCCACTTATGTTCCTCGAGCAATCCTCGAACAACTGATAACATTACATGTACTTTTATTAACATTGGGGTAGCATGATTATTTAATGTCTAATGCTTATAACTTTCCCCCATTAACTTAGTTAAATAACTTTACATTTTTAACATGTTTCACTCTTTCATTTTACTTCAACTTTTCACCCACCAAATTGTGACTTTAACTCACCTAACGTGTCCTACACAACCTTATTACATCATTACTAATCAATCCCCCCATTACATATCATTTTATAACCTTAACATTTAAATCATCTTACTTAACTTAATCTCTCAAGTCCATATATATTTATCTTTCTAACCATCAATACTCTCTTAATGGCATACCACTAACACCACTTAACATTCTTAAAATTTAATTTAATTTTTTTTTTTTTAAGGTCCGACCGACCCACCGACCGACCCACCCCCTGGGTAGGTCGGCTGCAGAGATCACCTAAGTTCACAGTTTCAGCCCGACCGACCCAGACTGGGGTCGGTCCCCTGGGTAGGTCGGGTGCAGAAACTTCCCATACATTGTCAAACTTTCTCCAAATTTTTCCTCAAGCCTCCTAATGTGTTCTAACATCATTTGGCACATCAAACACACCTTTAGCCATGTACTAAACTCTTTAAATCACACACCAAAACCATCTTATCATTCACAAATTCCTTACAAGATTCTTAGCACTTGGAATGTTTCCTCCTTAAGATTCCTAAGTGATATTTCACCAATATTGACCATTATACCAAGGTGTTTCCTCTACACCTTAACATCATCTCTCAACTTCTTTTCTTACTAACTAAATCTACTTTTTCACATCTTACCTAAACATCACTTATTCCTTGGATATCAACATTACCTAAACCTTAAACAAACTTCTCCAAGACTTAAATACATTCTCAAAACACACATTGAATTCCTAGAACTTCCAAGATAATACCTAATTCCTTGCATCATTCTAAATCACCTTTATACATGGTTTCTTCTCAAGTAAACATTTATTCACCTTTAACACTTCCTAGTTCACCAAAACTTACTTAAAACACCTAGAACTCCTTATACATTTTCCAAATTTTGCCATAGCTTCTCTTGTATATACTCACATCCAAACACTTAGGTTTTTACCTTATTTTATTCAAGAACACCTAAAATCCATCAAGAACTTCCTCACACACAAAACTTCACCAAATTTACACTACATCACAATATAGTGCATAAACTTAAATTGCTTGGCACTTAGGCCCTTAAATAGCATAAACCATAAACACTGAATTTCCACATTTAAATGCCTTCAACCTGCGAATACACACAACAATGCTCCCATGTCCTTTTAGTCCACCTTGTGGATAGTTTCCTAGCTCATTTTCCCATTGGCTCTTTAGGTTATTTATTAAGCATTATAAGCTCATTTCTCCTAAGGCATTAAACAACATTAGGTTAGTATATTTACCTCTTTTCCAAACAACTTCTTTCTTGTTTCCTTACATAACCGGTAAAGTATTTGATTCTTTGTCAACTACTACACAATATACAAACATTGAAATGAGTATACAAGCTTTGAGCTTCATCTCATTGTAAACCCTAGGTTTACATTGTTTCAAAAACACTTAAATTGATGTTTACCTTTGGAATTTGAAAGAGAACTTGAACAAGTGGCAAGATAGGACTCCTCCTAGCCCTTTGAAGTTTGGATTAAGCTAAAAAGATAGCAAGGTAATGCACCATTGTAAGGTGAATTTTCGGCCACACACTAAAACAAGAGGAAATGTTGTTTTTCTTTGATTTTCCTTACCTTGAAGCAAAGGAGAATGTCAAGGCATGAAAAGGTGAGCTCAAGCTCCTTCAATGGAGAATCTTCATGGCACCAAAATGGAGTTCTTGAAGATTTGAAAGAGAGAAGTGTAGAGCTTGACCTAACTAAGACAAATATGGTCTTGGAATTTGATTTGGTGCATGGAGCTAGAAGTTACAAGCATTCAAAGATGGAGAATGGTACATGGCTGTAGCAAAACGAGATGGAGAAGGGAGGATGAGGTTGGAGACGGTGGGAACCAAGAAGAAAAGAAGAGAAAGTGAGGAGAGAGGTTTAGTTTGGAGATATTTATGTTATAAAGCAAAAAGTAACCTTTTACTTACTTTTCTTTCTTTCTTTTAATTGGCTGACTTGGTATGGTGACTCACCCTCTAAAAACCGTGCCCCCTTTAATATATAACATATATATGGCCTTTGTTGACCAATTTAATTACTTATAACAACATATGTTACAAACTAGCTTATTTTAGTTACTATTCACTAAAACAAGGCACATAGATGTGAAATTTTTGATTTCCCATTGATATAGCCACCCAAATGTGATACTATATAGTACACATGTTAATTAAAGAGTAATGATGGACATTTAGCCATTCAAAACTCATTTACAAGACAATTTTTCAAAAACGTGCTTTAAGACTCCTTAAAGCACATTTTGTGTTTTAACTTGTTTTCAAGCTTGGTTTTCTTTGGTAATTGATTTAATATGTTCATTAACATATTTATAAGGTGTAGGTATGACCATTAGGTCTTATACAAATTTATCCCAAGCTTAGAGCACATTTTTGCTCTTATTGACTTTAAGGTATTTATTTGTGTTTTGTTTGGTTTCATTGTCTACCAAGGTTTCCTAAGGACTTAATTAGCCTTATAAAATCATAATTAAATGTTATTAAGTCTTGGTAGGCTCTTCGGGTCCTAAGCAAGTTCGCTCATAGCTTAGAGCATGTTTTTGCTCAAACTGTATCTTAGCGCTTTATTGCATTTACTGTGGTTTAAATTGTTACACTGATGTTTCCTAAGGCACCTTTTAGCCTTTACATACCATAGTTTAATACTTAAACCACATATCAAGGTTTGGGGTATTTCAGTATGGAACTTCAGTTCTTGAGTCACCCAACAGCAGCTGGGAGAAATCCTAGTACTTAGACTCGACCGAATCAGAAGGACAACACTGGTTGAAATGACAGGAACAGAAAGGGAAGGGACTTGTGCAGTGTTCACCTGGTGGTTTTCTTGGAGTTTATTGCTCCAGTCTCCAAGAGCTTGGCTACACTAGACCACAGACAGAGGACCCAAGAGGTCTGGAGTTAGTGGTTTACAAGAGGGAATGCAAGAGTAACTTGTCAGTTTTCCTCTTCGACTGCAACAACAAGACAATGTTGGTTGTGGTTTACCTGAAACTGAAATCCACACCAGGACTGGCTCTTTAACAGCTCTCTGTACTTTAGAAGAGGTGCCACAAGTTAACAAGGGCTGTTGTTATATGAGAAGATTGAAGTTTACTCTCCTTGATCGGGAACAAAAAGAATAGAAAGGATAGAATACAGCCTTGACATGGGTTTACCTTCACTCAGGAGCAACAAGCAGAACCTACCTGAGTCGTTCTTGGCACCGCATGCAAGGGAGGGAAGAATAGTCAAGCAGGTATAATCAGATGCCAATTGCATCAGAAGTGTTGGTCATGGGCTCTAATTCCTAGAGGGAATGGCGTAACACGAGAACCAGAGGGCTATCTCCTTGTCTGTCTTCCTAGCACAGATTGACATTGGAGCTATTTAGTAGCCTTGGAGTTGCTGTTACAGAGACATGTTGAGGGAATCTGTGGTGCATGGTGTTTGAGCACACAACTTTAACGCTCCCGTTGGGTGTTTTGAGCGATTCATCAGAAGTAAAGGCCACTCACTCTTGTTTCAGGTTTGGTCGGGCAATCAACATTGTTAATGATAGTTTTTTCTTTTGCTTCACCATACAACCGAGGACTGGGGCTGAGAGGGCGTGAGTTCCAGGAAGGAACCCCGTCTGAATTGTCTCGATCTACAAGGGCTGGTATGGGCGATTGAATAAACAAACTCATATCGTTACAGAGTTGGGATTCCTCTAGTTTACAATCTTTTTGTTTTGTTCGAATCGGTAGTTACACCGAGGAAGGAGGAAGAACGTGCTACAGAAGCGTGTTTGTTTCACTCTCTTTTTTGTAGCTACTCAGTTAGTTGGTACTTGTTTTAATTCGCGTGGATTAGATACCGAATATGAGCATATCTTTGCTCCCCCCCCCCCCCCCTTTTTTTTAAAATCAATACACAAGTTTATTTTTATATACGTGACTCTGTATTATATCGTGTTACTATTTTATTATATTATTATTATTATTATTATTATTATTATTATTATTATTATTATTATTATTATTATTATTATATTATTTTGTTACGAAGTTATGTAACGACATTGTCACTTATTTACAACGTTACAATATCGTAACGTTACGTGCATGTATTTTTCATATTCGCACATATATATATATATGTACTAGATTTAATTGTTCGTACGTTATTTTATGTCCATATTATAAAACGCGTTATGATTTTATGCGTTTAATATTTAAGGGTATTTCAAAACTATGGTATAATAAGGCTAAAAATTACCTTAGAAACATTAGTGAACAATTTAAACCATAGTAAACACAATTAAATACCTTAAAGTCAATATGGGCAAAAATGTGCTCTAAGCTTGGGATAAGTTTGGTTAAGACCTAATGAGCTTACCAAGACCTTATTTACATGTTAATGAACATATTAAATCAATTACCAAAGAAAACCAAGCTTGAAAACAAGTTAAAACACAAAATGTGCTTTAATGAGTCTTAAAGCACATTTTTGAAAAATTGTCTTGTAAATGGGTTTTGAGTGGCTAAATGTCCATCATTACTCTTAATTAACATGTGTACTACTTAGTGTCACATTAGGAAGTCTAAATCAATAGGAAATCAAAAATTTCACAATTATGTGCCTTGTTTTGTGAATAGTAACTAAATTAAGCTAGTTTATAACATAAGTCAATATAAGTGAGTTAATTGGTCAACAAAGACCAAAACACCCCTAAGTAATAAAAGGGGGCCGGTTTTTATAAGGTGAGTCACCACCTTTGAAATACCCCAAACTAATTAAACATGGATTAAACATCTAATCACATTAATTAAGGCCTAAACATGCCTTAAAAGTCAACTGAGAACAACAGTGGTCAACACAAAGCAAAATATTGCACCCTTTGACTGTTTAGGGTAAATAAATACCCAAATAAACTTCTTAGGACCTAAAACTTTTTCCTAAGCTTATTAACACATAACTAAACATACTACAATCGTTGGACAACACTCCAACACAAGGAACCAGCATTTACAAGCTTCAAGGTCAAGTAGGGCAAAAATGTGCTCTAAGAAAACCTTCAAGGTCTAATGACCTATATTTGAAATAAAATTGGATTCCTAAGATCACTTATCATATAACGAACACAACAAAACTGTTCTCAAGGAAAACAGAGCTCAGAAACACCTTGCGACACAAAATGTGCACTAAAATACCTTAAAGCACATTTTTGTGTATGAGCTCTAAGATAATGACTTTTTGTCAATTTAAAGACTGGAGTATATTCTTTAAAACATTAATGTGACATGATAGACTATATTATAAAGTCTAAATAAAAGTTTAAAATAAAATCAAAATGGGTAACTTTGGATGAATAGTACCCAAAAATAACATTTAATTACTTATTATTAACTACGGTCAAATGTCATCCCTTGACCATACCACCCCTTGCCGACCTCCTATGGCTATCACACCCACTCATTAATCAATTTCTAAACAAATATCTAGCTAATCTAATGAGTCACCTATTACTATTTGTTAAAGTAACGTTAAACTAACTTAAAAGCAAAACTAGCTTAATTATCTCATTTGCCTTGCTTCCCAGCCGATACCAGCTTCCCTCATCCTCTCTTTTGCTTATCCAAACCGTGGATAACATGCCAAGTTCAGAAGAGAACACCAATTGACATAGGTAAGCTTATTAAGCCATTTTATGTTCATTCTCTTCACATTTCTTTCCTCTTTCCATGGAGCAAAGCATCAATGATTTCCACCCATGTTTTTAGGTTGTTTTGGAGGTTAAAATAAGGGTGAATCTCGGCTGTAACAAGGGAAGGAGGTGGAGAAATCTAATCTTGTTCTTAAGGTATAAAAATGTGCTTTATGCACTTATCTTTTGATTCCCTTCAAATCCGGTTGTGAAACTTGTTTCCTACGCTTATAATCTTCTTCTTAACATACTTATTCAGTTGGTACATCAAGAGCTTCAAGGTATAGCCAAATCCAAGCCAAAAACACCATTTTTGGCATTTTAAACAAGGTAAAAATTAGCCATCTTCTAACCTGAGTTATACCAGTTTAAAGCTTGGTTTTAGTAGCTCTTTTGATGCTCTTGTTCTACTGTAAAAACAGGCCGAAGACAACTTATACTTGCCTTGGTATTCTAAGGTAAATTTACCTTGAAATTATACATTAAACATTTCTTATGGTTAGATCTTGCTTGGAGACTAATCATGCCTTAATTGCTGTTTGAAAACATGTAAACTAAGCTGTGGAAACTTTATCTCCAAACAGCCGTGGCCAAACAAGGCCTTAATTTGGCAAAAATAAGGTATAAATCACTTAAACTTACACTTGGTATATTAATATGTGTTTATACATATGTATATATATGCCGTGAGTGAATGAGTTTAATTAGGTCTTATTTTGACCTTACGTGATTAAGGAATGGTTTAGTAAATTTTATAACTAATTAATTAGCATAATTGTCAAATTTAAGACATTATGTGGAAAATTGGTAAATATGGAAAAGATATGTGTAAGGCCAAGAGTTTAATGCATTTTTGGGCATTTATGTGTAATTTATTTTATAAGCTAATATTTGTAATAAGGCCATGTACTTTAAGGCCATTTTATTTATGTATTCATAAGGTTTTATTTAAGTTTAGGTAATATATATATATTACCGCAAGGAAATGGGGTATATAGTGTAATTAAATTAACTTTGGGGGCTATATAATAATAAAGCAGAAAATTAGGGGTTTAAATGAGTTTAAATAAAAATTATAAGATTTTATAAAGTTTTGGGGTTAAATGGTAATTTCTAGAAAATATGGGTACAAACCGTAATATATGGAGATTAATGGTCAAGGCAATATTAAGGTGGTCAACCTTGACCATATGGTAGGTTTTGACCAAATTAGATAAGTTAAATAACTTATTTAAGGTTTTATTATAAGATAAGTATTTAATGTAACAAATTTTATAACTGTATCACCCCTACTACGCACATAACATTACTTGAAATCGCAGCGGGATTTAAACAACTAAACTATAACTAAACGATTGGTGCTACAACGCCGTCAACCACCCACGTGGTTAACAAGGCTGAATAAATACAAGTGTATCGGTCTGATGATCAGACTCCCGAGCATAGAACTAATAATCACATATACATAAACATAATACCGAGTATTTACTTACATCCTTCACTGTAAACCATCACTGTAAACTGTTCACAACCAAAATATATAACGCCATGGGAGCACAGGCGCATCCCGGGCCCAACATCCAAAAGTAATCAAAAGTAAACCTGCATCCTAGAATCTAAAGCCAATCCGCTTCTTCGATCCTCATCCTGCAGTAAAAGAAATATGGAGCCCCCGAGGGGGTCAGCAACCCTTGGCTGGTATGGTTAACGCGCAGCCCATCGGCTACCGGGATACGCGCAACTAATTGTCATGGTGACATGGCATTCATTTTAAAACACACAACTTATACAGATATCACAACATGGGTATTGTACACAACATCACACATATCACACAAGAACAATTCCTTTAAGGAAGAGAACCAACACAATTAATTCCCACAGAGAGCCTAGAGAATGTTGCCATGATCATGCCAAGCTCGTTACATAACTCGTTACCGTCCTGTTAGATTGAACGAATAACTTAACACAAGGTGCCCCGGATATAGTGATCCAAGCCCACCGAAACAACACATAGTATGCCCCTGTGGCCCGACGTGAGTCAGTAAAATAGCCTTGGTTAAGCTAAAGGGAAGGTTGGAAACCAAATTGGAAAACAACCATAACATACAAAGAGAATCGAACCGGCTATGACATCGACTCCCATACTCTCACGCGTGGCCGGAACAGACCGGACTTCTCACTTCCCCCGTTAGCACTTGTTAGTAGTTCATTATTGAACTCAATAAACAATTCACAATAATAGGTCAAGTCTTGTTAGACACACACAAGGGAAGGGAGAGTCATACTTATCAACAAAATAATATTTAACAACTGTAAACTCTTTACATGGTTTAATCTTACAAAGTCATTAACACACAGAAAAACAAACAACACACAAGCCGGTGTAAACCGGTAGGCAACAGACTGCAAGAAAACCATACCTTGGTCCTTGGTTCGATTTGTTTCCACCGTAGGTCACTCCTATACATGTTTAAGAATGTCGGTTAATTATTTACTTAACTTCAAACTTACTAAATGTTTAACATGATTGTATGACATGTTTTTAATGCCCAACTAATCCTTCATTACCTACATTATACCCCCGCTAGGGTTAACTACATTAGCCACACTCTTTATATTTTTTTATATAAATTTTGGTCTGTCCGACCCACCGTCCAACCCACAACTGGGTCGGACCCTTCCAGTGATTTTCGGGCTTGAAAAACTTGACTTGTCCGACCCAACCATCTGGGTCGGACCATTCTAGAGATTTTATCGACCTTTGAACATACATGTCCGACCCATGTCCGACTCACTCGACTGGGTCGGACCATTCCAGAACATTTACCGTCCTTCAAAACTCGACCGTCTGACCCATGTCCGACCCAAGTCCTCTGGGTCGGACCATTCCAGAACCATTTACTAACGTCTAACAGAGGCTGTCCGACCCAAACTTGGGTCGGACCCCTGGGTCGGACGCCACCAAAACTTGCCCAAACTTTGTCAAATCTTCACCAAACTTCTCCTTAAGCCTCCTAATGTTTTCGAACACCATTTGGTACACTTAAACCCTCATACAACATCCATAAAATTCATTATCTATCTCCTTAAACACTTACCCATTTCATACCGAAATTCCTAACACTTATGATATTTTCTCCTTGGTTCTCTAAGTGGTGTTTCATACCTATGACCACCACTATGCCAAATGTTTCCTCACCACTACAACATCATCTCCCAAGCATTTTTTTTTCTTTCTAAGCAACTCCTTGAACATCTTACAAGTTTATAACTCACATGCAACAAATCACTTCATCCCTTTTTCACCAACAATGCACAAGTCCTAAATACAATCTCACCATGATATTGAAATGTCCCAAAACATTCTTTTGCATTCTAAATCTTCTAAAACATTGCCTAAGCCCTTTTTACACTTTAAACAACCCAATGCATGTTTCTTCCACTAGTTGATCACCTTCCATACTAAACATTTCCTAACTTACCAAACTCATTTTAAACCCTTAGAACTTCTTGTTCATTACCTAAATTTCGACATAGGTTCTCCTAGAACATTACTAAACCAAAACACATTGTTTTCTCCATTAAACACACAAGAACACCTAAATTCACCAAGAACACTCTCACACACAAAGTTTCACCCAAGTTACACTACATTACAATATAGTGCATAATTTAAATTGCATGGCACTTAGGCCCTTAAATAACATGGCTCTTAGGCCCTTAAGATGCATAAATCTTAAACACTGAATTTCCACAATATATTTGCCTTTGACCTGCAAATACACTCAACAACACATATGCCTTTTACTAAGCTCTTGAGAGCATTCTTCTAAATCATTTTCCATTGGCTCCTTAAATCATTTTCATAAGCAATACAAGCTCATTTCTCCTAAGACTTTAAACCACATTAGGTTAGCACATTTACCTCTTTTCCTCACAAACTTCTTTCTTGTTTCCTTGACTAAATTGGCAAGGCTTTTAGTTGCTTGTCAACTTCTAACATTATACAAATGACATAATGAGTATACAATCTTTATGCTTCATCTCATTGTAAACCCTAGTTTCACATTGTTTCAAAAGCATTAAGATAGTTGTTTTACCTTCGTATTTGAAGAGAGTTTGAATATCTATCAAGAGAGGACTCCACCTAGTCCTTGAAAGGTTGGAATGAAGCTAGAACAAAGCAATATAATGAGCACCATCAATGGTGATTCTCGGTCAAGATAAAAACATGGAAGAAATATCATTTTTCTTTGAGATTCCTTACCTAGAAGCAAAGGAGATCAATAATATGTAGAAATATAAGCTCAAGCTCCTTCAATGGTGGAACTCCATGGCACCAAAATGGTGGTCTTGAAGTTTTGAGAAGATAGGAATGAAGAGCTTGATGAGAGGAAGAGAATGGTGGTGTTTGTTTTTTATTTGGTTAAGTGAGCTAGGAGATAATGACAATGGAAGTTGGTGTTGATGGTGGTGCTGTAGCAAAACCGTGAGAGAGCAAGAAGATGATGTTGGAGACGGTGGGAAATGAAGAGAATGAGAGAATGAAGATAAGTGAGTTTGTTTAGATTTTTAAGTAAAGTAAATAGTGATTTACTTTATCTATTTTTCTATCTTATCAAATTAACAAGGGGATGAGTCATCCCTTAAGAAAACCGGCCCCCTTTATTACATAAGGGGTATTTTAGTCTTTATTTGTCAATTTAATTACTTATAATAACATATGTTACAAACTAGCTTATTAAAGTTACTATTCATAAAAACAAGGCACATAGATGTGAAATTTTTGATTTCCCATTGATATAGACTTCCAAATGTGATACTATATAGTACACATGTTAATTAAAGAGTAATGATGGACATTTAGCCATTCAAAACTCATTTACAAGACAATTTTTCAAAAATGTGCTTTAAGACTCCTTAAAGCACATTTTGTGTTTTAACTTGTTTTCAAGCTTGGTTTTCTTTGCTAATTGGTTTAATATGTTCATTAGTATATAAATAAGGTCTTGGTAAGTTCATTAGGTCTTAACCAAGCTTATCCCAAGCTTAGAGCACATTTTGGCTCTTATTGACCTTAAAGCACATTTTGTGTTTTCTATGGTTTAATTTGCTTACTAATGCTTATAAGACTCTTTTTAGT
This sequence comes from Limonium bicolor, assembly GCA_023374045.1. Classification (NCBI taxonomy): domain Eukaryota; kingdom Viridiplantae; phylum Streptophyta; class Magnoliopsida; order Caryophyllales; family Plumbaginaceae; genus Limonium; species Limonium bicolor. Next base: position 312,527,293 of record CM041777.1, on the reverse strand, counting down.
CTTAATATACCATATTTAAATGTTTAAACAACATATTAAGGTTTGAGGTATTTCAATCTACCCCCCTTAAAAGAACTTTGTCCCCAAAGTTCACACTTCCACATATCCTATATATTAGAACACGGGAACACATATCAACAACACTTCCATAACAACATTAACAACATCTTTACATAACATCGGACACAAGGTCCAAACAACAAAACATCACAACATCATTCAGACCCAGCGGTCTGTAACATAACAGGGTAACAACATAGCAACACAACACACAATGTATCCAAATACACGTCGTACACACATAACCGAAACGGCTCTACCCCCCTTAAAATAGGGGTACGCCCCGTACCCTATACATACAAACGCTAAGAAGTAAACAATGACGGGTACTTCGCCTTCATCTTATCTTCCAGCTCCCAAGTGGCCTCCTCAACGTCCTGGTTAGACCAGAGAACCTTCACCAGTCTCACAGACTTATGGCGAGTGTCTCGAGTCTTAGTATCCAGAATGCGTACCGGAGTCTCCACTGATCGCATGGTCGGCTCTAAGGTTAGCCTTTCAGGCAAAAGTACATGAGACGGATGAGACATATATTTCTTCAACTGGGACACATGAAATACATCATGTATCTTGCCCAGCTCGGCGGGTAAATCAAGTTTGTAAGCTACCGGGCCGATCCGCTCCGTCACAACATATGGCCCCACATATTTCGGGCTCAACTTGCCTTTCTGGCCAAAACGAAACACTCCCTTCATGGGGATACTCTCAAGAATACCTGATCGCCCACGGCGAACTCCAGGTCACGTCTGTGCACATCTGCGTATGACTTCTGTCTATCCTGAGCTGCCTTCATGTTAGCCCGGATCTGGCGAACTTCTGCCTGAACTTGCTCCAGATACTCTGGTCCTATAATGACCGTCTCACTCGACTAATCCCAGCATAATGGCGTGCGGCATGGTCTACCGTATAATGCCTGGAAGGGAGACATCTTGATCGAAGCATGGTAACTGTTGTTGTAGCTAAACTCGATCAGATGTAACTTGTCAATCCAGCTGGTCTGAAAATCAAGTGCACATGCACGTAACATATCCTCAAGTGTCTGGATGGTGCGCTCACTCTGACCATCTGTCTGTGGGTGAAACGCTGTACTCAGTTTAAGTTCGGTACCCAGTGCTTCTCGTGTGGATTTCCAATACCTCGACAAGAATCTGGTATCCCTGTCAGATACAATTGTTTTCGGTACCCCATGGTGCCGAACAATCTCTCTATCAAAGAGCTCTGCTAGTTTTGCCACTTTCCAGTGTCCTTCATCGGTATGAATCGAGCCACCTTGGTCAGTCGGTCAACAACAACCCAAATCATATTCAGACCTCCCCTTGTAGGCGGAAGCCCTACTACGAAGTCCATAGAAATGTCATGGAACTTCCACTCAGGCACTGGCATTGGTTGTACCATACCACCAGGCTGTCGGTGCTCAAACTTGACCTTCTGACAAGTGAGACACCTCAACACATAATCATTTACATCCTTTTTCATTCCAGTCCACCAAAAATATCTTTTCATACCCTTATATATCTTTGAAGCTCCGGGGTGAATCGAAGTAGTAGAACAATGGGATTCACTCAATATGCGCTCCTTCAATTCAGCGTTACTCCTCGGTATACACAATCGGCCATTAAGCCTAATCAGGTCATCATCGTGGAGTCTGAAGTCATACTTCTGACCCTCGAATGTGCCATCAATAAGCTTCTATCTAATCTCCATCATGTACTGATCCGTCATCTGAGCACTCCGCACCTCTTCAACCAAGCTAGAATGAGAGACTAGCAAATGGAGAGAGTGTGCTCGGCGACTCAGTGCATCAGCTACCACATTTGCCTTACCCTCCTTATATTGCAGATTAATGTCGTAGTCGTTTAGAAATTCAACCCACCTTCTTTGTCTCATGTTCAACTCCTTCTGAGTGAACAAGTACTTTAAACTCTTGTGGTCAGAATAAATCGTCACACTTACCCCATACAAGTGATGTCACCATATCTTCAGTGCGAAGACAATGGCCCCCAATTCTAAGTCATGGGTAGGGTAGTTCTCTTCATGCTTCTTCAGCTGTCGGGTGGCGTATGCTACGACCTTCCCGTGTTGCATCAACACACAGCCCATACCTCTGCCTGATGCGTCACAATAGACCTCAAAACCATCTGGACCGTCTGGTAAAGTCAGGACTGGTGCAGATGTCAGAGCATCCTTGAGACTCTGGAAAGAACTCTCACAGTCGACTGTCCACTCGAATGGTGCATCCTTTTTCATCAAGGAAGTCATCTGCTTTGAGACACTAGAGAAGTCCTTCACAATCCTCCTATTATAACCCGCCAGACAGAGGAAGCTCCTGATATCGGTAACTGTCTTCGGCCTAGGCCAGGTGCACACTGCATCAATCTTTGCCGGATCAACTGCGATCCCGGCCTCAGAAATCACATGACCAAGAAAGGATACTTGGTTCAACCAAAACTCACACTTCGAAAATTTAGCATACAACTGATTCTTTCTCAATGTTTGCAACACACTTCTCAGGTGGCTTTCGTGCTCACCTCTCGATTTTGAGTACACAAGAATATCATTGATGAAGACTACCACTGACTTGTCCAACTGATCTTGGAACAAGCGGTTCATTAAATCCATGAACTTCACTGGTGCATTGGATAAACCAAACGACATAACCGTAAACTCATAATGTCCATACCTTGTTCTGAATGTTGTCTTCTCAATATCACTATCACGAATAGCAATCTGATGGCATCCAGATCGTATATCTATCTTGGAGAATACTGATGCTCCCCTCAACTGATCAAATAAATCGTCGATGCGTGGTAAAGGGTAACGGTTCTTCACCGTAACTGCATTCAGCTCTCGATAGTCAAAACACAGGCGGAGGCTACCGTCCTTCTTCTTCACAAAGAGGACCGGCGCTCCCCATGGTGAAACGCTAGGGCGGATAAATCCCTTGTCGAGTAGGTCTCTCAGCTGCTCCTTGAGCTCAGTCATTTCTGCTGGAGCCATACGATAGGGCGCCTTCGCAATTGGTTCGGTGCCCGGAACCAAATCGATCTCAAACTCGACTTCCCGTGCTGGCGGCATGCCCGGCAGTTCCTTAGGAAATACATCAGGAAACTCCGACACTACCGGCACATCAGAACTAAACTCTGGGTCTCTCTCTATGTCCTGGACATAGCAGAGGTATACATCACTCCCTCGTCGTAGTTCATGACACATAGCCATGGCGGTGATGGTCTGAGTCGAAGGCTCCCTGGGCCTCTGGCGGTAAGATATAGTAACCCCAGATGGACTCCGAAGAAGCAGACGATGCTCGGCACACAGGATTCTGCCCTTGTACCGCTCCAACCAGTTCATCCCGACAATCACATCAAAACCGAGTCCGTCGAACTCTATCAAGTCGACCGGAAACTCTTCACCTCTGATTCGCACAACAACATCTCGGTGGTAGCGGGTACACCTGATCCGCTCTTTCGACGGGAGAGTGACTAAGAAGTCTGGCATCTCATCACCGTTTAACCCCAGCCTCTTCGCAAAGGATAGCGAAATAAATGTATGAGAGGCTCCGGAGTCGAACAAGATCGAAGCGTCCACGCCATTGACTGGAAAGGTACCGGTGAGGATTGTGCCGCTCTTGCCGGCTTCTGCCTCATTGTAGACACTCAGTGTACCTCCCGTTCCGAGAGCACAGCCTAATTCATTGGCAAACTAATAAGTATTGGGTAATAACACGGTTGATATACTTCAACAACTCCACTTTATTCATTAACACACTCTTTTTACAACATTCGTTGGCTTATACTGTCGCCACAATTAACACTTACAACATCCTTAACATACACTGGTTTATCACATCACATAATTATACAAGGCTTTAAAACTGTCTGAAGGTCAAATTCAAACGTCCGGGTTTCATGTGTGTGACATTGATCACTGCCGATGGTGCGGTATTCAGTTTGATCTTCTTGATGCCATGGTATAGCATCCTCGACTGCCCACCCATGATTAGTACATCTCCTGATTTCAACACTAGCTTCTTTGCAAGATCAGCACGCTTCTGCTCGCCATACACAAACACTGCGGTATCACCAATGGACCAAGACACCACGGGTACTCCCTTACTTAGAGACTCGGGTGACTCGTCCTTGTCTTGGTGTAAACCTAACCGTCCACCTTTCTGGTAGAAGTTCACAATACACAAATCTGCTTTCACATTTGGAATTGAATCCGTTTCAACTTGCTGAGCAATTTCCACTGCGTGGTTAACGACCGCAAGGAATTCCTCAGGTATACTTGGCATAGTTGCTCCATCTTCAGCTCGCACTTCTTGATATGTCTTGGTGTAAGGGTTCCAGTCCTTACCCATGCACATCATCTTCAATTTCATCTTTGATCCGCTCGGGTATTCGGGTGTGTAGAAACCTCCAGGTTTTGCTCCAAGTTCATCGCATCGTCTGACGATATGGATTTGTGCTTCCGGTGTCAGGTATTCATTTAAGAGTACCATACCTGGTTGGATGACCTGACATTGCTCCATTGGAAAGTCGGTGATGTCGATGGTAGTTTCTTCAGGGTTTGGTGTGGGTGGGATTGGATAACATATATTGAAGGTTCCTTTAAGTTTAGAGTTATCTAATTAGGTGACTTTCACACTATACTTTAATTGTTTACTCACATGGTTGTTTACTTAAACTCACTAACACACATGCATGAAATGCGGTATGCAAACACTTATTTCACTCAACAGTTTAGGCGGTACCTGGTCTAGAAGAGGGCCCTGGCGCCTCAGACCGGTCCACCACATTCAGGGCGGCCTTGCCGGACCCCGACCCCTTCCCCTTCTGGGAATCTGTGTACCTCTGATCTGGGGGTGGCTGATTCGCCGTCTTCGGGCCATCGGTGGTCCCAATGGCCTTACCCTTCCATTGCCCCTTGGGCCTGTAGTTTCTACTGTTCGGGTTCTGCCAGCACTCATAGTCGCGGTGCCCCATCTTTTTACAGTATCGGCACTGCACATCATTACCCTTGCAGTCCTTGCCGGGGTGGTCTCCGTTACACCACTTGCAGTAATAGTGGCGCTCCGGTCCAGAGCCCGTGCTAGCTGCTAACACATCACACACTCAGTACATACTTCACAAGTTAATAACACACACTAGATTTTGGTATTGAAATTTGTTAATTACCCTTGGGTGGGTAAGAGCGTGGGGGCTTGGCCGCATACGCACAGGTGAGCTGCAGAGGCTCCTCAACAGTGGTGGTCTGGGTCTGGCCCTTGCCACCCTGTTGCTGTCCTTTCTGGGACTGGGGGTATGGCTTCCTCTTCTTTCCTCCCCCTTGCCCTTGCGTGCCTTGGCCCTCGTTCATGGCCTTGCGCTTGAGCGCACTCTCCTCGTCCCTCAGACGGACGGTGATCTCCACAATTGTAGTGGCATGGTAGCACTCCTATATTTAGGGTGTCAGTTATGCCCCGCCAAACAAATTCACATCACATTAACACACTATACATACTTATTCACATCACACTATAGTCCCATTACCTGCAAAGCAGTATATCCGGTTGGCCCCATGCCATAGCGTAGGCGGTAGCTCAGTCCGTTGTAGAAACGGTTCACAAGAATCCGGTCTGAGTAACCCAGATCCGGTAGTAGGTGGATAAGTCCGATGAAGGCTGAGTAGTACTCATCTACCGTCATCTTATCCCCTTGCCTCAGATTGTCCAACTCCAGGCGCTAGACCTCTTGCCCATGTATCGGGTAGTACTTGGCTCGCAACAGAGCCGTGTACTCCCTCCACTGAAAGGTCGGGTCAGCAACTCTGCCCTCCTGTACTAGCTTCCACCAGCTCTGTGCCGAACCCTTCAAGTAGTATGCGGCAAGTCGAACCTTGACCTCCTCAGGCACCGCTAAGGTCTCGAAGGCAGTCTTCATCTCGGAGATGTACGCCTCCAGCTTACGAGGGTCGGTCTCCCCACTGAATGACGGTGGCCTCAGATCTGCCAACGCCTTGACCCAGTTGGTCTCTCGTGGTGGTGGCGGTGGTGGTTGAACTCCGGGCTGTTGCCCCTGCTGCATCGCAGCTACCAATTGGGGTACCATCTGGGCTACGGCGGCTGTTACTGCCTCAGCCATAACCTGAGCCGTAGTATTCTCGCCCTGGTCACCCGTATCTCCAATACCGTGTCCGCGGCCTCTACCTCTCGGTTGACCTGACATCTGAATTCACATGAATATTCATTAGCAATATGCTTGCACACTTATCGGTCCAACGGTTGTAATGTTTCCCGACAATAAGGTATCTCCACACTTAGTTAGTGGTTAACCTTTCCATAACTGTTCACTTAGTAACTGTAGTTAGGTTTCCTAACTCGGTATATCCCTAAGCTCGGTATTCTTGCCATTAGAGCGATACTTCGCTCTGATACCACTTTTTGTAACACCCCTACTACGCACATAACATTACTTGAAATCGCAGCGGGATTTAAACAACTAAACTATTTTTTTTGATAATTATAGGCACATGGCCTGGAGTGCCGCAAGGGCAAATCAAACAACACCGACTCAATTCTTACATAACCTTTCTAGTCCTACCTTACACAGACAATACACGGGACATCTTACTTTCCTAGAGATCTTGTTCCTAGGGACCTTCCTTGATCTCTCCTTACTGAACGATTGGTGCTACAACGCCGTCAACCACCCACGTGGTTAACAAGGCTGAATAAATACAAGTGTATCGGTCTAATGACCAGACTCCCGAGCATAGAACTAATAATCACATATACATAAACATAATACCGAGTATTTACTTACATCCTTCACCGTAAACCATCACTGTAAACTGTTCACAACCAAAATATATAACGCCACGGGAGCACAGGCGTATCCCGGGCCCAACATCCAAAAGTAATCAAAAGTAAACCTGCATCCTAGAATCTAAAGCCATTCCGCTTCTTCGATCCTCATCCTGCAGTAAAAGAAATATGGAGCCCCCGAGGGGGTCAGCAACCCTTGGCTGGTATGGTTAACGCGCAGCCCATCGGCTACCGGGATACGCGCAACTAATTGTCATGGTGACATGACATTCATTTTAAAACACACAACTTATACAGATATCACAACATGGTTATTGTACACAACATCACACATATCACACAAGAACAATTCCTTTAAGGAAGAGAACCAACACAATTAATTCCCACAGAGAGCCTAGATAATGTTGCCATGCTCATGCCAAGCTCGTTACATAACTCGTTACCGTCCTGTTAGATTGAACGAATAACTTAACACAAGGTGCACTAGTAGAAAAAAGGCTTATTTTGACGCCTTTATTTCACCGGTTGTATTAAAACCGCCAAAATAGGATGATTTCAAAATCTATTTCACCGGTTTTTAGTATAAACTGCCATAATAGATGGTGCGGGAATTAAATTTAGTATCTATTTCACCGGTTTTGTTAAAAACCGGTGAAATATCTAAGCTTATTTCGTCGGTTTCTTATTAGAACGGGTGAACCGTGAAATAGATGACTAAGGGGCCGTTCGTTTACCGCATTTGTTAGATTAATGTTACTTTATCGAATTTGTCATTTTGGTGTCACTCTCTGATTGGTCTAGATTAATAAAAAGACTTCAACAAAATCTTACCATGGTACACATGGCAGTTCCTAATTTGTTAACTATAGTTAAACTAGAGAGCTTTATCTAAAAGCTACAAAAACCTGCTTTTGGCTTTATTTCACTCGTGGTGAGCGAACGACTCCTAAGGCTCCGTTCGTTTACTGCGATTAGTACATATCGCTAATTTTTTAAAAAAAGGGAGACACTTGTCAACTTTTTATTGGATCAAAACAAGACTACACACACTTGTCAAACCATGATATGTTAACTGCAGTGACCTTAAATTATTCGCAACATTAGCTGCGTTTTGGCACTGGTATCGAACGCGCTCTAAATAAGAAAAATTGAAAACGGGGATCGTGCTGCTCTCATTCGACTCACTGCCTCACTCACGCCAACACTCACGCCATTGCAGTACTGCCCCGCTGAAGACGACACCCACTGCCTCACCACCGACGACGGCTCTGCTCACCACCGCCAACGGTGCCGCTCACCACCGACGACGCCCAGGTATGTTCTAGGTCGACAGTAAGGGTTGCGATTTTAGGGTTGTAAAATTTGAGAAGGGAATGCAAAACTGAATGTGTAATTAGGTTGCAAAATTAGTTCGACGCCCAGGTATGTTGTTCGTTCGACCACAGGCTTCGACTACTTAACGTCTGTGAGCATAATCGAAGACTTTAGTAAATTTGTCTTGTTCCTTTAAATTGAGAGGCTTCCTTCTATCAAGGTCAATTGATCCTTGCCGGTTTGTATCTGAATTTTAGTTACAATTTTAGTTACAATTTCCTTAGTGTTTAGGTTCTGCGATGATATCAACGTCGGCATTCTTTACTCGTTATTCTATTGTTAGATCACGGCGTCATTACCGTTTCACGAACACAGTAGATGGCATGATAATGGTGCTCCAATGTTTGGTTAGCTATGTTTAATATGTTTACTCAGTATCTTAGGCTGGCCTTGTAGATGAGGAGAAGCTTAAATCTCAACTTTTACTTCTATTTACTATAATTTATGTCTCTGTAATTTATTCATTGTGTAGAAAGGTTGACATAAGTGACTCCAAGGTTCTCTCTCAGTTGCAGCCTTTAATGTTGAACGGACTTAATTTACAGTTAGATACATTCCTTATTCTCCCGAAAAAAGAAACTGAAAGCTCTCTAAATTCCTATCATCTCTCCTATAGGGCTGTTGGTAGTGGCACCTCTATCAATAGTCGTTTGACCAGACCTGCAAGCTCTCTCTCTAACACCTGAGAGGTCCAATCTCTTCCATTAAACTCATCCATACCCTCCATACTAGCTAAAGACATTCTTATATAACACAACCAATAGTATGGCAGCTTAATTAACACAACCAAGTCCTAAGCTTTCCCACTGATCCCATCAATACTCCTGGTCCTATCATAATCCTTGCTATTTTTGTTGACTTTAGAGTCTTCCCTGCCAGAATTTCAAAAAGTTAATTGTGCAGTTATAAGCATTTGCATTGTCTCTGATTATGGTAACTGGCAACTATAATGATTCATTCATGTTAGTTCCTTCGGATGTTGTGCAATTCTTGAGAAATTGACACTGATCATATTGACTTGTACAGATGATAGTATTGTTCTAGCATGTTGTAATTTTCGCCTATTCATTGTAATTTGTATTAATAGTAAAGTTGATCTTTGTATCGGTTTTTTCTCTTTATTGAATCTGTTTTGGGATTCTATGAAGTACCTCACTGTTTCTTTTGCCTTGATGTGGATCTGTTACCGAAGGTTGAGAGTTTGTTCAGTTGCTTTTCTTGCTTCAGTGGGTTCTCAACATCAGTGGTCTATACTGTTTGTTTAATTACGTGTATTAGAGGGACATGATGTTCGATTTCAGTTTATTCCATTTATAATGCATGATCCAACATGGTCTGTTCTGTTGTATTTAAGAGTGCACTGTAAAATGAAAAAACATTCCCTTGCACGTGAACTGATGCTTGATGATATAACTGTTTTCTGTAGTACATTGAATTAATCAGCTCCTTCGAATTAATTTTTGGTAGTACATTGTGTCATCAAGTAATGTGGAAACCGCATTTTCTGATTCCTGTGCATTCCAATACAATTTACACCGACTTACTTAATCTATTCCTTGTAGTATTTGAGTAAATCCTGTATGATATTGATATGTAGTTGAAAGTAAATGTTAAGTCCATCTTTTGGCTAATGCTTCGAGAAGTATTGACCTGTGTAACTACTAGATTAGTGTTGTTCAATCAAGCCTTGTTCATTGAAAAATATACAAGCAACTCGTCCGTCAATATTTGTCGAATATATAAATATAAATATGCTTCTCTAGAGACTATAGAAGTATATATTACCCAACTTCATACGCCATCCATCTTAATTTCATTCTTATTTAATCATTTATCTCATCAATTCCATATAGATATAGTTTATCGGTTTGTTGATCAGTTCCCAGACAACATTACAACAATTTTTCTATAATTTCTTTAATTTTCTTATGTACTGACATCTATCGACATTAATTGAACAGATCGATCCAGTTACATGCTTATACATACATTTGCGTGAACATGTTTCCATGTAAGTCTTTTTTTTATTTGGCCCAATCAGTAACATTGACCTAGGCATGTCTGGTAGTTGATTATAAATGCGAGGGTGTGGGTATTGTAGTTTAGTGTGTATTTAACTAGAGAAGGGATGGTAATTAAGTTGGGGTTTCTTGTACGTGGGTATATGTTGCTGATGGCCAGTACACATGTGTGTGTGTGCTGTTCAATCGAGAGTTTGACAAAACCTAATGATGCTATTAGTATATCAAGTGTTAGGTGTGCATTATATGTAAGTTTGTGTTTAGGTATCAAGTCAGTGTTATTTTACTAAGTGTATACTATTAAAAATGTTATGAAGTTGTGAACATTTAATGGTTGAGGGCAAATTTGTAGAAGGGTACATAAGTTTTTTATATCGTTTCAAAGACATTGGATTTTTCAAAACCTGTTGCAGTATGAAAGACTTGAATATCGGTAACTTAATTTGTGTCTATTGCTACCTATGCTGCATTACTTCATCAGGAAATAAACTTTTATGCTGTCTGCAGATTCCGCTGATGTATGAGGTGTTCACCTCAAAAGTTAATCGGTTACTAGCAGGCTTAAAATTGCTTCTGTTTTTGTTACGTTCTTTAATACCGGCTTCTTACTTTATGATTATAACAACTTGGCCTTGAAAACTAACGCTCATTTTCTGTTTGTTTTTATTAACCTCCACTACTGCTGCTCTGAGGTAACCGGGACGGAGGTGGCAGAGAAGAAACAAAAACAGCAGCCAGAATTAGATAGACAAACAACCTGTACAGGGTACTGTCATCTATTTAATAGATTTGTCATCTGTTGCATGCAGTTTTAGACTTTGTATTCAATTATTCTTGACATCAGACAATATTATCATACACTCTTTGTTACAGTTTTCACTTCAATGTATATATATAAGATAAATGTATTGCCAAGCCTCTGTGGCTTGCGCTGATTATGGATTGCTTTCTAGGTAGTTTCTTATTTGTTAAATGACTTGAGGTTAGTAATACGTACCATCCGCTGCTGCTACCCTGCTACCCAGCAATGTTTTAAGTTTGAATAATTCTTCCAGAGTTTTACCTGATTTGGCTGCTGCTCGAAGCATTATTGATTTCAACCTACCTGTCCGGTCAAAGGAGTTCAGTTTTCAAAGATTGCCGAAGAATATTTCCGGGGAGTATCACTTGAAGATGTATCATAGAGGTATGTCCATATGCTTTTACCTTGATCAAGTCAAGCGTAACAAGGTAATTCCCCAATCCTAATTTACCTAGCACCTGTTTGTCAAAGTAAAGTGGGAATCAGTATAAACTTGAATTAAATATTGGCGATTTTCTGTGTTGTTCACACTAGTGCAAATGTGCTCTTTGATTTTACTCCTCTGATTCGGTCTAAGACATGAAGAAGTAAACTAGGATGTGTATGGGCGTCTCTTCACAATGTGAACAACATGTATGAGTAAATTGATCCTGATTGTGCCTTGCCTCCTAATTGAGAACAAGCACCTGCTACTGACATTTGCTGTTATTCAGCACTTTTTCTTCCAAATTGTTTAAGCCTGATTGTCCTAATATTCTCGATGCTGATTTTCGTTTTGAAAACTATGAAAGAAACTTGACACTAGTGAACATTTTGTTCAAATCAATTCCGAATTTCTGCCCAAATGACCACTTCTGCTTGCCTTCCTGCTATAGTCATTATTCTGTTTGACCTGTCTTATTATGTCATATTCTTCCCCCCTAACCTTTTATTTATAATACATTAGTTTCCCTTACCATGCCATATCCTGAAAATATGACACGTCTTCATTTTTCCTTTTGCATTAATTAGCTTCAGATTTTTTGTTATACAACATTTTCTGTCTCAGTGAGATAAAGTTTAAGGATGTTCCAGTTCTTCACATAGTTAAACTTGTCTCTAAAAAAAAGAGTCTTGATCATGAGCTACTATCAAAACCAAAAGTATTGAAAGATCACACACCCTGTTGGCTTCTGACCCTGATTTGCTGTTATTTGGAACTCCACTATTACGCTGATTTTGAAATACATTGATTGGCTCGCAAATATGGAGGTTTTGAAATAATGATAAACTCATCTGTTTAGGCTTAATGAATTTTGATAAAGATCGTTTTTTGTTGTCATACTCCCTGAACAATCTCTGTTCCTCTAGTTAGAACCTATTTTGGAACTTCCCCTATCCTTGATTATCCTGTTGCAGTTTAATCTCTGACCAAAGCCTCAATGCGTTACAAAATCTTTACTGCTACTGTTTGCTTCTTAAATAATGTTGAGTTTCTAGCAGTTTTTAATCAAACAATATTAAATAATTACTTATGATTCCTACCCCTCAAAAGTTTCTGGAGTTTCAAGCTTCCGAATTATGGCCATTTCCACCCCTGTTTAAGTTTCAACGGTTTCAACAACGCCTACTGAACTATATTATTTTGTTTCAGATTTTTAATGATACAAAATTTACTTTAGCTTTCACCTCTTTTTATGCCATTATATTAACATGATTTAAGTATCACTTAAATTTACATCAGTATACTGGTCAGTAAATGTGATTAACAGTATAATTGTTTTGTTTGTAAGCTCCTCCCATCTCTTGCTATCAGAACTTATTGGTCTATATATAATGTTCTTTCTTTCATGCTAAAGAAAGACGCATATTCTTGAAGCGAACTCAAGCTATGTTGTTACTTCAAGATATGATTGAAGTTGTTACTCGAGATATGATGGTGAATGAGAACCGGTTAGTCAATCTATTTTCTGATAGCATAGCACTTGTTTACCGTCATTAATTATTGTCTCTGATGGCAAGCAAATCATGACACTACCGTTCCAAAAAACACTTCAGTGAACTAGCTGAACTTGGTAGCAGCAGCAGCCAACTCTTTACCTCTATTATGTACCCTCCTGCAGTTACACCCCACTGGGAAGAGCAGGTATCTTACAAACATAGCGTAACTGCTGTATAGTTTATTTCTTGTTAGTTAATTTTCTTGAACTAATAAGTTAACATTTTCATTTGTCCAGATAAAACATCTCCATATACTGCTGACAGCGAAGGAATCGGCTAATGAAGTACCCACAAACCTTGAGGCTCGAAGAAGAATTTCCTTTTTTGCAAACTCTTTGTTTATGGAAATGCCTCGAGCTCCTCGAGTCCGTAAGATGCTTTCATTCAGTGTCCTTTACCTGCGTTGGGTTGGTTATGGATATTGGGAGCATGAATGCAGCTCAGTTGCATGTGATGTACCTGCATTGTATCCGAACTTATGAAAGATAATAGTTACTAAGAATGGATGGAAACGCGCTTGTAAGCGTTTTATGTAATGTAAGTTGATATTATTTTTGATTAGAATGAATGGAAACGTGCTGCAAGCACTTATTTGAAAATATCAAGTGTATCTGAATGTCTTGTATAGAAAATACATGTGTGAGAATATCAGGTGTATCTGGGTTGATGATTGTGAGTACAAGTGTCTTATATTGAATATGCAGGTTTGATAATTGAAAACATGAGGCGTGAGTGAAAAACAAATTTTTTTTTTAAAAAAAGTTGACTATTGCACCGGTTGTTAAACAAAACCGTCAAAATAGATGAATGTAAAATGTAATCTGGACACATCTAATTTGGCGGTTGTAATGAACAACCGGTGAAATAGGTATACGCTATTTCACCGGTTTTACAAACAACCGTCGAAATAGGTGGTCTTTCTTTCTTCTTCAAACACATCTATTTTGGCGGTTGTACGGAATAACCGGTGAAATAGATATGCCTATTTCACCGGTTGTTCCGTACAACCGCCAAAATAGGTGCCCTGTTTTTCTTCTCTAAATGCATCTATTTTGGCGGTTGTACGAAACAACTGGTGAAATAAATATGGCTATTTCGCCGGTTGTAGAACTGGTGAAATCTATTTTGTCGGCCTTTATTTCACCGGTTCTAAACCGGTGAAATAGGCCTCTAACAACCGGTGAAATAGGCCTTTTTTCTACTAGTGGTGCCCCGGATACAGTGATCCAAGCCCACCGAAACAACACATAGTATGCCCCTGTGGCCCGACGTGAGTCAGTAAAATAGCCTTGGTTAAGCTAAAGGGAAGGTTGGAAACCAAATTGGAAAACAACCATAACATACAAAGAGAATCGAACCGGCTATGACATCGACTCCCATACTCACACGCGTGGCCGGAACAGACCGGACTCCTCACATCCCCCGTTAGCACTTGTTAGTAGTTCATTATTGAACTCAATAAACAATTCACAATAATAGGTCAAGTCTTGTTAGACACACACAAGGGAAGAGAGAGTCATACTTATCAACATAATAATATTTAACAACTGTAAACTCTTTACATGGTTTAATCTTACAAAGTCATTAACACACAGGAAAACTAACAACACACAAGCCGGTGTAAACCGGTAGGCAACAGACTGCAAGAAAACCATACCTTGGTCCTTGCTTCGATTTGTTTCCACCGTAGGTCACTCCTATACATGTTTAAAAATGTCGGTTAATTATTTACTTAACTTCAAACTTACTAAATGTTTAACATGATTGTATGACATGTTTTTAATGCCCAACTAATCCTTCATTACCTACATTATACCCCTTAGGGTTAACTACATTAGCCACACTCTTTATATATTTTTTTATATATAAATTTTGGTCTGTCCGACCCACCGTCCGACCCACAACTGGGTCGGACCCTTCCAGTGATTTTCGGTTTTGAAAAACTTGACTTGTCCGACCCATGTCTGACCCAACCATCTGGGTCGGACCATTCCAGAGATTTTATCGACCTTTGAACATACATGTCCGACCCATGTCCGACTCACTCGACTGGGTCGGACCATTCCAGAACATTTACCGTCCTACAAAACTCGACCGTCCGACCCATGTCCGACCCAAGTCCTCTGGGTCGGACCATTCCAGAACCATTTACTGACGTCTAACAGAGGCTGTCCGACCCAAACTTGGGTCGGACCCCTGGGTCGGACGCCACCAAAACTTGCCCAAACTTTGTCAAATCTTTACCAAACTTCTCCTTAAGCCTCCTAATGTTTTCTAACACCATTTGGTACACTTAAACCCTCATACAACATCCATAAAATTCATTATCTATCTCCTTAAACACTTACCCATTTCATACCGAAATTCCTAACACTTATGATATTTTCTCCTTGGTTCTCTAAGTGGTGTTTCATACCTATGACCACCACTATGCCAATAATGTTTCCTCACCACTACTACATCATCTCCCAAGCATTTTTTTTCTTTCTAAGCAACTCCTTGAACATCTTACAAGTTTATAACTCCCATGCAACAAATCACTTCATCCCTTTTTCACCAACAATGCACAAGTCCTAAATACAATCTCACCATGATATTAAAATGTCCCAAAACATTCTTTTGCATTCTAAATCCTCTAAAACATTTCCTAAGCCCTTTTTACATCTTTAAACAACCCAATGCATGTTTCTTCCACTAGTTGATCACCTTCCATACTAAACATTTCCTAACTTACCAAACTCATTTTAAACCCTTAGAACTTCTTGTTCATTACCTAAATTTCGACATAGGTTCTCCTAGAACATTACTAAACCAAAACACATTGTTTTCTCCATTAAACACATAAGAACACCTAAATTCACCAAGAACACTCTCACACACAAAGTTTCACCCAAGTTACACTACATTACAATATAGTGCATAATTTAAATTGCATGGCACTTAGGCACTTAAATAACATGGCTCTTAGGCCCTTAAGATGCATAAATCTTAAACACTGAATTTTCACAATATATTTGCCTTTGACCTGCAAATACACTCAACAACACATATGCCTTTTACTAAGCTCTTGAGAGCATTCTTCTAAATCATTTTCCATTGGCTCCTTAAATCATTTTCATAAGCAATACAAGCTCATTTCTCCTAAGACTTTAAACCACATTAGGTTAGCACATTTACCTCTTTTCCTCACAAACTTCTTTCTTGTTTCCTTGACTAAATTGGCAAGGCTTTTAGTTGCTTGTCAACTTCTAAACATTATACAAATGACATAATGAGTATACAAGCTTTATGCTTCATCTCATTGTAAACCCTAGTTTTACATTGTTTCAAAAGCATTAAGATAGTTGTTTTACCTTGGTATTTGAAGAGAGTTTGAATATCTATCAAGAGAGGACTCCACCTAGTCCTTGAAAGGTTGGAATGAAGCTAGAACAAAGCAATATAATGAGCACCATCAATGGTGATTCTTAGTCAAGATAAAAACATGGAAGAAATATCATTTTTCTTTGAGATTCCTTACCTAGAAGCAAAGGAGATCAATAATATGTAGAAATATAAGCTCAAGCTCCTTCAATGGTGGAACTCCATGGCACCGAAATGGTGGTCTTGAAGTTTTGAGAAGATAGGAATGAAGAGCTTGATGAGAGGAAGAGAATGGTGGTGTTTGTTTTTGATTTGGTTAAGTGAGCTAGGAGATAATGACAATGGAAGTTGGTGTTGATGGTGGTGCTGTAGCAAAACCGTGAGAGAGCAAGAAGATGAAGTTGGAGACGGTGGGAAATGAAGAGAATGAGAGAATGAAAATAAGTGAGTTTGTTTAGATTTTTAAGTAAAGTAAATAGTGATTTACTTTATCTATTTTTCTATCTTATCAAATTAACAAGGGGATGAGTCATCCCTTAAGAAAACCGACCCCCTTTATTACATAAGGGGTATTTTAGTCTTTATTTGTCAATTTAATTACTTATAATAACATATGTTACAAACTAGCTTATTAAAGTTACTATTCATAAAAACAAGGCACATAGATGTGAAATTTTTGATTTCCCATTGATATAGACTTCCAAATGTGATACTATATAGTACACATGTTAATTAAAGAGTAATGATGGACATTTAGCCATTCAAAACTCATTTACAAGACAATTTTTCAAAAATGTGCTTTAAGACTCCTTAAAGCACATTTTGTGTTTTAACTTGTTTTCAAGCTTGGTTTTCTTTGCTAATTGGTTTAATATGTTCATTAGTATATAAATAAGGTCTTGGTAAGTTCATTAGGTCTTAACCAAGCTTATCCCAAGCTTAGAGCACATTTTGGCTCTTATTGACCTTAAAGCACATTTTGTGTTTTCTATGGTTTAATTTGCTTACTAATGCTTCTAAGACTCTTTTTAGTCTTAATATACCATATTTAAATGTTTAAAAAACATATTAAGGTTTGGGGTATTTCAATAACATATGTGGTATATATGTTATTACCGAAAATAAAGGGTGTATAATGGTATTATAAACACCCATGGGCTATAAGGAATTTTTTATGAATTTATTTGGTTGTTTTTGGAATTAAAATAAACTATATATGTATAATATGTAGTTATTATGTCATTATGACACTAAATAAAAGATGGGGTGGAAATGTAATGTACCGAAAGTATATGGTTAGTAAGGGTAAATATAATCCTTTGGTGAAATTTGGTGATTTTTAGAATAATATAAGAGCATCTAATAAGATATATGTATAATATATAGTTTTAATGATATTATAAAACTATATGTTATAAATTGGGCCAAAGGGCAATTATAGAAACTTGGCGGGTTAGAAAAATAATTTAGAACAGCACATGGGTCTGTTCGGCATTTTACAAAAAAAATATAACCATAGGTTATACCATTTTATAAGTTAAAAATGGTTTATTATATGATACAATTAACATGGTATAAATAATGGGGTGATTTTGTAAATAAAGGAAACTATGGATTATGGAAAAGAATAAGGTATAAATTTATATCCCTATGCGGCAATATTATATAGTTTTGTATAAAAACTATAGGTTATAAATTAAAGGAAATAAAAATATCATATTATATGATATTAGTATATGGTATAACATTACATAATGTTTTGTGGTCAAAATGGAATTTAAATAAATTAAAGGGCTGTACTGAATTATAAGAGTAGGAAATATGAATTTTAGACTATGGTCTATAATGTTATAAATGTTATAACAATTATATTGTTTAAAGGGAATTAATAAGTAAGGATATTCACATTAAATAATGTGACAGACTATAAGTAAATAAGATTTATAACTAAGGTATTTATTGAATAAACGTTAGGAGTTGTAAATATACAACATAAATTGTTACATAATATTAGGATAATAATCTTAATATAAGTTGTATAATATGAATACAACAAATGGGAAAAATCATCTAATATAAGATGATAAAATGTAACATATGGTATAAGAGTTTTATAACTCATGAAACTTACCTATATGGTAAATATATACAAGAATAATGTATATAAGGATGGATATATATTATGGTTGGAAACCATATAATATAATGGTGGTGGTTATTACATAAAAATAGTTACAACCTATAAATTATGAGTTTTTGAATGCAAATATAATTTGCTAAAGATAATGGATTATATAATACAATGTATTATGATGGATGGTGGGAAAATAATACAATATAATATAATAATGCATGCATACATGCAACTATAGGTTATATACCTAAATTAAATGGTGGATAAGATTAAAGAAATATAATGAATTAAACTTAACATTCGAAATGTTTTGACATACGAGTTTTGGTAACAAAGCCGACCGGTTTAGAGAAACCCATAACAAATAACTGTAGAAATCCGGGGATGAACTGTCGGGGTTACTTGTTATTCGGAAATACCGGATGTAGTTAGTCATGGAGACTGACTTATAGTTTTATTACCGTTTAGATTATACTTCAGACGGAGGCGCTTGACGAGCTAGTGGTCTACACTGCGCATCCTAGGTCTTGGTGAACGGTATGTAAAGGGGTTTGATCCGAGTTGTCTTAAGGAAACTCCTTGGGCTCGGATTTGGTTGATATCACTTGTGTGTTAAGTGTTTGGATACATGTATGTGATTGTGTGCTACTGCATTAATAATTTATGCACGAGCGTCCTACGGGACTAACACTACGTCGACTATAGATCGACTTATATAAACATACATATACATTATTGTGATGACAAGACGGTTACTTGATATAATACCATAGTATTAATATTAAGTATATGGTAACCTAAGTAAAACAATTAGGAACGAGTCACGACATTGTCGGTCTCTAGAGCATGGATTTCGAACATGAATATAACCTAGATTACTTCTAGGTATGCGTGAGACCCATTGGGCAGCTAATTAATAATTATATTCTCCATAAGACTAAGAGCAGATCTTAAACATTATGAGAGAGAGATGTTGTGAGCTGAGGTGAGGAATCCAGTGTAGTTTACGAACTATCTGGTTGTGCATTTGTGATCACTGAGGGGTTCCCGATCGGGTTCCGCTTCAGGTTTATACCCAACGAGCCCTAATTGGATCATGGGTCAGGTGGCTACGACCTTTTATTTGGACGTCTTACGAGACAAAAGAGAATAGTCAGGGGCCTCCGGACCTCTGGCGAAATGAGAACCTTTGTGTGTACGGGAGGACTACTGTCCATGGTGAGGTTATCGGGTTGTCTTAACATGACGCCCAACTGGTATTTAAATAACATGGTTTGGATGGATGGGGCCATGAAGGCCAAATTAAATTAACAAAGGATGGTGTTCGCTATGGCGTTTATTCAGTATTATTATTCGATACGTTCGATATACAGTTATTATTTGTGGTATTAAATGAATGTTTGGATTGGATGGATGGTTGAATGTTTATGAGAATTTGGATGGATAATTATGCATATTATGCATGTATATTACAGTATTGTTTATAACTGTAAAATGGAAAAGCATGAAACCAATCTAATAATAAGATGGTCAAAATGACTAAGTGACCATTAGGGTCCAGGCCTGGCATACTCAGCGTTTATCGCTGATACTACACTCATTGCAGGTTGTTGATTATTGTCGAAGCCGAAGCGCGGGAACAGGGTAGTTAGAGATTACTTTAACTACCGCACATGGAGTTTATTTGCATAACGATGTCAGACTGGGAATTGTATTATGGTACGGTTATGTATATTTGGGATTGGGTAGACGCTCACTTGTCGATGTTTATGAGTATGGACTTAGTATGATGTATAGGAATTATCTCGTTATCATAGCGGTTAGCAGTTTGTTGATGTTGGATGTTGGATATAGTTTGGCTTCGTTACTTGCATGGGCGAGTAATGGCCGGTGACACCCGAGTGAGTATTATTGTTATTATTATTCTTCCGCTGTAAGACGTTTTATTTATTGCTACGAGAAAGATTATTACGTGATTATGGAGAGGGGTGTTACAAAAGTGGTATCAGAGCGGAGTACCGCTCTGATGACGAGAAAATAGGTTAAGACAGTGAGCTTAGGACTTGGGAAATTACGGGAAACGTTTGTGAGGTACGAGATGACTCGTCTTAAAAGATATTGTGACTAGTATCGCAATTGCGTGATATATTAGCCTTAAAGGCAATTCAATATCGATTGGTCGTGTACGGTGAATTACCGAGTAATTATGTGACATACTGTACTGCAGATGTCTGGGGGAACTAGAGGGCGTGGTATTGGTAGAGGTGGAGGCGGTGACCCCGTGGTTCCAGGAGTTGCTGAGACGATTGTTTCCGTTCTCGCACAGCTTGGTACTCAAATTGGAGGAACACCAGCCCACCCGCCACAGCCCAGGGAAACGAACTTACTGAAGTCAGTTACCGAGACCCGACCACCTACTTATTCTGGGGAGCCAGACCCCGTAGCCTTAGAGCGTTACATTGTTGAACATGAGAAGGCCTACGAAGCTTTGCAAGTACCTGCCGACAAGAAGGTCGTCATTGTAGCTTTCCATCTGAAGGATGCAGCCAGCACTTGGTGGAGGTTGGTCAACGACCATCACCTGGCTATACCCGACTTTTCGTGGGCTGCCTTTATCGAGTTGCTGAGGGGGAAGTACTACCCGGCGCATCTCAAACAGAAGAAGTGCCATGAGTTCGAGACATTATCCCAGGGAGGTCTGACCGTGGATGAGTACTACGCTCGATTCATTGGTATGCTGGACTTCATCCCCAGTGTTGATTACTCAGAGACTGTGAAGGTCGAGAAGTTCCGGGGGGGATTGTTGTTTCGCATCCAGATGGTGATGGGTGCTACCCTCTACACTACCATCCGGGTATTAACATGAAAACCATAAATTTGTTACTTACTACGTTACCGATTAACTTTGTGAGAACTTGCCCATGAGATTCCATGAGTGTTATGACGCTGCCTCGAGGATGGAGCTAATGCTCCAAACTCGGGAAGAGACTCTTGGGACAAAGAAGAGAAATAACTCTGAGGGAGAGTCTGAGGGTGGAGGAGCATCTTCAGGCGATAGCTAGAAGAAGAGAAAGTAAGGACTTATCCCATTCTAAATTGTTACCATATTAAATACCTTATGAATGCTGACCCAAAACCTTAAACAGGAAATTCTTTCAAAAGAAAGGGTAGCAAGGTCACCAGGGAGCGAAGGGGAAAGAGCCCGTCCTTCGGTTGACCGGCCCAATTATAGACGCTCAGCCTCTGAGATCTGCACCTCCTAAGGGTGAGAACACCTACCTCTTAAATTAAATTGTATCCTTAACCATATATCATCAGATTTTAACTTAAACTAAATACTACCATTAGGCACCAGACAGCCCCAGCGCCATTTCTATTGCAAGCGTTGTGGGAAGGACCATCCTGGGGTCGACTGCAATGGCCGCAAAGTTGAGTGTCGGTGTTGCAAGAAAGAGGGCCACCGGGAGTTCGAGTGCTGGATGAACCCTGAGAGCCGTAACTACAGGCCACCAAGGAATACTCAGAACAGCGCAGCTGGAGTATCTAGAGTACCACGAGGCAGACAGGAGGGCCAGACATCTACTGATGCTGGAGCCCAGAAAGGGAAGGGAGTCGTTAGGGCATGAGTACCCTGAACTCCGAGATACCGCTAGTGGAACACTTTTACTTATCTTGTTATGTACTTGACCTTGGATGTTAAATAGACTTATGTTATTAGTATGTGGGAGTGTGTTAGTAACCACTCGCCTTCTGTGTATGGCTTTTAAGACTAGTTATGTGGACTCGATGCGAGTAACCTTGGAACCTTGACGGATTATATATATGAACAGGATGTTAACGCTTACATTATAATGTAGCCCATACTCGACGACACAGAGTCATTGAGACCGATAATTACTGAACCAGAATTTCCACCTGCATGGCGCACTCGCTACTGCAAGCGCTATGACAAGTAAACCAATGAAATTTCCATCTGCCTTGCGCACTTGACAGAGCAAGTGCTGCAACTGCAACTACTACTATTTTTCTTAAAAATCTTTTATTATATATATACCAAAATTCTCATACTTTTCATATCAACTTTTTCATACAAACCTTAAGATTAGAAACCTATGCAACCTTGGGAAGACCGTTAGTCCAACCACTGCAACTGGAGAAATTATACAGCCACTGTGATTGTAAACCACACCAGTTTAATTGTTCGAGAATTTTCAGACAGGGCTTATTAGCCAAATACTATCGGTGTATACCCGTATTTAATGCTAATCACTACTAGTGATGAGTGTTTAGTCCTTATGGAGAAGCATACCCTTTGTAAATGCACCACCGTCAGTGAGGATGGTTGGGAAGTGAAGAGCCAAGTTGCTTAAACTATTATGCAATCTGCAATACATCCAATTAAACGGATGAGGGGACGATTATGAACTATGGATGAGATATGATCATGATAAACAGGGAGGAAAGGAATATGTATTTTACTCAATGAGATAGAGATAGGAGAACCAAGTTTGCTAAATATAGCACGAATTTTACTTACACCGAGCGGAATAACGCCGGCTTATGGCACGAATTACCACTGATGCCACCAGGGCAATAACACTTATTACAAGGTAACCGATAACATGAACTAATAAAAAACTAAAAGGATATCCATCAAAGGGAGATTGACAACAGAATACTTCACAATACCCGTGTGACAGACATTAACATGGGACGACCGCACTCCGATAGGAGCACGTGGGCCTGACAGACTTATTTATGAGTTAGTCGGGTAAGTAGTAATGTATCAGTACGGTACCCCATGCAAGTAGACTAGTAGTGTTAGGAACACGAGAAGTAGTCAACTCCGTACTAAGGACAGTGATACAGATTACCTCGAAGATGGACGAGAAGAGCCGTAGTTAAACCAACGGGCTAGAGAAATCAAGAACCTTCAACACAGAGCAGTAGACAATATACAGTGAAGACAAGGAAACCGTTCAAGGACAGGAAACCGAAGGAAAGAGACAGGGAAACCCATTATGGACGAATAATATGTGGAATCCTCATAAGGATCGAGCAAACTCTTGCAATCCAGAGGAAACCTACGAGATGATGTGGACAGAAACGCGTGACTACGCAATGATGAGAGACAAAGCTAAAATACTAGCAAATACCTTAAGCAAGGAACAATGGACTTGGAATGTACCACTCACACGATAATTCGCTCATCTTATCTGTTTGACTCATTAGATATTAGCTGCTGAGAGTTTACGCCTCTGCACTCTGTAGGACTGAGTGTTTTGGTATTGCACTTGTGCAGTTATTAATCTAGTGGGAATATAGGAAGATGTAATGGATATCAATACGAGTGTGTATCAAAGAACTACAACAGTGTGTTACTCCGGAACAAAACCACCAGGAGACACGGATGACAAGCTTTATCTCCGTGGACATGTAGGCTGGTACGTCTTAGTATTACAAAGACGAGTGCAAAGAGCACTAGGTACTAACAATAGCCAATGTTATATTACACCTCAAGCTGAATATCAGTGAGAGAAGACACACGCATGTAAGCTAGTGATCAAAATAAGAAGATACACAGCAATGAAAAGAGACAAATTGAGCCTATGTTCATGGGTCTGCACCTCAGTACGGAGCGAGTGGGCCCATTAGAACGAATTCGGGAGAGAGCACAAATAGATCAGTGCCTCACCCTTTATGTATTGTGGAGCTCAGAAGGGCTAGAGTCGTACCCGTCTCTCTGATATGAGGATAATCCACGAGTTGGAGAACTCTTTGAGAGCCAAGTACCCAGCACTCCTTGTTGAGCGGCTGTAGTATACTTGTGGGGTACGGGGGCCTAACCCTTTTTAAGGGGGGTAGAGCCTCTTGGCTGTGCACGTGTGTGCACTAAATTTTGTTGTTTTGTATGCATGGTATACAGTGAATTGGAGGTATGCGGGGCATACGAGGTTTTGTTGGTTATGTTTGGTACGCGGGGCGTACGTTGTTTGGTTTGTTTGTGTGTGATGTGCACTTGTATGTATGTATCTTATGAGATACCTGTTTAAATGTTGTATTTACACCCATGTGTGTAGTACTTTTCTTATGCTACTTGTGATATATATTTATATTGCCTTGTAGAATGATTACATATGGTATCGCCTAGATACGAAATGAATCATTATATGTGGAATGTGGAACAATGGTATGTTATGGACACCTCGGGGAGGTTGTCAGGGTTTGTAGAATTGATAGGAAATAATGGTGCTGATGGATCACCTATATCCATATATGATTGAACTAACGCCACAAAGTGATGGCTATGTGCTGTATAAGCGCAATACGATGTGTGTAAATGATATATCACGTAGATATACATTATGGGAATGATGGGTAGTTATATATTTATATACATACCTATTTGATTAAGCGACTTCGGGACAAAGTCTTTTTAAGGGGGGTAGATTGAAATACCCCAAAAATTAAACATGGATTAAACATCTAATCACATTAATTAAGGCCTAAACATGCCTTAAAAGTCAACTGAGAACAACAGTGGTCAACACAAAGCAAGATATTGCACCCTTTGACTGTTTAGGGTAAATAAATACCCAAATGAACTTCTTAGGATCTAAAACTTTGTCCTAAGCTTATTAACACATAACTAAACATACTACAATCGTTGGACAACACTCCAACACAAGGAACAAGCATTTACATGCTTCAAGGTTAAGTATGGCAAAAATGTGCTCTAAGAAAGCCTTAAAGGTCTAATGACCTCTATTTGATATAAAATTGGATTCCTCAGATCACTTATCATATAAGGAACACAACAAAACTGTTCTCAAGGAAAACAGAGCTCAAAAACACCTTGCGACACAAAATGTGCACTAAAATACCTTAAAGCACGTTTTTGTGTATGAGCTCTAAGATAATGACTTTTTGTCATTTTAAAGACTGGGGTATATTCTTTAAAACATTAATGTGACATGATATACTATATTATAAAGTCTAAATCAAAGTTTGAAAATAAAATCAAAATGGGTAACTTTGGATGAATAGTACCCAAAAATAACATTTAATTACTTATTATTAACTATGGTCAAATGTCATCCCTTGACCATACCACCCCTTGCCGACCTCCTATGGCTGTCACACCCACTCATTAATCAATCTCTAAACAAATATCTAGCTAATCTAATGAGTCACCTATTACTATTTGATAAAGTAACATTAAACTAACTTAAAAGCAAAAGTAGCTTAATTATCTCATTTGCCTTGCTTCCCAGCCAACACCAGCTTCCTTCATCCTCTCTTTTGCTTCTCCAAACCGTGGATAACATGCCAAGTTTAGAAGAGAACACCAATTGACATAGGTAAGCTTATTAAGCCATTTTATGTTCATTCTCTTCACATTTCTTTCCTCTTTCCATGGAGCAAAGCATCAACCATTTCCACCCATGTTTTTAGGGTGTTTTGGAGGTTAGAAGAAGGGTGAATCTTGGCTGTAACAAGGGAAGGAGGTGGAGAAATCTAATCTTGTTCTTAAGGTATAAAAATGTGCTTTAAGCACTTATCTTTTGATTCCCTTCAAATCCGGTTGTGAAACTTGTTTCCTAGGCTTATAATCTTCTTCTTAACATACTTATTCAGTTGGTACATCAAGAGCTTCAAGGTATAGCCAAAAACACCATTTTTGGCATTTTAAACAAGGTAAAAATTAGTCATCTTCTAATCTGAGTTATACCTGTTTAAAGCTTGGTTTTAGTAGCTCTTTTGATGCTCTTGTTCTACTGTTAAAACAGGCCGAAGAAAACTTATACTTGCCTTGGTATTCTAAGGTAAATTTACCTTGAACTTATACATTAAACATTTCTTATGGTTAGATCTTGCTTGGAGACTAATCATGCCTTAATTGATGTTTGAAAACATGTAAACTAAGTTGTGGAAACTTTATCTCCAAACATCCGTGGCCAAACAAGGCCTTAACTTGGCAAAAATAAGGTATAAATCACTTAACTTACACTTGGTATATAATATGTGTTTATACATATGTATATATATATATATATATATATAATATTATAATATATATGCCGTGAGTGAATGAGTTTAATAAGGACTTATTTTGACCTTAGGTGATTAAGGAATGGTTTAGTAAATTTTATAACTAATTAATTTACATAATTGTCAAATTTAAGACATTATGTGGAAAATTGGTAAATATGGAAAAGATATGTGTAAGGCCAAGAGTTTAATGCATTTTTGGGCATTTATGTGTAATTTATTTTATAAGCTAATGTATGTAATAAGGCCATGTACTTTAAGCCATTTTATTAATGTATTTATAAGGTTTTATTTAAGTTTAGGTAATACATATATATTACCGCAAGGAAATGGGGTATATAGTGTAATTAAATTAAATTTGGGGGCCATATAATAAAGCCGAAAATTAGGGGTTTAAATGAGTTTAAATAAAAATTATAAGATTTTATAAAGTTTTGGGGTTAAATGGTAATTTCTAAAAAATATGGGTACAAACCGTAATATATGGAGATTAATGATCAAGGAAATATTAAGGTGGTCAACCTTGACCATATGGTAGGTTTTGACCAAATTAGATAAGTTAAATAACTTATTTAAGGTTTTATTATAAGATAAGTATTTAATTGTAACAAATTTTATAACATATGTGGTATATATGTTATTACCGAAAATAAAAGGTGTATAATGGTATTATAAACACCCATGGGCTATAAGGAATTTTATAGGAATTTATTGGGTTGTTTTTGGAATTAAAATAAACTATATATGTATAATATATAGTTATTATTCATTCTGACACTTTGGAATAAAGATGGGGTGGAATGTAATATACCGAAAGTATATGGTTAGTAAGGGTAAATATAATCCTTTGGTGAAATTTGGTGATTTTTAGAATAATATAAGAGCATCAATAAGATATATGTATAATATATAGTTTTATTGATATTATAAAACTATATGTTATAAATTGGGCCAAAGGGCAATTATAGAAACTTGGCGGGTTAGAAAAATAATTTAGAACACCACATGGGTCTATTCGGAATTTTACAAAAAATATATAACCATAGGTTATACCATTTTATATAACATGGTATAAATAATGGGGTGATTTTGTAAATAAAGGAAACTATGGATTATGGAAAAGACTAAGGTGTAAATGTATATGCCTATGCGGCAATATTATATAGTTTTGTATAAAACTATAGGTTATAAATTAAAGGAAATAAAAATATCATATTATATGATATTAGTATATGGTATAACATTACATAATGTTATGTGGTCAAAATGGAATTTAAATAAATTAAAGGGCTGTACCGAATTATAAGAGTAGGAAATATGAATTTTAGACTATGGTCTATAATGTTATAAATGTTATAACAATTATATGGTTTAAAGGGAATTAATAAGTAAGGATATTCACATTAAATAATGTGACAGTGAAATACCCCAAACCTTGATATGTGGTTTAAATATTAAACTATGGTATGTAAAGGCTAAAAAGTGCCTTAGAAACATCAGTGAACAATTTAAACCATAGTGAAGTGCAATAAAGCACTAAGATACAGTTGAGCAAAAACATGCTCTAAGCTTGGAGTGAACTTGGTTAGGATCCAAAGAACCTACCAAGACTTAATAACATTCAATTATGATTTAATAAGGCTAATTAAGTCCTTAGAAAACCTTGGTAGACAATTAAACCAAACAAAACACAAATAATGCCTTAAAGTCAATATGGGCAAAATGTGCTCTAAGCTTGGGATAAATTTGTATAAGACCTAAAGGTCATATCTATACCTTATAAATATGTTAATAAGCATATTAAGTCAATTACTAAAGAAAACCAAGCTTGAAAACAAGTTAAAACACAAAAAGTGCTTTAAGGAGTCTTAAAGCACGTTTTTGAAAAATTGTCTTGTAAATGAGTTTTGAGTGGCTAAATGTCCATCATTACTCTTTAATTAACATGTGTACTATATAGTATCACATTTGGAAGTCTATATCAATGGGAAATCAAAAATTTCACATCTATGTGCCTTGTTTTAGTGAATAGTAACTAAAATAAGCTAGTTTGTAACATATGTTGTTATAAGTAATTAAATTGGTCAACAAAGACTATCATACCCCTAGACTACTAATGGGGTCCGGTTTTTATGAGGTGAGTCATCACCTTGTAAGTTAACAAAACAAATAACAAATACTAAAGAAACTTACTATTTGCTTTATTACATAATATCTTCCAAAAGTAGAACCTATCTTAATTCTCTCATTTCCCTTCTTTTCACACGGTCTCCAACCTCTCTTCTCCCTTTCCTTCGGTGATGCTACAGCTCAAGCACCATCTTCAAGCTTTGATCTCTTGTAACTTCTAGCTCCATGGTCCAAATTCAATTTCAAGACCACCATTCTTCTAGTTGGAGCAAGCTCTACACTTTTATCTTTTCAAATCTTCAAAAGCCTCATTTCGTGTGCCAAGGAGATTCACCATTGATGGAGCTTGAGCTCACCTTTTCACATATTATTGTTCTCCTTTGCTTCAAGGTAAGGAAACTCAAAGAAAAATGATGTTTCCTCCATGTTTTGTGTTGTCCGAAAATTCACCTCACAATGGTGTTTTTACCTTGCTTGTTTTAGCTTCATTTGAATCTTCCAAGGGCTAGGAGGAGTCCTCTCTTGATACTCATTCAAGCTCTCTTTCCATTCAAAGGTAAAACAATTACCTTAATATGTTAAGATAATATATGTAACTAGGGTTTACAATGAGATGAAGCATAATGCTTGAATACTCATTCAATTATTTGTACATTGTTTAGAAGTTGACAAACAACCAAACATCCTTACCGTTTTTACAAGGAAACAAGAAAGAAGTTTGTGAGGAAAAAGAGGTAAACAAACTATCTCAATGTAGTTTAAATGCCTTAGGAAAATGAGCTTGATTTGCTTAATAAAATACCTAAGGAGCCAAAGGTGAATGACCTAGAAAATGCTCTCAAGGAAACTATTAAGGGGCATGTGTGATGTTGAGTGTATTTGCAGGTTAAAGGCAATATACTATGTGGAAATTCAGTGTTTAAGGTTTATGCAACTTAAGGGCCTAAGAGCCATGTTATTTAAGGGCCTAAGTGCCATGCAATTTAAATTATGCACTATATTGTGATGTAGTGCTAAATGTGTGAAGTTTGTGTATAAGAATGTGTTTGATGGATTTAGATGTGTGTAAAGAACATTCTTTGTGAAGTTGAGTGTCTTGGATGGTTAAAGGAGGAAAAACAATATGTTTATGTGTAAGGAATGTGCATTAAGTGATTAAGTGTTTTTGGTTGTAAAAGGGTGAAAACCTAAGTGTTTGAGTGTAAGAATACTCTTGATGGATATTAGGTGTTCTTGAATGTTTTATGGTGAAAAACAATGTGTTTTGGTATGACATTGTGCTAAGAGAACCTATGGCAAAATTAGATAATGTATAAGAAGTTCTAAGTGTTTAAAAAGAGTTTTGGTGAGTTTGGAAGTGTTGAGAATGGTTAAGTGTTCAACTAGTGTAAGAAGCATGCATTATGGTGTTTAAAGATGTAAAAACGGCTTTGGCAATGTTCTAGAGGATTTAGAATGCAAAAGATGCTTGGGAGATGATGTTGTAGTGATGAGGAAACATTATTGGCATATGGGTTATCATAGGTATGGAACACCACTTAGAAACCTAAAGAGAATACCATAAGTGTTAGGAATTTCGGTATGAAATGAGTAAGTGATTAAGGAGATAGAAAATGAGTTTTATGGATGTTGTATGAGGGTGTGAGTGTACCAAATGATGTTAGGAAACATTATGAGGCTTTAGGAGAAGTTTGGTGAAATTGGTTAAGTGCTTAAAGGCTTAGAAAATGAGTGTTTTGCCTTGTCCGAACATTCGTCCGGACATGGACGTTCGGACAGGCCTGTTGCATAAAAATTTTCAGAGTCTCGACTTGTGTCCGACCTTGGGAAGTCCGAACACAAGTTCGGACGTACCTGCTTCTTCATTCAATTCTCCTCGACCCATGTCCGAACTTCCGAAGTCCGGACAGGCGTTTGTATTCAGTTTTGAGTCTCGACTTGTGTCCGAACTTGGGAAGTCCGGACACAAGTTCGGACAGGCCACTGTATGGACCAAAAACTTTGTTTTAAGGTAGAAAAAGTTGTCTAAAAATGGTGATTAGTTAGTAATGGTGATATGAGGTTATTTAAGGACATGTTGAGTGAGTTATAATGACAATGTAGTGGGGGAAAAGTTGTATCAAAATGTAAAAGTAAAACAAATTAAAATGTAAAGTTATGTAACTAAGTTAACGGGGAAAGTTATAAGCATTAGACTTTAAACAGTCATGTTACCCCGATGTTAATAAAAATACATGTAATGTTATCAGTTGTTCGAGAATTGCTCGAGGAACATAAGTGGACATGATAAAGTGGACTCCGGTGACAGGTATGGTTTTCTTGCAACCTGTGTCCTACCGGATTACACCGGCTTGTATGCCAATGTGTTTTATGTATGTTTTCCACGTTGTAAGATAAAACATGAAATGAGTTTACAGTAATTCATATATGTGGCGTGTTCAACTCCGATACCATTTAACCTCGGAAGTGTTAACCTTAGTTAACTGAGTCTAGGATCACAAGAGAGTTCGGTATTCGGAGTAAACGACCCGAACCATGGGACGTTCTAACCAGGCTATGCGTGTGTTAATTGTGTGATATGTGTATGTGAATGTAGGGATCTCCCTTGTGTGTTAACCCAGTAGTAATGTTGTATAATGTGTGAATGTGATAGACTCCATAGTGGGGTTCTAACTAATATCTAAAAGTAAGTATGTACTAACAGTGATGAGGAATCCGGTTTGGCCGGTCGCGCGTTGTTTGGGAGTGGGTATCCTTCTTAGCCTTACCCTTCTCTCTGTTATGGTTGTTTCCCTCAGGGTTATGATCTCCATTAGCTTACTCCAAAACTTAGCTATTCTGACTTATGATCGGTTTAGGGGGAACATGTTTTGTGTGGTGTGTCGGCCACCAAACCCGAACATCTTACTTAAGTTACTCGTCCGCATTAGGACGGTAATGAGTGTTGTTGTTGTTGTATAACGAGCTTATCATGAGGGTGACTTCATTCTCTAGGCTCACCAGTGAATTAACAAAGTTTAGGTCGGTTCCTAAGAGGACCGTTCCCGTTATGTTATGTGATGTTGTTGTAATGCAATTTCTATTGCGATGTTATCATGTGCACGTCGAAACGTGAAAAGTGTTGTTATGTTTTGTTATGTGAGGAATGTTATATGTTGTAAGATATGGAGTGTGTGGATCATGGAAATGAATCCCAGTTTGTGATAAGAGGCGTTTAAGGCTAACCCGATTTATGGGTAAGTGTCGTCTATTAATGAAGTAGCTCCATTAGAGGAGGAACACTCTAGGGATAATGAATACCATGAGTGACTTATCAAGTAAGGATGTATTATCCGTTGTTGAGCCCATTGAGGCGAAAGTTATGTGTTGTGTTTACAGTTGCATGATGATTTAAATATAATCAACCGCATGCTAAGACGACAATTAGTTGTGCGGGCCCGGTAGCATGTGGGCTGCGGATTACCATACCAGCAAAGGTGCTGAGCCCCTTGGGGGCCACCCTTTCTCTTCTTTTCCTATTTCGTACAAGAGCTGGAAGCCATTCGAGAGTAGGACGGGGTAGTCGTTGTACATGGGAAATCATTAAGTTGTATATGTACAGTAGGTGTAGTAAGACCGAGATTGTTATCGGCATCAGTTTGTGAATACTCGGTACAATTGAAAGGTGTATGTTGTTATTGTTGTTAATGAAAAGGGATAGTAATTTGTAGTCGCTCGGGAATCTAGTCCATCAGACCGGTACAATGTATGTAATAGCCTTGTTAGCCACGTGGGTGGTTAACGGCGTGTAACACCAAGAAGTAAAGTAATGTGATGAAGTTTGTTTTCCGCTGCGGTTTGTTGTTAAGTGTGTTAATGTTGGATGGGGTGTTACAAAAAGACTATAAATAAATAAGATTTCTAACTAAGGTATTTTTTGAATAAACCTTAGGAGTTGTAAATATACAACATAAATTGTTACATAATATTAGGATAATAATCTTAATATAAGTTGTATAATATGAATACAACTAATGGAAAAATCATCTAATATAAGATGATAAAATGTAACAAATGGTATAAGAGTTTTATAACTCATGAAACTTACCTATATGGTAAATATATACAAGAATAATGTATATAAGGATGGATATATATTATGGTTGGAAACCATGTAATATAATGGTGGTGGTTATTACATAAAAATAGTTACAAACTATAAATTATGAGTTTTTGAATGCAATATAATTTGCTAAAGATAATGGATTATATTACAATGTATTATGATGGATGGTGGGAAAATAATACAATATAATATAATAATGCATGCATACATGCAACTATAGGTTATATACCTAAATTAAATGGTGGATAAGATTAAAGAATTATAATGAATTAAACTTAACAGTCGAAATGTTTCGACATACGAGTTTTGGTAACAAAGCCGACCGGTTTAGAGAAACCCGTAACAAATAACTGTAGAAATCCGGGGTTGAACTGTCGGGGTTACTTGTTATTCGGAAATACCGGATGTAGTTAGTCATGGAGACTGACTTATAGTTTTATTACCGTTTAGATTATACTTCAGACGGAGGCGCTTGACGAGCTAGTGGTCTACACTGCGCATCCTTGGTCTTGGTGAACGGTATGTAAAGGGGTTTGATCCGAGTTGTCCTAAGGAAACTCCTTGGGCTCGGATTTGGTTGATATCACTTGTGTGTTAAGTGTTTGGATACATGTATGTGATTGTGTGCTACTGCATTAATTATTTATGCACGAGCGTCCTACGGACTAAACTACGTCGACTATAGATCGACTTATATAAACATACATATACGTTATTGTGATGACAAGATGGTTACTTGATATAATACCATAGTATTAATATTAAGTATATGGTAACCTAAGTAAAACACTTAGGAACGAGTCACAACATTGTCGGTCTCTAGAGCATGGATTTCGAACATGAATATAACCTAGATTAATTCTAGGTATGCGTGAGACCCATTGGGCAGCTAATTAATAATTATATTCTCCATAAGACTAAGAGCAGATCTTAAACATTATGAGAGAGAGATGTTGTGAGCTGAGGTGAGGAATCCAGTGTAGTTTACGAACTATGTGGTTGCGCATTTGTGATCACTGAGGGGTTCCCGATCGGGTTCCGCTCCAGGTTTATACCCAACGAGTCCTAATTGGATCGTGGGTCAGGTGGCTACGGCCTTTTATTTGGACGTCTTACGAGACAAAAGAGAATAGTCAGGGGCCTCCGGACCTCTGGCGAAATGAGCACCTTTGTGTGTACGGGAGGACTACTGTCCATGGTGAGGTTATCGGGTTGTCTTAACATGACACCCAACTGGTATTTAAATAACATGGTTTGGATGGATGGGGCCTTGAAGGCCAAATTAAATTAACAAAGGATGGTGTTCGCTACGGCGTTTATTCAGTATTATTATTCGATACGTTCGATATACAGTTGTTATTTGTGGTATTAAATGAATGTTTGGATTGGATGGATGGTTGAATGTTTATGAGAATTTGGATGGATAATTATGCATAGTATGCATGTATATTACAGTATTGTTTATAACTGTAAAATGGAAAAGCATGAAACCAATCTAATAATAAGATGGTTAAAATGACTAAGTGACCATTAGGGTCCAGGCCCGGCATACTCAGCGTTTATCGCTGATACTACACTCATTGCAGGTTGTTGATTATTGTCGAAGCCGAAGCGCGGGAACAGGGTAGTTAGAGATTACTTTAACTACCGCACATGGACTTTATTCGCATAACGATGTCAGACTGGGAATTGTATTATGGTACGGTTATGTATATTCGGGATTGGGTAGACGCTCACTTGTCGATGTTTATGAGTATGGACTTAGTATGATGTATAGGAATTATCTCGTTATCATAGCGGTTAGCAGTTTGTTGATGTTGGATATAGTTTGGCTTCGTTACTTGCATGGGCGAGTAATGGCCGGTGACACCCGAGTGAGTATTATTGTTATTATTATTCTTCCGTTGTAAGACGTTTTATTTATTGCTACGAGAGAGATTATTACGTGATTATGGAGAGGGGTGTTACAAAAGTGGTATCAGAGCGGAGTACCGCTCTGATGACGAGAAAATAGGTTAAGACAGTGAGCTTAGGACTAGGGAAATTACGGGATACGTTTGTGAGGTACTAGACGACTCGTCTTAAAAGATATTGTGACTAGTATCGCAATTGCGTGATATGTTAGCCTTAAAGGCAATTCAATATCTATTGGTTGTGTACGGTGAATTACCGAGTAATTATGTGACATACTGTACTGCAGATGTCTGGGGGAACTAGAGGGCGTGGTACTTGTAGACACCAAAAATTCTCACCCCATAAAGCAAATTCCGAAATAATAAGAGGGGTCATTGCCTTTCTTTTTCAAAACATATTAGCGTGCGTGCTAAGACGAAACCATCATTTTATAATCTTTTTCAAAGCATTTCAGAAAAAACACAATTCTTCAAAAATGAATTTCCATCGACAGTCCAGTTTCAAGGTCGTCCCTTTTTGTTTATTCACTTATTTTACTATCTTATTTTGTTTTGTTTATATTCTATTTAATTTTATTCATCTATACACCTTTTCTTATATTTTATTTTATTCTACTATTAACATTGGTATTTTTATTATCATTTCAGTTCACTTCTATTTAGACACTTTTATTTTCATCTTACAAATTCAATCCACACTTAGTTCTAGCCCAATTCCTTAAACCCACACTATTTTCAGCCTATGGTTTCAAGAAGCCCACCCAAACCCACTCATAAACCCTAGAACCCACCCTTTCTCAATATAAAAACAACAGCCGACAACCCCTCCTTGGTACCCACGTTTTACTCTGCAATATCCTTCTATCGTCAATCCCATCACAGCAGCCGACAAGCACAAAAAATCACACAACAGTAGCCGCCTTGACATATCTCACGTTTTTCATCCTCTTCACGTTAATACCTACAAAAATTGACGCCCTGCAGTTGATTCTTTCACTGCTTCTACGATTTTGCAACCTGACTTGTAGACAAGATACATACACTATGCTCTTCATTTTTGTTTCTTCACTCACGACAAAGAAGGAAATTCATGCTCCGCCTAGTTCAGTCTCTTCATTCCCAGGAACACAACTGTTGAGCTTTCTTCATCTCATCACCACGGTAATCTGCAACCCACTGACGAACATGGAAAAACAAGCTCTAGTTCCCATTCTCCTCTTCACCGATGGTAATTTGCACACCTATTGGCGATGAGGAACGTTCAAGCTCAGCACCGGCTTCAACTCCCTTAATCGAATAGAAATACAAGTCCACGGTCTTCTTCAATCTCTTACTCACGACCGGCGAACAGGGAACAATCTATTCCTTTGTTCATTCTCCGTTTTTGGTAACCCACTGGCGAACGAGCAAAACCCACGGCTCTGACCTCTCTTTTTCTTCTATACCCAGCTGGCAACTAGGAACATACAGATTTGTCGCCTCTTCATGTCTCTTTATCACAGTAATTTTCAACCCAAAAAAAAAACCTGCATACAAAACCTACATACTCTCCCCTCCATTCGCTTCACTCACGGTATTTTTGGAACCTCAACTGGCGAACAAGGGAACACACGCTTTGAGCCCTCATTCTTATCTTCATTCACAGTTTTTGCTACCCAAGCTAGCTAACAGGGAGCATGTAAGCTCCGGGTTTCTTCGATCCCACCAACTGGCGAGAAGGAGCATTATGCTCCGAGCATACTCCTTCGTTCTTTCAACTGGCGGAGAAGAACATAAACACTCTGTCATTACCCATCTCTCACTCACGTAACTTGCAACCCAAAACCAGCAAATAAGACAGCTCTGTACCAGATTTCATCCTCTTACAAAACCTACAAAAACATCAAGGCTCAGCACTTCACTCTTTCACTTCCTCGCGGCAACTTACAACCTGCTTGGCGAACAAGGGACAATATGCTTCACTGTTCACTTCTCTTCACACTGGAACTTACATGCTCCACGTCCTGTGCACTTCATTCTCTTCTTCACGCCAAACTCGTTGCGGGCCCATGGTTTTGCTGAAGTTGCGTTGAAGCACATCCCTCTCTTCTAATCTCCACACTCATGGTAATTTTACACTCCCAAACTGGCAAGCAAGGAGCACGCATCCACTCTTTGTTCTCTTCAATCGCATGACTGGCGTATATGCTCTGCTCCGGTTCACTCGTCTTCACCGGTGGTGCCCTCCTCATTCTCTTCATGTTGCTGGCGAACAACCACACGACAGATCACTGGAACTGCTTCACCGTTTCGGTCGTCTTCGTACTCTTCACCCACGAGACTAGTGCTACAGTCGGAACTCAAGAGGGATGGTCGTGTTTATCCAAACCCGAAGCAACTTCGTGACTGGCGTGGGATTAGCATGTCGAGCTTAAGCTCAGTTTCTCTTTACAGTTTCAGTTTCCTTCCAATTTTGTTTTGTCGGATCGATTACAGTTATGAGCTAATGTGTGTTATCTGTTTGCTTTTTTCTGGTGTTCTAGCTCTTTTACAGGAAGGGCTCTTTGCTCTAATAATATGTTCATTTTCTTCTGTGTTACTTGTCCCATGTGCAGGAGACTGATGTCGCTAATAATCAACAAGCGGAGCTTTGTCTCATTTTCTGTATTCTCACACTTACTGTTTTATTTCCCTTATATCTAATTGTTGTGTTTTGGCTCCCAAATCTGGTGTAATTACTTCTGTTCGTGTGGCTAGCCTGCTGAAGATTTCGTCCTCCCCCTGGCCTGCAAGATTAGACTGCACCCGTGTTTCTTCACCGATGAGAAGCGCACCTCGAAATGTTTCAGTTGTATGATCAAATGTAATTGCATCTGAATCGACTAGTAAGGACGGTACCTATCACACGCGCTGTTGTGGTCTGATTCTTCATGATTATTTTTGTTTTGGGTGTTATTTGAGGTCTTCCGGTTGATAAATCAGTTCTTGTAGTTTCCTCGAGACATGCATTTCAGTTGAAGACTACATAACATACTCTGTTCATTTACCCAGCTTTGATTTCCTTATGTTCGGTTGGTATTTGCCTTTATCCTGAAGCCGATGTTACGGGTATTTACCTACAGATTTTTATTCAAATTGTGCCAATTTGATGTTACGAGGTGTTGATAGGGATGAAGTTGATTCGAGTCATATACAGAAGCATAAATTGTGTTTGGTCCTGGACATATTGTGTTCGCTTAAAATTGGGCATTAATTCCTGTTTAGTTAAGCTTCATGACAAGTGATAGGTGCTGGTTTACGCTAGTTCAAATTTGTGTCTGCTTGACCGCATTGGTTACATTACACATTGTTTCCCAAATCCTTTGACTCTTTTGCCTTGTGACTTGCTGAGGTACATGTATAATCAATTGGACTTGGGCTCGGATTTTCACCTTCGGTTTGGAACCAATTACGGGCTTCTCCATCGGGTTGTGGATCTTGAGCTCAGCACACTTACACCTTGGATTTGAAGGTCTTGTTGATTACGTTCGTCTAAGGCGGGATTATGAGTATTTGACGCCCCATTTGGATGAATTTTCTTCTCTCATATTTGATTGAATGATAAACCGGGGGCAGGCCACCCCGTCGGTTAGTTTTCTGTGACCAACAACTCCCCTTGATCATGACCGACAATTTGTCTACATTCCTAGCACTGTTGTTTGTTGTTTGCTCCTTGCGCATAGATTCATTTTCGAAATTGATTCAAAAAGCATGATTCTAATCTAGTCTTCACTTGAAACCAACTCATTTAATTGCAAAGTCTTGCTTTGTTATGCTATTCTCGTTGTCTTAACATCGTCTTCAATTTTTATAGCGATTCTGTTTTGCCTCTATTATGCCTTCGTCGCTTTTGCTCCATTGTATATGCTCCATTGTACACGTGTTATCTCGCTTCTATGCCCTTCTCG
Organism: Limonium bicolor; assembly: GCA_023374045.1. Taxonomy (NCBI): domain Eukaryota; kingdom Viridiplantae; phylum Streptophyta; class Magnoliopsida; order Caryophyllales; family Plumbaginaceae; genus Limonium; species Limonium bicolor. Next base: position 312,488,631 of record CM041777.1, on the reverse strand, counting down.
CAACCCTGCAATTGATTGTTTCGTTAATCCTGACCTCTGTCTAAGCCCTAGTTATTATCTCCTAGGACCCTTCAGCTGACAGAAAAGTTTAGGATCTATTATCGCCCCACACCTAACAGGTCTCTCATTCGTTTCGTGGGGCAATAATCTCCTATAACTTCAGAAAACACCCAAACCACCCTTATATGTATAAGAACAAAACTTCAAAAAAACAAGCCCTTAAGGCCATTTTATGAGGGCTTAGGATGCGAAACCACCCCATGCCTAGCGGATCTCTCATTCGTTTTATGTGGGTGGAATTCTCCTTTGCTTTCAACACACCCCTAATCAAGAGTTAATAAATCAATTCCTCTCACTTGTTAATATCTCACAAATAAAGCCCACAAAAAAGGGGTCACATCAGCCAATCCAAACAAGGCCCAATTGCGGCCCAACTTCAAGCAAGGCCCTTTTTCGGCCCAACTCTAGATAAGGTCCAAATTTCAACCCAATTTCCAACAAAGCCCAGAACGGGCCCAATTTAATTCCAAGGTCCAATTCAAATCCCACTTCAGCCCAAATCAAAAGGCCACTCTGAGGCCCAATTCAAAACCCACTTCAGCCCATAGTTCATAAATCCCATTTCAAGGCCCAAGCCCATTTCGAGGCCAAAGCCCAAACAAGGCCATCAAGCCCATTCGGCCCATCAAGCCCATTCGGTCCAACTTTGACCAATCCAAACTTTGACTTGGTCTAACTTTGACCAAGCTGAACTTTGACTCAGTCCAACTTTGACCAACCTGACCTTTGACTTTGACTCGGTCCAACTTTGATTGACCCCACTTTGACCTTGACCCAATTTTTGACCTGGTCCAACTTTGATTGACCCAACTTTGACTTGGTCCAACTTTGACCAATCTGAACTTTGACTTTGACCGATTTCAACTTTGACCTAATCCAACTTTGACCCGGTCTAACTTTAACCCGATTCGTTTTTCAACCCCAACCCGAATTCAAATCAACCCAATTCAAACCCAACTCATTTCAATTCAGTCCAATTCCATTCAACTCGAATTCAATTCATCCAATTCAAACTCAACTTGTAAATCCTGTTCAAATTTCAAACTCAAAAATCTCTCTCCTCAGATTTCAACAATCATTTTATTCAAACTTCATTAAGTTTTCAAAAGAAACCATTTTGTGGAATTTTAAAGGAAAAACTCTTCTCACATCACAGAAAACTCTTCTCAAACGCAGAAAGTTCTTCTCACATATACATAAAGTTTTCTCCTAAAATCATTTCTCAAAATCAGTGTTTCTTCATCGAGAATTCCGAACAACTTCACAAGTTTCCTAACTTAGTTTTCAAACCCAAAATAAATTGTTTTCGGGGAACATAGGATGTGTAACACCTTCAAAGAACGTTTTCTTCCTGGTTAGACATTACTTGTTTCTCCTCCAAATAAAAATCGTAACATCCCTTGTCGCAGTCTGGATCTCTTTAGGCGGGGCATTAGGGTGACAAATCTCCCCTAATTGCAGCCTAGATTTTTACAAGGCGGGTGCTAGGGATGTAACTGCCTTCCTAGTTGCAGCCGGGATTTTAGAATCGTCTAACTCCCTTCCGCTCAATTTCAAGGTTTTCGGTTTTTAACGTTTTAAAACCCGGGAGTTAGAGACGTTATTAGGGTCTGACCGAGAATATCTCATTCATGGTGTTTCTCTCTAAATCCTATTTTTCGACATAAATTCATTGCCCCATCTTTCGAGCCTCGGCACTTACCATTAATTAAGTGTCGTGTTCGAGGGGGTACATAGGGTAATCCCTCGGGATTATCCGCCCTTTTACAACAAAAATGACTTTTCAGTTTTAAACTTTAAGAGAGACGATTTTCACAATCATTCCTCCAAACAACTCAACCCATCATCATCTCATTTCAAATCCCGAAATATCCCAAAACCTCAACTCTTTTCGAACCTCGAACCCAAAAAACCCGGGATCTCTACTTAGACTTCAATTGCCTCACACATACTCAAATCATCTTCAAAAACCCAAAACACTTCATACTCAAATCACCATTCAAACTCCAAATTGCCTCAAACTCGAATCGTCTCCCTAATCCCAACTCCTCTCTAACTTCTAACGTCTCACAGGCCCGAGCGCCTCACAGACTCGAACATCTCAATTTCTCCACCATTTTAAGATTCAAGCGTCTCACAGACCCGAGCGTCTCACAGGCCTTGACATCCCATCCCATCCCAACCGTCTCACAGACCAGAGCATCTCACAGACCCGAGCGTCTCACAGATCCGAATGTCTCACAGACTTCGACATCTCAAGGTTTCAAACGTCTCATAGACCCGAGCGTCTCACAGACTAAAACATCCCATACTTCAAACATCCCAGGAGGACTCAAGCATCTCCTAATAAATCTGAACTACGTAAGGTCTGATCTCAACAGGGAGTTGAGTACGTAGGCAACCCACACAGGGTGCGACCCCACATCAATCAAAATGCCATTTTTCACTCAGCCATCTCACCTCCAAACCACCCCGTATTGTCTCACAGACCCGAGCGTCTCACAGACTTTGTTATCCCAATGATTCGAATATCTCACAGACCAGAGCATCTCACAGACCCGAGCGTCCCACAGATCCGAATGTCTCACAGACTTCGACATCTCAAGCTTTCAAACGTCTCATTGACCCGAGCGTCTCATAGATTACAACATCCCACACATCAAACATCTCATTAGGATTCAAACATCTCGTAAAAACTCTCAACTCTCAAACAACATTCAAATATCTCCAAGCTCCACAAACATCAAAACTTCTAAATCCCCGAATATCCCGAACTACGTAAGGTCTGATCTCAACAGGGAGTTGAGTACGTAGGCAGCCCATCTAGGGTGTGACCCCATTCCAAACAAAAAATCCTTTTCTCCCTCTAAGGTGTTCTTCATACCTCTCAAAACACTCAAACCTTCTTCGGCTCTCACCAACTTCAAACCATCAGACTCCTAGTCTTCCATTCTATACTCATCCGAATTCATCAATTCTTCTTCTTGGCGCTAGCTTGGTAGAAAAGCTCGCCTCATCCACTCGTTTTCTCTCATCCTGTCCTAATTCTATTCCTTGGCTTTAACTGAATCTCTATAATATGGTTTTGAAAGAAGGCAATCCTGACAATTGGAGACCGAGGTTTCCTCGGGCACCAATCCGAAGTCGTGGTCGTTGCCACTTCTAAGGGGTGTAACCCAGTGCGAGCCCACACAGAATCTTTGGTATAACCAGATAAGTCCTATCCATGCTCAACAATCAGAGTCAATCGACGGTTCTTAGAGCCCTTCTCCTCCCTTCCTAGTTCCTTAGGTCAAACTAGGTGGTGACTCTAGTCAATTCCGCCTTATAGAGGCATAAGTCCGCGTGGAGCCCATTGAGAGCGGGTGTAGTGCACACTTGCACTCCCCTTTATGCTTTCTGGGAAAGACGGACGATGGAGTAGGTATTTGAGGGCTGCCAGAATAACGGGTTTTCACCCTCCACAGAATGGCATTTTAGGATCTAGGCTTTTCAGTCAAGAACCATATTTTGATAAGACCCCCCTCATACCGAAAAATCACCCTCCACAGAATGGCGACTCTGCTGGGGAAAACTTGAGTAAGTTTTTCTCAAACTCAAGGAAGACTGAACTCCATTCAAATTTGTCGGGACTTCCACACTCCTTTCAAAACCTTCAAGAGATTTCTTTTCAAAGCCTTTAGGATTTCTCTACTCCACACTCAGAGTGTGATTTGTGAGGATAGTTAGGACAAATGTTTAAAGTTCAAAATTGACTTTGATTATCACATGTGTGCTTCGACCTTTGCATGCTTCACTCTTGTTTACTATTGTGTGTTTACTGTCTTATGTTTACTGCCCTTCATTCATGATATAATTACTTATTTACAGTTTTGTAAATGGGGCCTTCGTAGAAAGGAGCCAACCCATTGTTGCATCGGGTAGTTTAGGAACATGCATTCCTCTGTGTCACCTTTACTATCTGCGGGCGGGATTAACAATTGGTCCACAATTGATTCCCTCTGAGTATGGGTCCTTCGTAGTTAAGGAGTAAACCCACGAGGTGGTATGGCCAGTTTCTACACCTTGAAACAACTCAGGATCCTTTCAAACACCTTTTCGAGTCAAAGCCAGCATGTAGTAAGCTATGAGCCTTCAGTGTCCAGCTGCCTCATCCAGTGTCTAGGATGGGTTTTATGGGTAGTTGCCCCCTTGTATGCCGCCTGTCTGACCACCCTTTTGTCTTACCCTGAAGATTGCATGGGCTCAGTTCTCCATGATTCCTCTGCACCACGGGTGTCTTTAAAGCCCAATGTCGCGCTACAAATTCATAAAGGATCCCGTATTTACGGATACCCATACATGACATAACGTAGTCAGCGAATAATTTGGACTTTAGACACACCTTATCGTGCAGACGAGGGGAGACCGGACCCTATGCAGTACTTCCCCAAGTTTCCTAAAAAGTGAGTATGTTGTGATAATCCCCGGCCGTGGCTCGTGTGACTGTATCACTTCGGGTATCCTGACCTTTCGAACTTAAGCACTCCGGACTTTCTTGACGACGTGCCCCACAAGGCATAACAGAGATAAATCCCGAGAGATGAACAGTGAAGGGACGACGGTTCCCCCGGTGGTATGGAAGCATTGATTGACCTGGAAGGTGATTATCCCAATCATTCACACTCAGCTCCACATAAAATCAGCCACGATTTTCACTTTGCGCTTATATCTATGTGTGATCACGTTTCAAAAATTAGCAAAAATCAGAAAATGAATCATGTCGATTGCTCTAATGAAACATCTTCAAAGTCGTCCATTTCAAATGATTTAAAAAAAACAATGATTTTCAAAATTGTTATTTCCAAAACAGTTTTCAAAACCAGATTCAATCAAAGTCTTCCAGAAAACAAACTTTATCAAACAGCTCGCAAAAACAAATTTCAAAAATCTATTGTTTACAAATTATTTTCAAACACTACTTCCCATGAATTTCATTTCAAAAACCTACTTTTTACAAACGAATTTCAAACAACATTCTTCACCAACTTTGTTTCTTATTGGTTTTTGAAAATAGTTTTCAAAGTTGATTTTCACAAATGTATTTCAAAATAAATGATTTAGTCCTCATGTTGCGCCCTATTTTTGAAGCTCAACCCACCTTCAAGAGCAGCGGTTATTACTGTGGAGCGTACTAATCATTTCGTGTTTTAATAACAGTGGTGGATTTTCACAATGATTTTGTGCTCGATCATCCACCTTTCCTTCTCAAACATATCCCTCATTCCTTCAACGGAGCAAGTGAAGCAACATGAAGATCAACTAGCGGATCGAGCCGAAAGCTAGAGGCGCACCTGCCCGTGGAGCTAGCCGAGCGACAGGAAGACCAACACCAACCGTTCAAATACAATATTAGAGTTGTACTAACCCGGATCAAGCGACATGAAGATTAGGAACACCTGTTCGAGTTCAAACTGTTGAGAGTTAGAAGAACACCAACCCGTTCTGTATGATCACAATACCACTTCGAAGCAAGAGCCCGAAGACGAAGCGGAAGAGTTCAGAAGGAGTTTAGCTCAAAATTCCCCCCTTTAATGACTTTTAGAATTGATGTATAGGTTTTCCCCTAGCATTCTTTCTCTCTGGTCCATTTCTGAATAGATTACATGTATAGGTTTACACATTCCCTTTGAATTTATTTAGATCAAAGTGTATAGGGTTCCCCACTCCCTATTTTATTTGCGAATGATCGAGCATCGAAATTTCTATTGAGAAAATCCACCACCTTGAAAACACATGTTTTCAAAATTGTTTTTCTAAAACTTGGTTTCTTTTGGCATGCACGATAAAGAGAAGAATGAATAAGGAACGACTCCTCACAGTTATATATCATTCATTAACTTTGCTTTATGGGGCGAGAATTCACGGTATCTGCAGAAGGCATCCCCTGAACAAACACACCAATAAATACAACCAAGCGAGAAGCAAACCGCATGCATTGCATTCATTACAAAAAAGGTTACAGGCATTCTCGGTTAGTTCAAATTGGTCAAACAAACAGTCTTGTTCACCTCAAAAATTGCATAATCGCATGCTCTGTTCTCACCCACTACACATCCCCCTTCAGCCCAATATCTAAACATCCAAAGCCTGATCTTCAGAGGGATAGCAGAAAATCAAAGAGATCGAGCCTCTTCCACTACAGAACTACCATGTGCATCAGTGACCAAAATGAAAAGAAGCAGTCCTTTCCATATCGTGGGGTCACCATGCGGGAGTTGTCACTCCCTAAAAGTCCCAAGATCCAGGAGCCAATCACCAAGCCGACCTCACTTGAGAATCACTACCCCGACAGCGACCCCAACAGCTAAACCCTCTTCAAGGCCGATAGTAATGGGATAAGCTTCATGAGCCATGAGCTGAATTAGACTCAAGCGAGATGAGATGTAGCCTTACCACTCATGCATTGCATCAAAAAACAAAACAAACACAAAAAACATTCATTCAACCATCTTCATCATCACTTTCAGCATTTCGCGCATCCTATACATATTAATTCCATATTACCACAATAGATTGCATTGTAGATAGTTGCACTTTCATACTCTCGTATCGAAACGACATCTTTGGGGAAAACCTTGAGAGATTGATTGAACAAAATGCCTGAATCACTAAACTCTCGACCCGTCAATTCACACAAGGGTCTAATCTAAATCAGCACCACAATCAAGTGAGTAGTGTGCGAAGAGCGGTATTTTTCTCTTGAATTTCAAGTGAGCGTTTTTGGACAATCCACTGAGCGACGAGGGAAGGTAGAGAGAGCCAGTCGAGGTAAAACCATGAGCGACCTGTGCTTCCCTTCAGCACATGGAGAGGCATAATTTAGAGTGAGATCAATGTCGATAGTAAGACGCGAACTGTGATTCATGCGAAGATCCAAGAATAGTAAGAAAACAATCATTGCCTAATGAGAATGATGAGGCACTTAGGATCAAAAAGCTCCACAAAACCAAAAAGCTTTGACTGCCCTGCACGTAATCTTTTAGTGAGCCCCGCTGAGCCTTCCAAGATAAACCTTTTTGTACGAACTCCACAATATGACAATCTACACATATACATACCTACCCTTGCAATAGAGGATCTCGAAGGAGCCGGAGCCATGGCCTCTCCCCCCACCATCTTTCACAACAAGAACATCGAAAATGTGCAAAGAAATCAGTGAGTCAGTGCAACTCCAGAGCCGAACACCAAAAAGAACATCAAAATTGTCCAAGAAGATCAATGAGCCAATGCAGCTCCAAAGCTGAAAGCCAAAATGAAAGGCGAAGAACGCTTGAGAAAGTCGATGAGCCAAAAATGAGAAGAAAGTTCGAACCGTACACCAGAAGAGACAAGAAGGAGAAATCCAAATCGAAAGGACCAATGATGTCCAGAAGAAACCAATAAAAGGTTATCAAAACCTGTCTAATCATTCCACCCATGGCAAAGGTGAAACACATCCTAATTTGCACAAAAGCTCCACAATTCCCAAATAAATCCTCCAGTCCCGTGTGACATACATCATACCCCTCAGCCCCGTTATAACCCGATAAAAGACCTCTGACTCGTAAGTCAATGAGCGTTAACTGAAAGTATCGGATCTGAAGCATGAATCATAAGCTTCGTACTTGCTATCAACATGTCCCATCATACCAAAAGGACCATGAGCGAATGAGTGTGACCTTATCTCAGAAGGTCTTTAGAGTGCGAGTGACTCTTCGATTCAACCACCAAATCATAAACAGCCTACCCTGTTGCAGGTGAGGAATTTGTGAGGAATGGAAGGTCCATAACCTCAAATTGAAATTCTAAGGTAAATACTGCTCCGAGCATCGAGAGCATCATCACACATTTTGCACACACAGTCATACTCATGAAAGATTGACCCATATCCCTCCGTGAGAGGAAAGTGATTCACGCATTCTAGCTCAACAATCACTCAAGATCAAACTGAAGATGTCTTATATCCGTAAACCTCATATTAATATAGATAGGGCCGTACCTTCTCTCCAGAAAACTGCATATGCATTTAGCATCTCTTCTAACATTTAGTATTTGCATGCATCATACCCATTTCATTATCCGGCCGGTACGAACTATGCCTAGTCTCGTCGAAATTCGACTTCAGTCGCTGCAGCTGAAACATAACCTTGAATCCAAAGCTGTCAAACTAGAGCCATCCGGAGCCATACGAAGACCATTCCGAAGCCATCCAACGTCATGCTCGAGTCTCATCAACACCACATCCAGAACCAAACTGGAGCCATGCGGAAGCCATCATCCGACATTGAAACCATCCCAGAGCTACGTAGGGAGCATCCTAACAGTCCGAGAACAATACGGGAGCCACCTCAAATCCACGTCACGGGTTATATCACCACCAAGGTCTTGCCTACACAGTTTCGAACTACGTTAGGTCTGATCTCAATATGGAATTGAGTACGTAGGCAGCCCGATCAGGGTGCGACCATCTCAAAAGAAAGTTCCCCTTTTGTTCCCCACTATCATTAAATGAAGCCATCCTGTATCCTCCCCGGAGCCATCCCGAGCTATCCCGGAGCCATCTCGAAGAACTTGAAGCCGTAACTGACCATACCAAAACCATCATCCACAACCAAAACAAATTGTCAACCACATCAAAGTACACAAATCACATCGACCTGTCACTCGACCCAAAATATCAATCCAAATCAAAACCCATCAACCATCCCAGAGTCGTTGCTCACAAGGGAGTCACATATCAAACCGGAGCCATCTCACCGCACTGGAGCCACCCGACCGCAATTGAGCCATTCGATCACACCAAAGCCATCAGGTCATATCAAAGCCATCAAGGTCCAAAGTCACTCATTCACAAAACCATCCTTTCGAAAACCGACCACAAAATCACAAAACCAAAACAAAAACTCAAGAGCCATACCGGAGCCATCTCGAACTCTGGAGCCAAGAGTCTTACTAAATCCCGAAACTATAGTGCACATCGGGTGAGACTGTCAAAACAAAACCAAAACACAAGTCCCACACTGACGAAGTCAAGGGCAACATCAATAGAAAGCATTCGACCATCATATCCCTCACGGAAGCATCCAATCCCGAAACAATCCACGACCAGAGTCATCCTCAAATCAACCAACCACTGAAAAAAAACAGCGAGTTTCGTACAACTCAATCATAGTATTATAGGCCCGTCATAAGTCCTATAGCTAGATGTCGAGAGGTCTAGTTGAGGCTCGTCATAAGTCCTCGTACTTTCAATTGCATTCTAGGCCCGTCATAAGTCCTAGAGCTAGACACCGAGATCTAGTTGAGGCCCGTCATTAGTCCTCATGCATAACTCATATACCGATTGTATTCTAGGCCCGTCATTAGTCCTAGAGCTAGACACCGAGATCTAGTTGAGGCCCGTCATTAGTCCTCATACATTTCGAAGATGCATTCTAGGCCCGTCATAAGTCCTAGAGCTAGACACCGAGATCTAGTTGAGGCCCGTCATTAGTTCTCATGCATAACTCATATACCAATTGTATTCTAGGCCCGTCATTAGTCCTAGAGCTAGACACCGAGATCTAGTTGAGGCCCGTCATTAGTCCTCATACATTTCGAAGATGCATTCTAGGCCCGTCATAAGTCCTAGAGCTAGACACCGAGATCTAGTTGAGGCCCGTCATTAGTCCTCATACATTTCGAAGATGCATTCTAGGCCCAACATAAGTCCTAGAGCTAGACACCGAGATCTAGTTGAGGCCCGTCATTAGTCCTCATGCATAACCCATATACCGATTGTATTCTAGGCCCGTCATTAGTCCTAGAGCTAGACACCGAGATCTAGTTGAGGCCCGTCATTAGTCCTCATACATTTCGAAGATGCATTCTAGGCCCGTCATAAGTCCTAGAGCTAGACATCGAGATCTAGTTGAGGCCCGTCATTAGTCCTCATGCATAACCCATATACCGATTGTATTCTAGGCCCGTCATTAGTCCTAGAGCTAGACACCGAGATCTAGTTGAGGCCCGTCATTAGTCCTCATACATTTCGAAGATGCATTCTAGGCCCGTCATAAGTCCTAGAGCTAGACACTGAGATCTAGTTGAGGCCCGTCATTAGTCCTCATGCATAGGTTGATTGATCGTATTCTAGGCCCGTCATTAGTCCTCATACCATCAGTCACCGCAATCTGGGGCCCGTCATAAGTCCCCGTGCACCCGCACCCATAAGAGCAAATCATAAGCCGTGGTGAGAATTTTTGGCACCCCGTCAACCTTGATCCAATTCTGCAAGCCTTCTATTGCAGAATTGAATCAAGGGGAGCCATCTATAGACACCAAAAATTCTCACCCCATAAAGCAAATTCCGAAATAATAAGAGGGGTCGTTGCCTTTCTTTTTCAAAACATATTAGCGTGCGTGCTAAGACGAAACCATCATTTTATAATCTTTTTCAACGCATTTCAGAAAAAACACAATTCTTCGAAAATGAATTTCCATCGACAGTCCAGTTTCAAGGTTGTCCCTTTTTGTTTATTCACTTATTTTACTATCTTATTTTGTTTTGTTTATATTCTATTTATTTTTATTCATCTATACACCTTTTCTTATATTTTATTTTATTCTACTATTAACATTGGTATTTTTATTATCATTTCAGTTCACTTCTATTTAGACACTTTTATTTTCATCTTACAAATTCAATCCACACTTAGTTCTAGCCCAATTCCTTAAACCCACACTATTTTCAGCCCATGGTTTCAAGAAGCCCACCCAAACCCACTCATAAACCCTAGAACCCACCCTTTCTCAATATAAAAACAACAGCCGACAACCCCTCCTTGGTACCCACGTTTTACTCTTCAATATCCTTCTATCGTCAATCCCATCACAGCAGCCGACAAGCACAAAAAATCACACAACAGTAGCCGCCTTGACATATCTCACGTTCTTCATCCTCTTCACGTTAATACCTACAAAAACGTTGATGCCCTGTAGTTGATTCTTTCACTGCTTCTACGATTTTGCAACCCGACTTGTAGACAAGATACATACACTATGCTCTTCATTTTTGTTTCTTCACTCACGACAAAGAAGGAAATTCATGCTCCGCCTAGTTCACTCTCTTCATTCCTAGGAACACAACTGTTGAGCTTTCTTCATCTCATCACCATGGTAATCTGCAACCCACTGACAAACATGGAAAAACAAGCTCTAGTTCCTATTCTCCTCTTCACCGATGGTAATTTGCACGCCTATTGGCGAATGAGGAACGTTCAAGCTTAGCACCGGCTTCAACTCCCTTAATCGAATAGAAATACAAGTCCACGGTCTTCTTCAATCTCTTACTCATGACCGGCGAACAGGGAACAGATCTATTCCTTTGTTCATTCTCCATTTTTGGTAACCCACTAGCGAATGAGCAAAACCCACGGCTCTGACCTCTCTTTTTCTTCTATACCCAGCTGGCAACTAGGAACATACAGATTTGTCGCCTCTTCATGTCTCTTTATCACAGTAATTTTCAACCCAAAAAAAAAACCTGCATACAAAGAACCTACATACTCTCCCCTCCATTTGCTTCACTCACGGTATTTTTGGAACCTCAACTGGCGAACAAGGGAACACACGCTTTGAGCCCTCATTCTTATCTTCATTCACAGTTTTTGCAACCCAAGCTAGCTAACAGGGAGCATGTAAGCTTCGGGTTTCTTCGATCCCACCAACTGGCGAGAAGGAGCATTATGCTCCGAGCATACTCCTTCGTTCTCTTCAACTAGCGGAGATGAACATATACGCTCTGTCATTACCCATCTCTCACTCACGTAACTTGCAACCCAAAACCAGCAAATAAGACAGCTCTGTACCAGATTTCATCCTCTTACAAAACCTACAAAAACATCAAGGCTCAGCACTTCACTCTTTCACTTCCTCGAGGCAACTTACAACCTGCTTGGCGAACAAGGGACAATATGCTTCCCTGTTCACTTCTCTTCACACTGGAACTTACATGCTCCACGTCTGTGCACTTCATTCTCTTCTTCACGCCAAACTCGTTGCGGGCCCATGGTTTGCTGAAGTTGCGTTGAAGCACATCCCTCTCTTCTAATCTCCACACTCACGGTAATTTTACACTCCCAAACTGGCAAGCAAGGAGCACGCATCCACTCTTTGTTCTCTTCAATCGCAGACTGGCGTATATGCTCTGCTCCGGTTCACTCGTCTTCACCGGTGGTGCCCTCCTCATTCTCTTCATGTTGCTGGCGAACAACCACACGACAGATCACTGGAACTACTTCACCGTTTCGGTCGTCTTCGTACTCTTCACCCACGAGACTAGTGCAACAGTCGGAACTCAAGAGGGATGGTCGTGTTTATCCAAACCCGAAGCAACTTCGTGACTGGCGTGGGATTAGCATGTCGAGCTTAAGCTCAGTTTCTCTTTACAGTTTCAGTTTCCTTCCAATTTTGTTTTGTCGGATCGATTACAGTTATGAGCTAATGTGTGTTATCTGTTTGCTTTTGTCTGGTGTTCTAGCTCTTTTACAGGAAGGGCTCTTTGCTCTAATAATATGTTCATTTTCTTCTGTGTTACTTGTCCCATGTGCAGGAGACTGATGTCGCTAATAATCAACAAGCGGAGCTTTGTCTCATTTTCTGTATTCTCACACTTACTGTATTTCCCTTATATCTAATTGTTGTGTTTTGGCTCCCAAATCTGGTGTAATTACTTCGTGTTGTGTGGTTAGCCTGCTGAAGATTTCGTCCTCCCCCTGGCCTGCAAGATTGGACTGCACCCGTGTTTCTTCACCGATGAGAAGCGCACCTCGAAATGTTTCAGTTGTATGATCAAATGTAATTGCATCTGAATCGACTAGTAAGGACGGTACCTATCACACGCGCTGTTGTGGTTTGATTCTTCATGATTATTTTGTTTTGGGTGTTATTTGAGGTCTTCAGGTTGAAATCAGTTCTTGCAGTTTCCTCGAGACATGCATTTCAGTTGAAGACTACATAACATACTCTGTTCATTTACCCAGCTTTGATTTCCTTATGTTCAGTTGGTATTTGCCTTTATCCTGAAGCCGATGTTACGGGTATTTACCTACAGATTTTTATTAAAATTGTGCCAATTTGATGTTACGAGGGTGTTGATAGGGATGAAGTTGATTCGAGTCATATACAGAAGCATAAATTGTGTTTGGTCTGGACATATTGTGTTCGCTTAAAATTGGGCATTAATTCCTGTTTAGTTAAGCTTCATGACAAGTGATAGTGCTGGTTTACGCTAGTTCAAATTTGTGTCTGCTTGACCGCATTGGTTACATTACACATTGTTTCCCAGATCCTTTGACTCTTTTGCCTTGTGACTTGCTGAGGTACATGTATAATCAATTGGACTTGGGCTCGGATTTTCGCCTTCGGTTTGGAACCAATTACGGGCTTCTCCATCGGGTTGTGGATCTTGAGCTCAGCACACTTACACCTTGGATTTGAAGGTCTTGTTGATTACGTTCGTCTAAGGCGGGATTATGAGTATTTGACGCCCCATTTGGATGAATTTTCTTCTCTCATATTTGATTGAATGATAAACCGGGGGCAGGCCACACCGTCGGTTAGTTTTCTGTGACCAACAACTCCCCTTGATCATGACCGACAATTTGTCTACATTCCTAGCATTGTTGTTTGTTGTTTGCTCCTTGCGCATAGATTCATTTTCGAAATTGATTCAAAAAGCATGATTCTAATCTAGTCTTCACTTGAAACCAACTCATTTAATTGCAAAGTCTTGCTTTGTTATGCTATTCTCGTTGTCTTAACATCGTCTTCAATTTTTATAGCGATTCTGTTTTGCCTCTATTATGCCTTCGTCGCTTTTGCTCCATTGTATATGCTCCATTGTACACGTGTTATCTCGCTTCTATGCCCTTCTCGCAACCCTGCAATTGATTGTTTCGTTAATCCTGACCTCTGTCTAAGCCCTAGTTATTATCTCCTAGGACCCTTCAGCTGACAGAAAAGTTTAGGATCTATTATCGCCCCACACCTAACGGGTCTCTCATTCGTTTCGTGGGGCAATAATCTCCTATAACTTCAGAAAACACCCAAACCACCCTTATATGTATAAGAATAAACTTTAAAAAAACAAGCCCTTAAGGCCATTTTAGGAGGGCTTAGGATGCGAAACCACCCCATGCCTAGCGGATCTCTCATTCGTTTTATGTGGGTGGAATTCTCCTTTGCTTTCAACACACCCCTAATCAAGAGTTAATAAATCAATCAATAAATCAATTCCTCTCACTTGTTAATATCTCACAAATAAAGCCCACAAAAAAGGGGTCACTTCAGCCAATCCAAACAAGGCCCAATTGCGGCCCAACTTCAAGCAAGGCCCTTTTTCGGCCCAACTCTAGATAAGGTCCAAATTTCAACCCAATTTCCAACAAAGCCCAGAATGGGCCCAATTTAATTCCAAGGCCCAATTCAAATCCCACTTCAGCCCAAATCAAAAGGCCACTCTGAGGCCCAATTCAAAACCCACTTCAGCCCACAGTTCATAAATCCCATTTCAAGGCCCAAGCCCATTTCGAGGCCAAAGCCCAAACAAGGCCATCAAGCCCATTCGGCCCATCAAGCCCATTCGGTCCAACTTTGACCAATCCAAACTTTGACTTGGTCTAACTTTGACCAACCTGAACTTTGACTCGTCCAACTTTGACCAACCTGACCTTTGACTTTGACTCGGTCCAACTTTGATTGACCCCACTTTGACTTGACCCAATTTTTGACCTGGTCCAACTTTGATTGACCCAACTTTGACTTGGTCCAACTTTGACCAATCTGAACTTTGACTTTGACCAATTTCAACTTTGACCTAATCCAACTTTGACCCGGTCTAACTTTAACCCGATTCGTTTTTCAACCCCAACCCGAATTCAAATCAACCCAATTCAAACCCAACTCATTTCAATTCAGTCCAATTCCATTCAACTCGAATTCAATTCATCCAATTCAAACTCAACTTGTAAATCCTGTTCAAATTTCAAACTCAAAAATCTCTCAAATCACCATTCAAACTCCAAAACACTTCATACTCAAATCACCATTCAAACTCCAAATTGCCTCAAACTCGAATCGTCTCCCTAATCCCAACTCCTCTCTAACTTCTAACGTCTCACAGGCCCGAGCGCCTCACAGACTCGAACATCTCAATTTCTCCACCATTTTAAGATTCAAGCGTCTCACAGACCCAAGCGTCTCACAGGCCTTGACATCCCATCCCATCCCAACCGTCTCACAGACCAGAGCATCTCACAGACCCGAGCGTCTCACAGATCCGAATGTCTCATAGACTTCGACATCTCAAGGTTTCAAACATCTCATAGACCCGAGCGTCTCACAGACTAAAACATCCCATACTTCAAACATCCCAGGAGGACTCAAGCATCTCCTAATAAATTTGAACTACGTAAGGTCTGATCTCAACAGGGAGTTGAGTACGTAGGCAACCCACACAGGGTGCGACCCCACATCAATCAAAATGCCATTTTTCACTCAGCCATCTCACCTCCAAACCACCCCGTATTGCCTCACAGACCCGAGCGTCTCACAGACTTTGTTATCCCAATGATTCGAATATCTCACAGACCAGAGCATCTCACAGACCCAGCGTCCCACAGATCCGAATGTCTCACAGACTTCGACATCTCAAGCTTTCAAACGTCTCATTGACCCGAGCGTCTCATAGATTACAACATCCCACACATCAAACATCTCATTAGGATTCAAACATCTCGTAAAAACTCTCAACTCTCAAACAACATTCAAATATCTCCAAGCTCCACAAACATCAAAACTTCAAATCCCCGAATATCCCGAACTACGTAGGGTCTGATCTCAACAGGGAGTTGAGTACGTAGGCAGCCCATCTAGGGTGCGACCCCATTCCAAACAAAAAATCCTTTTCTCCCTCTAAGGTGTTCTTCATACCTCTCAAAACACTCAAACCTTCTTCGGCTCTCACCAACTTCAAACCATCAGACTCCTAGTCTTCCATTCTATACTCATCCGAATTCCTCAATTCTTCTTCTTGGCGCTAGCTTGGTAGAATAGCTCACCTCATCCACTCGTTTTCTCTCCTCCTGTCCTAATCTTATTCCTTCGCTTTAACTGAATCTCTCTAATATGGTTTTGAAAGAAGGCAATCCTGAAAATTGGAGACCGAGGTTTCCTTGGGCACCAATCCGAAGTCGTGGTCGTTGCCACTTCTAAGGGGTGTAACCCAGTGCGAGCCCACACAGAATCTTTGGTATAACCAGATAAGTCCTATCCATGCTCAACAATCAGAGTCAATCGACGGTTCTTAGAGCCCTTCTCCTCCCTTCCTAGTTCCTTAGGTCAAACTAGGTGGCGACTCTAGTCAATTCCGCCTTATAGAGGCATAAGTCCGCGTGGAGCCCATTGAGAGCGGGTGTAGTGCACACTTGCACTCCCCTTTATGCTTTCTGGGAAAGACGGACGATGGAGTAGGTATTTGAGGGCTGCCAGAATAACGGGTTTTCACCCTCCACAGAATGGCATTTTAGGATCTAGGCTTTTCAGTCAAGAACCATATTTTGATAAGACCCCCCTCATACCGAAAAATCACCCTCCACAGTACTGGTAGAGGTGGAGGCGGTGACCCCGTGGTTCCAGGAGTTGCTGAGACGATTGCTGCCGTTCTCGCACAGCTTGGTACTCAAATTGGAGGAACACCAGCCCACCCGCCACAGCCCAGGGAAACGAACTGGCTGAAGTCAGTTACCGAGACCCGACCACCTACTTTTACTGGGGAGCCAGACCCCATAGCCTTAGAGTGTTACATTGTTGAACATGAGAAGGCCTACGAAGCTTTGCAAGTACCTGCCAACAAGAAGGTCGTCATTGCTGCTTTCCATCTGAAGGATGCAGCCAGCACTTGGTGGAGGTTGGTCAAGGACCATCACCTGGGTATACCCGACTTTTCGTGGGCTGCCTTTATCGAGTTGTTGAGGGGGAAGTACTACCCGGCGCATCTCAAACAGAAGAAGCGCCATGAGTTCGAGACATTATCCCAGGGAGTCTTACCGTGGATGAGTACTACGCTCGATTCATTGGTCTGCTGGACTTCATCCCCGGTGTTGATTACTCAGAGACCGTGAAGGTCGAGATGTTCTGGGGGGGTTGTTGTTTCGCATCCAGATGGCGATGGGTGCTACCCTCTACACTACCATCCAGGTATTAACATGAAAGCCATAAATTCGTTACTTACTACGTTACCGATTAACTTTGTGAGAGCTTACCCATGAGATTCCAGGAGTGTTATGACGCTGCCTCGAGGACGGAGCTAATGCTCCAAACTCGGGAAGAGACTCTCGGGACAAAGAAGAGAAAGAACTCTGAGGGAGAGTCTGAGGGTGGAGGAGCATCTCCAGGCGATAGCCAGAAGAAGGGAAAGTAAGGACTTATCCCATTCTAAATTGTTACCATATTAAATACCTTATGAATGCTGGCCCGAAACCTTAAACAGGAAATTCTTTCAAAAGAAAGGGCAGCAAGGTCACCAGGGAGTGAAGGGGAAAGAGCTCGTCCTTCGGTTGACCTGCCCAGTTATAGATGCTCAGCCTCTGAGATCTGCACCTCCTAAGGGTGAGAACACCTACCTCTTAAATTAAATTGTAACCTTAACCGTATATCATCAGATTTTAACTTAAACTAAATACTACCATTAGGCACCGGACAGCCCCAGCACCATTTCTATTGCAAGCGTTATGGGAAGGACCATCCTGGGGTCGACTGCAATGGCCGCAAAGTTGAGTGTCGGTGTTGCAAGAAAGAGGGCCACCGGGAGTTCGAGTGCTGGATGAACCCTGAGAGCCGTAACTACAGGCCACCAAGGAATACTCAAAACACCGCAGCTGGAGGATCTGGAGTACCACGAGGCGGACAGGAGGGCCAGACATCTGCTGATGCTGGAGCCCAGAAAGGGAAGGGAGTCGTTAGGGCATGAGTACCTTGAACTCCGAGATACCGCTAGTGGAACACTTTTACTTATCTTGTTATGTACTTGACCTTGGATGTTAAACAGACTTATGTTATTAGTATGTGGGAGTGTGTTAGTAACCACTCGCCTTTTGTGTATGGCTTTTGAGACTAGTTATGTGGACTCGATGCGAGTAACCTTGGAACCTTGACGGATTATATATATGAACAGGATGTTAACGCTTACATTATCATGTAGCCCATACTCGACGACGCAGAGTCAATGAGACCGATAATTACTGAACCAGAATTTCCACTTGCATGGCGCACTTGCTATTGCAAGCGCTATGACAAGTAAACCACTGAAATTTCCATCTGCCTTGCGCACTTGACAGAGCAAGTGCTGCAACTGCAACTGCAACTACTACTATTTTTCTTAAAAATCTTTTATTATATATATACCAAAATTCTCATACTTTTCATATCAACTTTTTCATACAAACCTTAAGATTAGAAACCTATGCAACCTTGGGAAGACTGTTAGTCCAACCACTACAACTGGAGAAATTATACAGCCACTGCGATTGTAAACCACACCAGTTTAATTGTTCGCGAATTTTCAGACAGGGCTTATTAGCCAAATACTATCAGTGTATACCCGCATTTAATGCTAATCACTACTAGTGATGAGTGTTTAGTCCTTATGGACAAGCATACCCTTTGTAGATGCACCACCGTCAGTGAGGATGGTTGGGAAGTGAAGAGCCAAGTTGCTTAAACTATTATGCAATCTGCAATACATCCAATTAAACAGATGAGGGGACAAATATGAACTATGGATGAGATATGATCATGATAAACAGGGAGGAAAGGAATATGTGTTTTACTCAATGAGATAGAGATAGGAGAACCAAGTTTGCTAAATATAGCACGAATTTTACTTACACCGAGCTGAATAACGCCGACTTATGGCACGAATTACCATTGATGCCACCAGGGCAATAACACTTATTACAAGGTAACCGATAACATGAACTAATAAACAACTAAAAGGATTTATCCATCAAAGGGAGATTGACAACAGAATACTTCACATTACCCGTGTGACAGACATTACCAGTTTACAAAACGAGACATGGGACGACCGCACTCCGATTGGAGCATGTGGGCCTGACAGACTTATTTATGAGTTAGTCGGGTAAGTAGTAATGTATCAGTACGGTACCCCTTGCAAGTAGACTAGTAGTGTTAGGAACACGAGAAGTAGTCAACTCCGTACTAAGGACAGTGATACAGATTACCTCGAAGATGGACGAGAAGAGCCGCAGTTAAACCAACGGGCTAGAGAAATCAAGAACCTTCAACACAGAGCAGCAGACAGTATACAGTGAAGACAAGGAAACCGTTCAAGGATAGGAAACCAAAGGAAAGAGACAGGGAAACCCATTATGGATGAATAATATGTAGAATCCTCATAAGGATCGAGCAAACTCTTGCAATCTAGAGGAAACCTACGAGATGATGTGGACAGAAACGCATGACTACGCAATGATGAGAGATAAAGCTAAAATACTAGCAGATACCTTAAGCAAGGAACAATGGACTTGGAATGTACCACTCACACGATAATTCGCTCATCTTATCTGTTTGACTCATTAGATATTAACTGCTGAGAGTTTACGCCTCTGCACTCTATAGGACTGAGTGTTTTGGTATTGCACTTGTGCAGTTATTAATCTAGTGGGAATACGGGAAGATGTAATGGATATCAACACGAGTGTGTATCAAAGAACTACAACAGTGTGTTACTCCAGAACAAAACCACCAGGAGACACGGATGACAAGCTTATCTCCGTGGACATGTAGGATGGTACGTCTTAGTATTACAAAGACGAGTGCAAAGAGCACTAGGTACTAACAATAGCCAATGTCATATTACACCTCAAGCTGAATATCAGTGAGAGAAGACACAACAATGAAAAGAGACAAATTGAGCCTATGTTCATGGGTCTGCACCTCAGTACGGAGCGAGTGGGCCCATTAGAACGAATTCGGGAGAGAGCACAAATAGATTAGTGCCTCACCCTTTATGTATTGTGGAGCCTAGAAGGGCTAGAGTCGTACCCGTCTCTCTGATATGAGGATAATTCATGAGTTGGAGAACTCTTTGAGAGCCAAGTACCCAGCGCTCCTTGTTGAGCGGCTGTTGTATACTTGTGGGGTACGGGGGCGTAACCCTTTTTAAGGGGGGTAGAGCCTCTTGGCTGTGCACGTGTGTGCACTAAATTTTGTTGTTTCGTATGCATGGCATACAGTGAATTGGAGGTATGCGGGGCATACGAGGTTTTGTTGGTTATGTTTGGTACGCGGGGCGTATGTTGTTTGGTT
Organism: Limonium bicolor; assembly: GCA_023374045.1. Lineage (NCBI taxonomy): Eukaryota > Viridiplantae > Streptophyta > Magnoliopsida > Caryophyllales > Plumbaginaceae > Limonium > Limonium bicolor. The sequence goes on along the minus strand of CM041777.1, from coordinate 312,468,180 downwards.
TGTTTGTGTGTGATGTGCACTTGTATGTATGTATCTTATGAGATACCTGTTTGAATGTTGTATTTACACCCATGTGTGTAGTACTTTTCTTATGCTACTTGTGATATATATTTATATTGCCTTGTAGAATGATTACATATGGTATCGTCTAGATACAAATGAATCATTATATGTGGAATGTGGAACGATGGTATTTTATGGACACCTTGGGGAGGTTGTCAGGGTTTGTAGAATTGATAGGAAATAATGGTGCTGATGGATCACCTATATCCATATATGATTGAACTAACGCCACAAAGTGATGGCTATGTGCTGTATAAGCGCAATACGATGTGTGTAAATGATATATCACGTAGATATACATTATGGGAATGATGGGTAGTTATATAATTATACATACCTATTTGATTAAGCGACTTCGGGACGAAGTCTTTTTAAGGGGGTAGATTGAAATACTAAAAACTAATTAAACATGGATTAAACATCTAATCACATTAATTAAGGCCTAAACATGCCTTAAAAGTCAACTGAGAACAACATTGGTCAACACAAAGCAAGATATTGCACCCTTTGACTGTTCAGGGTAAATAAATACCCAAATGAACTTAATAGGACCTAAAACTTTGTCCTAAGCTTATTAACACTAACTAAACATACTACAATCGTTGGACAACACTCCAACACAAGGAACAAGCATTAACATGCTTCAAGGTCAAGTAGGGCAAAAATGTGCTCTAAGAAAACCTTAAAGGTCTAATGACCTCTATTTAATATAAAATTGGATTCCTAAGATCAATTATCATATAAGGAACACAACAAAACTGTTCTCAAGGAAAACAGAGCTCAGAAACACCTTGCGACACAAAATGTGCACTAAAATACCTTAAAGCACGTTTTTGTGTATGAGCTCTAAGATAATGACTTTTTGTCATTTTAAAGACTGTAGTATATTCTTTAAAACATTAATGTGACATGATAGAATATATTATAAAGTCTAAATCAAAGTTTGAAAATAAAATCAAAATGGGTAACTTTGGATGAATAGTACCCAAAAATAACATTTAATTACTTATTATTAACTATGGTCAAATGTCATCCCTTGACCATACCACCCCTTGCCGACCTCCTATGGCTGTCACACCCACTCATTAATCAATCTCTAAATAAATATCTAGCTAATCTAATGAGTCACCTATTACTATTTGATAAAGTAACATTAAACTAACTTAAAAGCAAAAGTAGCTTAATTATCTTATTTGCCTTGCTTCCCAGCCAACACCAGCTGCCTTCATCCTCTCTTTTGCTTCTCCAAACCGTGGATAACATGCCAAGTTCAGAAGAGAACACCAATTGGCATAGGTAAGCTTATTAAGCCATTTTATGTTCATTCTCTTCACATTTCTTTCCTCTTTCCATGGAGCAAAGCATCAACCATTTCCACCTATGTTTTTAGGTTGTTTTGGAGGTTAAAATAAGGGTGAATCTCGGCTGTAACAAGGGAAGGAGGTGTAGAAATCTTATCTTGTTCTTAAGGTATAAAAATGTGCTTTAAGCACTTATCTTTTGATTCCCTTCAAATCCGGTTGTGAAACTTGTTTCCTAAGCTTATAATCTTCTTCTTAACATACTTATTCAGTTGGTACATCAAGAGCTTCAAGGTATAGCCAAATCCAAGCCAAAAACACCATTTTGGCATTTTAAACAAGGTAAAAATTAGCCATCTTCTAATCCGAGTTATACCAGTTTAAAGCTTGGTTCTAGTAGCTCTTTTGATGCTCTTGTTCTACTGTAAAAACAGGCTGAAGACAACTTATACTTGCCTTGGTATTCTAAGGTAAATTTACCTTGAAATTATTCATTAAACATTTCTTATAGTTAGATCTTGCTTGGAGACTAATCATGCCTTAATTGCTGTTTGAAAACATGTGAACTAAGCTGTGGAAACTTTATCTCCAAACAGCCGTGGCCAAACAAGGCCTTAACTTGGCAAAAATAAGGTATAAATCACTTAAACTTACACTTGGTATATTAATGTGTTTATACATATGTATATATATATATATGCCGTGAGTGAATGAGTTTAATAAGGTCTTATTTTGACCTTAGGTGGTTAAGGAATGGTTTAGTAAATTTTATAACTAATTAATTAACATAATTGTCAAATTTAAGACATTATGTGGAAAATTGGTAAATATGGAAAAGATATGTGTAAGGCCGAGAGTTTAATGCATTTTTGGGCATTTATGTGTAATTTATTTTATAAGCTAATGTTTGTAATAAGGCCATGTACTTTAGGCCATTTTATTTATGTATTTATAAGGTTTTATTTAAGTTTAGGTAATATATATTATATATATAAATATTACCGCAAGGAAATGGGGTATATAGTGTAATTAAATTAAATTTGGGGGCTATATAATAATAAAGCCGAAAATTAGGGGTATAAATGAGTTTAAATAAAAATTATAAGATTTTATAAAGTTTTGGGGTTAAATGGTAATTTCTAGAAAATATGGGTACAAACCATAATATATGGAGATTAATGGTCAAGGCAATATTAAGGTGGTCAACCTTGACCATATGGTAGGTTTTGACCAAATTAGATAAGTTAAATAACTTATTTAAGGTTTTATTATAAGATAAGTTTTTAATTGTATCAAATTTTATGACATATGTGGTATATATGTTATTACCGAAAATAAAGGGTGTATAATGGTATTATAAACACCATGGGCTATAAGTAATTTTTTAGGAATTTTTGGGTTGTTTTTGAATTAAAATAAACTATATATGTATATATATAGTTATTATGTCATTATGACACTTTGGAATAAAAGATGGGGTGGAAATGTAATATACCGAAAGTATATGGTTAGTAAGGGTAAATATAATCCTTTGGTGAAATTTGGTGATTTTTAGAATAATATAAGAGCATCTAATAAGATATATGTATAATATATATTTTTAATGATATTATAAAACTATAGTTATAAATTGGGCCAAAGGGCAATTATAGAAACTTGGTGGGTTAGAAAAATAATTTAGAACAGCACATGGGTCTGTTTGGAATTTTACAAAAAATATAACCATAGGTTATACCATTTTATAAGTTAAAAATGTTATATTATATGATATATATATATAACATGGTATAAATAATGGGGTGATTTTGTAAATAAAGGAAACTATGGATTATGGAAAAGAATAAGGTATAAATGTATATGCCTATGCGGCAATATTATATAGATTTGTATAAAAACTATAGGTTATAAATTAAAGGAAATAAAAATATCATATTATATGATATTAGTATATGGTATAACATTACATAATGTTATGTGGTCAAAATGGAATTTAAATAAATTAAAGGGCTGTACCGAATTATAAGAGTAGGAAATATGAATTTTAGACTATGGTCTATAATGTTATAAATGTTATAACAATTATATGGTTTAAAGGGAATTAATAAGTAAGGATATTCATATTAAATAATGTGACAAACTATAAATAAATAAGATTTATAACTAAGGTATTTATTGAATAAACCTTAGGAGTTGTAAATATACAACATAAATTGTTACATAATATTAGGATAATAATCTTAATATAAGTTGTATAATATAAATACAACTAATGGGAAAAATCATCTAATATAATATGATAAAATGTAACATATGGTATAAGAGTTTTATAACTCATGAAACTTACCTATACGGTAAATATATACAAGAATAATGTATATAAGGATGGATATATATTATGGTTGGAAACCATATAATATAATGGTGGTGGTTATTACATAAAATAGTTACAAACTATAAGTTATGAGTTTTTGAATGCAAATATAATTTGCTAAAGATAATGGATTATATAATACAATGTATTATGATGGATGGTGGGAAAATAATACAATATAATATAATAATGCATACATGCAACTATAGGTTATATACCTAAATTTAATGGTGTAAGATTAAAGTAATATAATGAATTAAACTTAACAGTCGAAATGTTTTGACATACGAGTTTTGGTAACAAAGCCGACCGGTTTAGAGAAACCCGTAACAAATAACTGTAGAAATCCGGGGATGAACTGTCAGGGTTACTTGTTATTCGGAAATACCGGATGTAGTTAGTCATGGAGACTGACTTATAGTTTTATTACCGTTTAGATTATACTTCAGACGGAGGCGCTTGGCGAGCTAGTGGTCTACACTGCGCATCCTAGGTCTTGGTGAACGGTATGTAAAGGGGTTTGATCCGAGTTGTCCTAAGGAAACTCCTTGGGCTCGGATTTGGTTGATATCACTTGTGTGTTAAGTGTTTGGATACATGTATTGTGTGTGCTACTGCATTAATTATTTATGCACGAGCGTCCTATGGGACTAACACTACGTCGACTATAGATCGACTTATATAAAACATATATGTTATTGTGATGACAAGACGGTTACTTGATATAATACCATAGTATTAATATTAAGTATATGGTAACCTAAGTAAAACACTTAGGAACGAGTCACGACATTGTCGATCTCTAGAGCATGGATTTCGAACTTATATAACCTAGATTACTTCTAGGTATGCGTGAGACCCATTGGGCAGCTAATAATAATTTATTCTCCATAAGACTAAGAGCAGATCTTAAACATTATGAGAGAGAGATGTTGTGAGTTGAGGTGAGGAATCCAGTGTAGTTTACGAACTATCTGGTTGCGCATTTGTGATCACTGAGGGGTTCCCGATCGGGTTCCCTCCAGGTTTATACCCAACGAGCCCTAATTGGATCGTGGGTCAGGTGGCTACGGCCTTTTATTTGGACTCTTACGACAAAAGAGAATAGTCAGGGGCCTCCGGACCTCTGGCGAAATGAGCACCTTTTGTGTTACGTGGAGGACATGGTCCATGGTGAGGTTTATCGGGTTGTCTTAACATGACGCCCAACTGGTATTTAAATAACATGGTTGGATGGATGGGGCCTTGAAGGCCAAATTAAATTAACAAAGGATGGTGTTCGCTATGGCGTTTATTTATTATTATTCGATATGTTCGATATACAGTTGTTATTTGTGGTATTAAATGAATGTTTGGATTGGATGGATGGTTGAATGTTTATGAGAATTTGGATGGATAATTATGAATATTATGCATGTATATTACAGTATTGTTTAAAACTGTAAAATGGAAAAGCATGAAACCAATCTAATAATAAGATGGTTAAAATGGCTAAGTGACCATTAGGGTCCAGGCCCGGCATACTCAGCGTTTATCGCTGATACTACACTCATTGCAGGTTGTTGATTATTGTCAAAGCCGAAGCGCGGGAATAGGGTAGTTAGAGATTACTTTAACTACCGCACATGGAGTTTATTTGCATAACGATGTCAGACAGGGAATTGTATTATGGTACGGTTATGTATATTCGGGATTGGGTAGACGCTCACTTGTCGATGTTTATGAGTATGGACTTAGTATGATGTATAGGAATTATCTCGTTATCATAGCGGTTAGCAGTTTGTTGATGTTGGATATAGTTTGGCTTCGTTACTTGCATGGGCGAGTAATGGCCGGTGACACCCAAGTGAGTATTATTGTTTTTATTATTCTTCCGCTGTAAGACGTTTTATATATTGCTACGAGAGAGAGATTATTACGTGATTATGGAGAGGGGTGTTACAACCTTGCTAGTTAACAAGTAAATAAAGTAAGATAAAGTAAGTTACTATTTGCTTTTTCTACTTAAATATCTAAACTAGCTACTTATCTTCATTCTCTTTGCCTTCCCATGTCTCCAACCTCTCTTCTTCCTCCATTCACGTTTTGCTAAGCCATATACCATTCTCCATCTTTGATTGTCTATAATTCCTAGCTCCATTAACTAAATCAAAATCTAAGACCACCGTTTCTTTGTCTTGCCAAGCTCTTCAACTTCATCTTTTCAAAGTGCCAAAACCTCCATTTCGGTGCCAAGGAGAAATGTTATAACCCAAAGTTTATTTCAGAATTTCCTTTGTATTCTATCTTGTTACAAGCTGATTAAATGAGTTATTTAATCCTTCAGGACATGAGAGTCCTTTTAATTAAAGGTGAGGACTAATGGGTCATTTTCCGTCCCCCTTCTAATTACTGATATGTAATTAAATCAGTAAAGTTATTTCCTTAATTCCCCTCACTCTCAATCACGTTCTAACCCTCGCTCATTTGGAAACCATCAGTGCGCTCCCTTCTCTGTTCTCTCTCTCAAAAGTTACTTGCTGCTCATCCTCTCAAGTGCTGTGGATTGTGGCTCCTCTTGGAATTCTGCTGTGGATTCTACCTCGTTCTGGAAACCGGTTTCAGTATAAGAATCTTCAATCCTTCTGCGTGGCTGTGTTCAGACTCTCCTCTGTAGTTCCTTTGCTGTTAGATTCAGTTGCGTTGTTCGGGTGTATTGTCGTTCTGCATTCGGGAATTCTGTTGTTGGTTGGCTCTGCGGTTCAGATTGGTTTCCGCTGCTGATTATCGAAGTAGGTGGCTTATGGATTCGGCTTGTGTGCTCAGCCTTGGGGAGTTTCGTTCCGGTTCTGATTCGAGTTGTGTTTTGTCTTGAAATTGTGCTTGTGAACTGTCTGTTTAATGCCGTTTTAACTCTTACAAACCCCCAAGGTTGTTTTCTACTAACTTATAATGTTTTGACATTGTTTTGGTGCCTCTGTTTGTGTGAAAATCGCCTCTGTTCATTGTGTTTTCGTCGTGTCCGAACTTCCGTCCGACCTTGGAAGTTCTGACATGCATCGTTGCGTTTTAAATTTCTGAAGTTTTACTGTGTCCGAACTTCTGTCCGAGCTTTGAAGTTCGGACACAGCCTTCTGTATTCTTTGATTTTGCCTCGACTTGTGTCCGAACATGGATGTCCGGACACAAGTTCGGACTCTGCGCGTATCTGATTTCCAAAGGGCGTCCGAACATCAGTCTGAGCTTTGATGTTTGGACACCTCTGTCTCTGCTTTGTTTTAAGGTTCGACCTGTGTCCGAACATTGATGTCCGGACACAAGTTCGGACATGGCTCTGTTTTGACCATAACTTGCTCGTTTGAGCTCCGTTTTGACTTCCGTTTGTGGGGTTGGATTCCTCTTCTGATTTCCAAGCTGTCTAAGTGCTTTCTGGTGCCTTTGGTGCACATATGCTTAATTGTTTTAAGCTTCTATTTTGGGACCTAGTTATCTCTGTGTCTGAACCTTTGGATGGCTGGTCTCGCTGTCTCGTAGCGCGCTATGCAGGATCCTTCTGTTCACGGGTGATGTTCCCCGTTCTGTTCATAGGTGTTCCACCTGTTCTGTTTACGAGTGAGGTTTCCTCGTTCTGTTCACGAGCTGGTTGCTCGTTCTGTCTGTATGCTGTGATTAACTAGTGTCCCGCTCTGTTTTATGATTCTATCTGCTTCTAACTCTGTTTAGTCCTTTGTTGCATGGACTTCTGCTTCTGTTTTCTGTCATGCTTGTGGATTCCTTCGTTTCCTTCTGATTTTATAATATTCTGTAAAATGTTTTGAGCATGCTGGTTGATGAAGTTTGTCATCTACTGGGCATAGTTGTTTGCTCATTCCCCTACTCTATCTAACATTGCAGATTGATCGGTGAAGGTCACTTGCTCAGCTCAGGAGGTTAGTTTGTTTCGTTATTTGAATTCTTTTGATACATTTGTATTTGATTTTGAGCCTTTGGGCCTCTTCATTAGCTTCCGCTTTTGATATTCGTTTGGTGGGTTCTGTAATGACTTTGGGATGTTTCAACATCTCTTTGTTATACTTTTATGCAAGTATTCGTTTTGGGCCTTGTTTGGTACTTGTTTAAGTTCGTTTATTAGAGCCTTGCGTCATTATGTAATAATACGCGGCGTGTGACACCCCTAACTCCTAGGCCAGTGTTTGGGGGTGTTACATTTAGTGGTATCAGAGCTCTTGGTTCTAATCTGCTGGGATTTTAAGTTAGCCAGTCAGTCAGAAACGTTAGTGTTAGTGTCTGAGTCTAATTGACTGCTGTTGGACTTTTAGAATGCCGCCAAGAAGGGCCCCAGGGAACGTTGCTGATGCTGTTCAGCAGTTCATGACGCAGCTCATGCAGACCATGGTTGCAGGGGGTGGACCAGCTGGAGGAGGACCAGCTGGCGGAGCAGGCCCAGCTGGGGCGGATGCTGGAGGCCGGAATGTGAAGGCGCTTCAGGAGTTCATGAAGCTGAAGCCGCCATCGTTCGATGGGGCAGGAGATCCCCAGGAGGCCAGTCATTGGCTGTCAGAGGTGGAGGACTGGCTGCGTGTTATGGGCTCTGAGGAGGAGCAGAAGGTGGACTTCGCCACCTTTCTTTTCAAGGCCGAAGCTAAGGAGTGGTGGAGGTCTGTGATGGGGAAGTTTCCACAGCCTTGGACGTGGGACCAGTTGACCGGGGAGTTCAACAAGTAGTTCTACCCCGATGTCTATAAGGACCAGCGCATCTTGGAGTATAATAGGCTTCACCAGGGGCGCGATATGGGTGTGGAGGAGTATGTCAGGAAGTTCATCAGCCTGTCTAAGTTTGCACCTGAGCCAGATGAGCATAGGAAGGCCAGGAAGTTTGAGAGCGGCTTGAGGCCGGATATTCGCTCTGTTGTGATGCCGCTGCGTCACAAGACCTTCAGGGACGTTGCTGATGTCGCCCTGTTGGCAGAGGCTGATTTGAGGGGCCGCCAGTCTGGAGGGAAGGACCAGAAGAGGAAGCAGCGGTCTGACGAGAGTGATAGGAGGGATCAGTCTGCTTCTTAGAAGAAGCAGTCTACTGGAGACCGAGCTGGAGACCGTTCGGGAGATAGAGGTGGTTCGTCTTCGTCAGCTCCCGCTCCGAAGTGCCGGGTCTGCGGCAAGTTTCATCGAGGCCAGGACTGCTACAGGAAGTGGAGCCTGCTTCAAGTGTGGATCCCTGGAGCACAGGATAGCTGACTGCCCTCAGGCTGAGAGGAGCAGGGGTAGCTCTGGAGGTGGAGCTGGAGGATCTACATCTGGGTGTAGAGATCGAGACCGGGCTGAGCAGAAGAAGCCCCAGGGCCAGGCCAGAGTGTACGCGATGGCTGGAGAGAGAGACCGATCGACTGACAGAGTTGTCACAGGTATTCTCCAGCTATCTTCTCGTTCTGTTTTCTACTTGTTTGACTCTGGAGCCACCCACTCTTTTATTTTGCTGAGTTAGTGGGTGAGCTCGGTTTGCCTGTTGTGCCTCTGGGTGTTGAGTTATGTGTGCATAGTCCATTGGTTAGGGACTCTTCTATGCTTTTGAATTCAGTCTGTAAAGATAGTCCTGTGTTAGTCAGAGATAGGACTCTGTGTGCTAACCTCATTCCGATGGAGATGACTACTTTTGATGTGATTCTGGGCATGGATTGGCTTGCTGCGCACCATGCCCACATTGATTGTGCTGCTTCGAGAGTCACTTTGAGGAGCCGGGTCAGCCCCGCCTAGTTGTAGCAGGGAATGGACTCCCGTGCTCGCCGCCAGTCATATCAGCTATGCAGGCGTTTCGATTTCTGAGGAAGGGATGCCAGGGATATCTGTGTTACATCCCTGAGGTTCGCAAGGATGCAAAGTTGGAGGAGATTCCAGTGGTCAGAGACTTCCCAGATGTGTTCCAGGATGACGTACCTGGGCTTCCCCCTGTCAGAGAGGTGTTCTCGATCGAGCTCGCACCTGAGACTCAGCCCATTTCTAAGGCCCCATACAGCATGGCGCCTGCTGAGCTCAAGGAGTTGAAAGTTCAGTTGCAGGAGTTGTTGGACAAGGGCTTCATTCGCCCTAGTGTGTCGCCTTGGGGAGCGCCAGTGTTATTTGTTAAGAAGAAGGACGGTAGCATGCGTTTGTGCATTGACTACAGGGAGCTCAACAAGGTTACCATTAAGAATAGGTACCCTCTCCCGCGCATAGATGATTTGTTTCGACCAGTTTGCAGGAGCTAAGGTGTTTTCGAAGATCGATCTGAGGTCGGGTTATCATCAGCTGAGGATTAAGGCAGACGACGTGCCTAAGTCCGCCTTCAGGACTCGTTATGGACATTACGAGTTCCTAGTGATGCCATTCGGTTTGACGAATGCGCCTTCTGTGTTTATGGACATGATGAACCGGGTGTTCAAGCCCTTTCTAGACCAGTTCGTCGTGGTGTTTATAGATGATATCTTGGTGTATTCCAAGAGTGCTGAGGAGCACGAGGGGCATTTGAGGACTGTTCTCCAGACTTGAGGGAGAAGGAGCTGTATGCGAAGCTGAAGAAGTGCGAGTTCTGGTTGGATTAGTGGTATTCTTGGGACACAGTGTCTCCAAGGATGGTATCTCCGTAGATCCGGAGAAGATTAGAGCTATTACTGAGTGGGCCAGGCCTACTAATGTTGGAGAGATTCGTAGCTTCCTTGGACTAGTGGGCTACTATCGTAAGTTTGTGGAGGGCTTCTCCAAGCTCGTGATTCCTTTGACTCGTCTGCTGCAGAAGGTTGTGAAGTTTGAGTGGAGCGAGGCCTGTGAGCAGTGCTTTCAGGAGCTGAAGAAGAGGTTGACGTCTGCGCCGATTCTGACCCTTCCAGAGGGTAGTGACGGACTAGAGGTTTTCTGCGATGCGTCCCATAAGGGACTTGGGTGTGTTCTGATGCAGCATGGGAAGGTAGTAGCATATGGCTCTCGTCAGTTGAAGCCATATGAGAAGAACTATCCGACCCACGACCTGGAGCTGGCTGCTGTGGTCTTTGCGTTAAAGATTTGGAGGCACTACCGGTCTGGAGCGGCGTGCAAGGTGTATACAGACCACAAGAGCCTCAAGTATCTGTTCACTCAGAAGGAGTTGAACTTGAGGCAGAGGAGGTGGCTGGAGTTGCTACATGATTATGATCTAGAGATCCTCTACCACCCGGGTAGGGCGAATGTGGTTGTTGATGCGCTCAGTAGGAGGGGTCCGTCTGGGGCTGAAATACCCCGGATCTAAAAATGGCGATTAAATTACTCTAATAAAATTATTAAGGGCCTAATGGCGCCTAAAGAGTATTGGTAAAAGAATAAAACCAAAAGAAAAGAGAAACGCTTGAAAAGCGAAAAACGCTAAAATGCGCGTTAAATGAGTGTAAGAGATATATGATCTCGAGAGGGTCCGAGATGGATTCCTAAGGCTTAGTTAGGCCTAATTAGTATACGGGAATGATTCCCGAAGAAAACGGATCCAAATAATGGGTTAAAACGCTAACGGAGTTTTAAAGCACGTTTTTCGAGAAAACCCGAAAACGTGACTTTAAGTGGTCAAACGGACCCGTAAAAATTATAGTGATTAAATAACTATTATTAAGTATTAATGGAAGCTTAATAACCATTAAAATTAATTAAACGAGAAAAATTCCGGGAAAACGGACCCGGTAAGTGAATAGTGACGAAATCGGGAGACGAGACGCGTTTAATTCGAAAAGACGAAAAATGACCTGGGCCATTAATTGGTGTGGGCCGTTTTAATTAATAAGTGTACACCATTAATAGCTTGCTAGCTACTAAGTAATAACAAGACAAATAAATAAATAAGTAAAGTAAATAGTATAAAGTAAAAAGTAAAATAAAATGCATACCTCTCACTCCTCCTCCTCATTTTACGATTTGCTCCAGACTTGCAACTCCTTCTCTTCTTCCTCTGTAAGTCGCGACACCAACAGCACACAACCCCCTCCTTGTCTCACCTCCATCTTATTCATTTCTCCACCGAATCACACGAAATGGTACCGTTGAATTCGTCTCGGTGAGAGCTTCGATTTCCACCCAACAAAGTTTCGATTCCTCCACCTTCATCTCATTGACGTTGGAGCTTTTGAGTTTGAAGAGTTGATTTCACCCTTCTTCTCTTCCCGAGTGCCTTGAAGGTATATATAAGTAGGAGTATATTCATTTCAAGCCTATTTCTACCATTTGTGAGACTTTTCCTCACGTTGGAAAATTCCTCTCATTTCAGCCGAGACCATATGTTTTTGTGGGGTGTTGGAAACCTCTCCAACTGATTGCCATCCACCATTTGGGTTCTTCAAGGTAAAACCTAGATTAAACTTTGAAACTAGCACTTAATATATATATTAGGTTGGGAGGAAAATAATTGATTGTTTGAATGTGTGATGGGCTGCGGTTTGTAGTGGGCAATCCAAAGCCCTTGTGTGGTGTGGAAAAACAAGAGGAGAAAGAGGGAACAAGATAAAGAGGAAGAAGAGGAGTGAAAACTGAAAGTGACAAGGTAAAGAGCTTACCTTGTATTGGTTATCTTCTTGCAAAACAGATTTGTAAGTGGGGTGAGAATGATCTTGTATTAGTGTAGTTGAGATACTACAATTGTAGTGATGAATGAAGCTGTTTTAATGTTGCTTAAGTGTGGGAATTAAGCTTGAGTCTAAACCAGTACATAGTGTGAACAAGTGGAATTTGGTGTATTGTGGTTATTGGTGCTCATTAAACAGGGATGAAGGAGTGTATATGAGCTGTTTTAGTGTGGTGAAATATAAAGAAGTAGCCAAGTGCTGTCAAATCATTTAGGAGATTATGGACTTGAGTGTTTTTATTATAGGGAAGAAACTAGGTTGTTAAGAGGTTTTAAGATGAGTGGGTTATGTTTTGAAAACCAAACAAAAAGAAGAGTGTTCTATGGGCAAAAAATGTCATTTGGGAGTTAGGTATGGCATCAGTATGTGGGTTTGAATGGTTAACAGAGGAAACCAAAATCTGTTACAAATTTGATAGAAAAAACAAGTAGAAAACTAGTTTGTAAGTCTAATAATTTAAGTGAAGTTAACTAGGATGGTGAGTGTATTGGTGCTTGATTTAAGATGGTTTAAGTGAGAGTAAATAGGTTGCTTAAACATGAGGATTATAGTTGGTGGAGATTGGGTAATCAATGGGCTAAGAGAGAGGGCCTTGAACAGAGACAGAAACTGTCAAATTTGCAAAATCTGTAGCAGGGTCCGGGACCTAGTCCATGGACAAAGTCCCGGACCACCCCCTTTATTAAGGCCGAGAGTGCCTACTATGTTGGTCGGACTTGAGTCTGGTACAGGTCCCGGACCACTTGTTAAAATCACCCGAGAGTTACAACCAGCTTTGGTCCGGGACTTAAGGTAGGGACCAAGTCCCGGACCACCCCCAGAATCATGCCGTGAGTGTTTTAAAGGTTGTAAATGATGGGGGTTGAATTTTAATGATGTTATAAGATGTTAAGGCCTTGTTTGGTGACATGTAAAGGCCCTAGGAAGTGTGAGAAAGTGTTAGAAGTGATTGAGAAGTGAGAACTCAAATTAATAAAAGTAATACGAGGGGAAACGGGGATAAGGGGGGGTAACTGCGGGAGTAACATTTTATTATGTTCCGTATATGATATTAGTATTAATATAATGTTGAAAACATTATCAGAGACGTGCGTGACCGGCTTGGTGAGATGACACGGTAAAAGTAAAAACCCCGGTGAAAGGTATGATTTTCTCATGCCCCGTATGCTAACCGAGTTACTCTGATTTGTGTGTTGTTTGTGCCGGCTTAATCAAGACTAAAGCATGAAAATAATCCCTTGTTTGATTATGTATGTATTGTTGTATGTTAAATGAACTAACATACTTGTATGCCGGTGTGGTCTAACATAGTGTAAAGACCGACTCATAGTGAGTAACGTTCGGCTAGAGATCCGTAGAACGGATCGATGCGTATGATAACGAAACATGCAAACACACACAACTATCGATTAAAGTATAACGATATCGTAAACATATGAATCCCTAGAAGTTGAGGAGATGTACGGGTTGAGTAAATACCCGATAAACGGTTAGAAAACCTATTGAAACAATCCACGAAATAAATATGAGTGGAGAGATAAATGAACCTCCATCGAGAGGATTGAAGTAGTCCAATAATTGTAAACATATAAGAAAGGTAAAAGAGACCTAAGGGACTATGTGACTCCCTTGAGATACGGGTCGACCTCTTATATGAGGATTTTACCCGGTTAAGAAAAATATCCGAATGTATAAGCATATGATTGTGAGGGTAACCCTTAAACCTAAGATTACCCGAATTTAAGGAGAGTTCCCAAAGTCATCAGAAACATCGAGAATGATGCTTCAAAACTAATATACATGATATTTATAACTCCGAGAGAGGAGTGTATGGGAACGAGAGTAGTCCGAGAGTAGTCGGACCTAAGTAAAAGAGATAGGAACTAAGAGAGAGTTCCGTGAGCTAGTTGAACCTTCCCACCATGCTAGACCCAGAGTAGGGTCGAAACCGGGGAAGTAAGACTATGCTAGAAAGCCATGAGTTTTGGCTTAAGTATGTATAAGTAACAAGCGTGTCGTAGGAGACCTGTAGTGTCTCGAGAGAATCTACAAGAGCTTGAGTATGAATAACACCGTGGGTGAGATAATGAGTATAAATAACCGAGAGAAAGGGTGAGTATATGTATGAGTAACCCGAGAGAATGGGTAAGTATAAGAATGAGTAGCCCAAGAGAATGGGTGGTATACGAATAAGAAACCCGAGAGAGCGGGTGAGGTATTGAATAAGTAAACAAGGCATAGTGAGGAATAACCCATCAATGCTAAGAGTAACCAGTACCACTAAACCACTTGTTATGTTAGTTAGGAATCGTGTTCCGTGATTGGATGTAAGATTCTTGTGATATACATATATATGGTATTGCCATGATGCATGTTGTTTGATTAAAATGAATTCCATGTATATCCGACCCAAGTCGTCGGCGTACCGCGGTTAGCACGCGGTGGTATATGCGAATTTCATGCGCAGCGAAAGCTGACCCTAGGGGGAACTTTTTAGTGTGCAGGTACTTGAGCTGACCACCGTTCGAGAGAGTAGGACGGGGACTGCTGTGAGCATGGGTAGTTAGATTGTAATCTTATGCGTTTGAATGAGGTGTGAAGTCGAGTATGTTATCGGCATCCGTATTATTGTAGACTCGGTTATAGTAGAGATATGAATTGAGTAAGATTTGTATGAAGTACTTGGTGTTCCAGTTCATCAGACCGTTACGGTATGTAAGAAAGGCCTGGTTAGCCACATGGGGTGGCTAACGGCGTTGTTCCACCCTCGTTGTAATTAGAGTTCCGCTGCGTGAGTAGTAGTAATTAGTAACAGTTAAGAGGTAATGACGAGATTAACGGTTGGGGTGTTACAAAAATGGTATCAGAGCGAAGTATCGCTCTGATGACTGGAAATACCGAGCTTAGGATACCGAGTTAGGAATAGAGACTTAGGGCTAGGGTTGAGTGGTAGCGTGAGAGATGCGCTAGATAGGAACTTCCAGTATTCTGGATACCTACAATACCAACCCGCCCTCCACAACCCCCGCATTAAAAGCTTGGGGAAGAACGCCAGAGAGACGGGGAAACCCATCTCAGTTATTTATTCTCAATATGAACTAGAACCTGTCATGCGGTAGATCCCGAGAACCGGAAATCCCGGAGACGGATCCCGCTGGAACGACAATAACCGCACATAATGGGAGAGATCGAGAAATCCTAATCCAAGGAGACCGAAATCTGTGGCAACTTGGGGCGACATGCTTAGCAGTCGCGAGAACCTAGCTGGCCGAGCAGCAGCAAGAAGAAGAAAGCACCAACCGTGCAACAAGGCGGACTCATGAGAAATAACGAGAACCGGGACACATGTCTACGGACCGCCATAGTTAACTAATACCACCAATGGTATACCGTATTGACTAGAATCTAGTCAAGGTAGATGCACCCACCCTGCCACACCCAAGAGGTTGCAATACTTAACTGATACAGCTTAGACAGCTACGAGCATAACTACGGGATATACCCGAATAGGACTACAAAGTAGTACCTAAATAAGCTAAACCTCGGTAACCACAGTAAAGACGTGGGAACGAGCAACGAGGTAAAGCATAGAATTAAAGTAATTAAGGAACTCCGAGAGTGGAGGAGCACCTAAATGAATGACAGTCATGTCAAGGGAATGAGAATCAGCTCCAAGGAGCAGTTATCCAACTAGGGATCAAGGAAGAGCCAACGAGGCTACCAAATATAATGTGAACAATACCGTGACCGGTATGAGTTAACCCAAAAACCGCCAGTACCGCGCACTTGCCACGGCAAGTGCAGTAATAGCGGGACCAATAAGAGAGCTTGCAAGCGACCAGTACTTAGCAAGTACCAAAATGGCGAGAGAAGCCAATATGGCAAGACAACCCTAAGAAATTCTGAAATGAAACTTCGGAAAGGCCTGACAGCCTGACCACTATTAAGGAGCATACCGGTCGGCGAGAAGCTAGACCTGGTAAGAAGCAACCGGCAGAGAATGCCATGAAAATTTTATTTTAAACTCAAATTTTCTTTAAAAACCGAAGTTTTCCAAAAACCCCCAAATTTTAAAACCAAACCAGAGAGCCATGGTAAATCATCATAGGACGATACAAGAGGAGTTGGCAACAGAATACTTCACTTAGGCGTGACCGACACTACAAGTGTACACAAATGAGACATGGAACGACCGCACTCCAAAGGAGCTTGCGGGCCTGACAGACCAATTATGAGTTAGTTGGGTAAGTGGTAACGTATCAATAAGATACTCCATGTATGTATACAAGTAGAGTACGGAACACGGGAAGTAGCCCACTCCATACTACGGACGAAAGAGCCAAACCAAACCGAGACAGTTGGACACCTCGAATGATCGAAGAACACAAAGAAGCTTACTAAGCTAAAGGAGTCAAGAATCCAGTAGGATGATGGAGCTAAGAACATAACGTTAAGAAGTGCGAGAAGCACAGAGTATTAAGTGTAGACATTGGATATGTGACAACTGGAAGAATACCCAGTATAAACAATACGTCGAATGCCTAAATGAATTATCAATATTTGATGAATGGGATAGAATTCCCACCTTATACCTCACTGAAGAGAATAATGACCAGACCTAGTAGGTATTAGAAGGTACCAAGGATCTACCCAATAATGGGAGACATTACAACCCTAAACGGGATAGTCAAGGACATAGCCGCAAGGCGAAGTCACAACTGAACATAACCATGAGTACAAGCCAAATGTAATGGCATTACTCAGTAACACCCAGGAGCAATCCGAGAAGGGTGCCAGAGTCAACAGTAGTTGAACGAAATATCGTGTTGAGAACACAAGTGTTTAAGCAAACACTCGGGTAGAACCCGAAGGGATCCCACGGTACACGGGATACCCTAGATTGCCAGAGGGCATCAACAAATGTCAAGATACTTAAAGGGCCTTCCATGAACGGAAGCGTGATGAAACTACCATATCAAAACCCAGTAATACCTCCAAACCATTTAATGGTATACGGAGAAGCGGAAACCTGTATAAACAGCCCGCATGGAGCATGGCGAGGCAATGTGGCTCATAAGCCGGTAACTAACTGCAACTTGTAGATCTAAACGTTGTAAACCTATGCATAGAGGCATAAGAGGAACAGTGGAGAATGAACCATCACCTTAGAGTGGGGATACCACTTGTTATTATGGGGCCTATGGAGCGGCAATTGCGTGACTCCTCCAGAGAAAGGCTACCATCTAGGTGTGAAATGTGAAACCGCTAGAGCGGTGTAGTAAAACTTGAGCATGTGTATATTGCCAAGGAGCATATGAATTATAGTAGTGTGTAAAGAGGAACCTTGATAGCAGTTAAAAAGGAAACCGATAGAGTAATCGGATGAGTAGTGAACACTGTATGTGTACAGTATGAACTGCAGAGTGAGCAGTGCGCAAGAAGCGCAGAGAGATTTAGCCATAGTACGAATGGCGGGAGTATTGAGCGGAAACTAAAGTAGTAGCGGATGCCTTATAAGCGAATGTTGTTAATGAGTAGAACATGGTACGCAGCAAGCAACCATTGTAAGAGTATAGCCAGTTCATGATATGAAATTGATGAGAAAAGTGGTAAGGAGACATCATTCCTATCCCATGAGAGATTTACTGTCAAGGGTTTACGCTTCTGCACTCTGTATGACTGAGTGTTTTGGTATTGCACTTGTGCGGTAATGATCGAGTGGGAGAGCCAAGAATTGAGAAATGTCAACAAAGCCTGTTGAGTGAGAATCTAGAGAGATAACCGTGCGGCCATTGGCTAAAGATGCACAAAGAACGTGGGCAGTAACCCACAGGGCCCAGGATCGATATGTGTGAAAACGCAGAGTAGTATGAATGAAGAACTCTGGCACAGAACCAAGAAACAAACATAATCTATGAACCACTATTAACGAGGAAGCACTACATGCTAAGTAGTAGCTTGACCTCAACCGACAACAAGTCGGGAAAAATAAGTGAATAATCACAAAGGTATACAGTGTTATACAAAGTAAATTCCCAGAGAACTGGTGAGACAATCTAAAATTCATCGAATTCGCATACGGTAAGAGATACCAAGCGACGATTGAAATACATGAGAATACCAAAGAGCGAATTAAGCTCTAGTTATCAGGTCACGCAGCAGAAGCTTGTGGACCGTGATTCAGGGTTAATATACCTATGTCATAAACCCCTTGAAGCCTTAGAGGCTAAACCGAACCCGGTTATGAGTTAATTAACCGTACTGAAGTTAAAACACTTCATAATACTCGAATTAATGAACCAATGTTCAGTGATAACATATGGTTGGTTACGCGGGCGTAACCCCTTTTAAGGGGGGTAGGGCGAGAAACCGCTTAGAGTATGTTTTACGTATTGGTGCGTAAACTACTATGTGCATAGCACAAAAAGAAATTGTTTTGATGATTGGAACTTATGTTACATAAACATGTACCCATTCATTGTGTAATAATGATTATTGTGCATGAGTGATGCAAGTAACGAGTATGTAATATTTATGAAAAGAGGAGTAGAGAGACTCCTAGGGAATGAGAATCCCTATAGTATATGTCTAGTGAGATTAGACATGAGTTATGATGAGTATGAATCGGCATGAAACCGATGTGTAACCTAAGAGGGAGTGAGTTCCCTAGGTGATTTTATTTGAGAATGATAGATGGAGTGAGTTCCATCCTTTGGAGTTGTATGTTATGTGTTTTAAATTGAGCAACAATTTGAGTAAAAGAAGCCATAAGTATGGAATACCTAGGTAAAGTAGTGAAGCAATGAGAATGACAAATGACCTAAGTACCAGGAACTAGAGATTAATTGAAACGAATTGTTTCGTGAATATGACTAGAAAGAGTAAAAGATAGAAAACGAAAATGTTTGTCTATCTGATTGTTTGAAACTGACGTGGGAGGTGGAACTTGTCTGCTAGCGATCAAGGGAAACCGAACACAAATTGGGGTGGAAGGATAGTTCAACACTGATGCTGATCACATCAGGGTTGGATGATTCTTGAAGCTCCCTATAAGTGGTCACAAGTAATCACGCTAAGAAAGGATACAACTACCATAAATTTGATTTGGAGTTGTGTGATGTTTTTAAAAAGAATTTTCAAACAGATTTTGAAAAAGAATTTTCTTCAAGTATGAAGATGGAAATGAAAACTGGTTTTGAAACCGCTATCACCCGCCGATGGCTGGCCTTAAGTCTTGATGACCGGTAGAACGGTGGGCGTGTATTAGTTTTGAAACCATTGCACCGTACGTGCGGCGGTCCTAAGTGACCGGTTGGGGCGGGCGGTGTCAGTGTGTGATTTTTCCAAAGGCAGCGGGACGGGGAGAGTACCCTGAGATGTTCCTGTGTTGAGTGAGTCAACCAGAGTGCCTGAGGATATGTATATGTGTAACGTTTTGATCAGAACCGAAGGGACCGTGGGCCAGAGAGAGTAAGTGCCCATTTGTCATGAAACGGCCGTGAACCAGAAAGAGTAAGTGTTCAACGTGACCGGTACCTGAGGGATCAGTAGTATATCACTCAACATGGATTCGAGGACTGTAGTGCCTTCTTGTCTTCGGACCGATTCCATGGAGAGAGTAAAAAGAGTATTTTTGATTGCTATACATGCTGTGATATGTGTGTGGTATGTGTAGTATGAAATGAGACTGACTTGTGGAGTCAGTAGGGTTATACATGTACTATAACCTTGGCATTGAATGCCATGAGAGTAACCACCTAGATTCATCAACTTTGAGGACAAAGTTCCTAAGGGGGGTAGATTGAAATACCCCGGATCTAAAAATGGCGATTAAATTACTCTAATAAAATTATTAAGGGCCTAATGGCCCTAAAGAGTATTGGTAAAAAGAATAAAACCAAAAGAAAAGAGAAAACGCTTGAAAAGCGAAAAACGCTAAAATGCGCGTTAAATGAGTGTAAGAGATATATGATCTCGAGAGGGTCCGAGATGGATTCCTAAGGCTTAGTTAGGCCTAATTAGTATACGGGAATGATTCCCGAAGAAAACGGATCCAAATAATGGTTAAAACGCTAACGGAGTTTTAAAGCACGTTTTTCGAGAAAACCCGAAAACGTGACTTTAAGTGGTCAAACGGACCCGTAAAAATTATAGTTGATTAAATAACTATATTAAGTATTAATGGAAGCTTAATAACCATTAAAATTAATTAAACGAGAAAATTCCGGAAAACGGACCCGGTAAGTGAATAGTGACGAAACCGGGAGACGAGACGCGTTTAATTCGAAAAGACGAAAAATGACCCGGGCCATTAATTGTGTGGCCGTTTTAATTAATAAGTGTACACCCATTAATAGCTTGCTAGCTATTAAGTAATAACAAGACAAATAAATAAATAAGTAAAGTAAATAGTATAAAGTAAAAGTAAAATAAAAATACATACCTCTCACTCCTCCTCCTCATTTTACGATTTGCTCCAGACTTGCAAATCCTTCTTCTTCTTCCTCTGTAAGTCGCGACACCAACAGCACAACCCCCTCCTTGTTCACCTCCATCTTATTCATTTCTCCACCGAATCACACGAAATTGGTACCGTTGAATTCGTCTCGGTGAGAGCTTCGATTTCCACCCAACAAAGTTTCGATTCCTCCACCTTCATCTCCATTGACGTTGGAGCTTTTGAAGTTTGAAGAGTTGATTTCAACCCTTCTTCTCTTCCTGAGTGCCTTAAGGTATATATAAGTGAGTATTTATATCATTTCAAGCCTATTCTACCATTTGTGAGACTTTTTCCTCACGTTGGAAAATTCCTCTCATTTCAGCCGAGACCATATGTTTTTGTGGGGTGTTGGAAACCTCTCCAACTGATTGCCAATCCAACCATTTGGGTTCTTCAAGGTAAAACCTAGATTAAACTTTGAAAACTAGCACTTAATATTATATTAGGTTTTGTGGAGGAAAAATAAATTGATTGTTGAATGTGTGATGGGCTGCGGTTGTAGTGGGCAATCCAAAGCCCTTGTGTGGTGTGGAAAACAAGAGGAGAAAGAGGGAACAAGATAAAGAGGAAGAAGAGGAGTGAAAACTGAAAGTGAAACAAGGTAAAGAGCTTACCTTGTATTGGTTTATCTTCTTGCAAAACAGATTTTGTAAGTGGTGAGAATGATCTTGTATTAGTGTAGTTGAGATACTACAATTTAGTGATGAATGAAGCTGTTTTAATGTTGCTTAAGTGTGGGAATTAAGCTTGAGTCTAAACCAGTACATATGTGTGAACAAGTGGAATTTGGTGTATTGTGGTTATTGGTGCTTCATTAAACAGGGATGAAGGAGTGTATATGAGCTGTTTTAGTGTGGTGAATATACTAAAGAAGTAGCCAAGTGCTGTCAAAATCATTTAGGAGATTATGGACTTGAGTGTTTTTATTATAGGAAGAAACTAGGTTGTTAAGAGGTTTTAAGATGAGTGGGTTATGTTTTGAAAACCAAACAAAGAAGAAGAGTGTTCTATGGGCAAAATAATGTCATTTGGGAGTTAGGTATGGCATCAGTATGTGAGGTTTGAATGGTTTAAAGAGGAAACCAAAATCTGTTACAAATTTGATAGAAAAACAAGTAGAAAACTAGTTTGTAAGTGTAAATAATTTAAGTGAAGTTAACTAGGATGGTGAGTGTATTGGTGCTTGATTTAAGATGGTTTAAGTGAGTAAATAGGTGCTTAAACATGAGGATTATAGTTGGTGGAGATTGGGTAATCAATGGGCTAAGAGGGGCCTTGAACAGAGACAGAAACTGTCAAATTTGCAAAATCTGTAGCAGGGTCCGGGACCTAGTCCATGGACAAAGTCCCGGACCACCCCCTTTATTAAGGCCGAGAGTTGCCTACTATGTTTGGTCCGGGACTTGAGTCTGGTACAAGGTCCCGGACCACTTGTTAAAATCACCCGAGAGTTACAACCAGCTTTGGTCCGGGACTTAAGGTAGGGACCAAGTCCCGGACCACCCCCAGAATCATGCCGTGAGTGTTTTAAAGGTTGTAAATGATGGGGGTTTGAATGTTAATGATGTTATAAGATGTTAAGGCCTTGTTTGGTGACATGTAAAGGCCCTAGGAAGTGTGAGAAAGTGTTAGAAGTGATTGAGAAGTGAGAACTCAAATTAATAAAAGTAATACCGAGAAAACGGGATAACGGGGTAACTGCGGGAGTAACATTTTATTATGTTCCGTATGATATTAGTATTAATAATAATGTTGAAACATTATCAGAGAACCGTGCGTGACCCGAGCTTGGTGAGAGATGACACGGTAAAAGTAAAAACCCCGGTGAAAGGTATGATTTTCTCATGCCCCGTATGCTAACCGAGTTACTCTGATTTGTGTGTTTGTGTGCCGGCTTAATCAAGACTAAAGCATGAAAATAATCCCTTGTTTGATTATGTATGTCTTGTTGTATGTTAAATGAACTAACATACTTGTATGCCGGTGTGGTCTAACATAGTGTAAAGACCGACTCATAGTGAGTAACGTTCGGCTAGAGATCCGTAGAACGGATCGATGCGTATGATAACGAAACATGCAAACACACACAAACTATCGATTAAAGTATAACGATATCGTAAACATATGAACTCCCTAGAATGTGAGGAGATGTACGGGTTGAGTAAATACCCGAACGGTTAGAAAACCTTATTGAAACAATCCACGAAATAAATATGAGTGGAGAGATAAATGAACCTCCATCGAGAGGATTGAAGTTAGTCCAATAATGTAAACATATAAGAAAGGTAAAAGAGACCTAAGGGACTATGTGACTCCCTTGAGATACGGTCGACCTCTTTATGAGGATTTTACCCGGTATAAGAAAATATCCGAATGTATAAGCATATGATTGTGAGGGTAACCCTTAAACCTAAGATTACCCGAATTTAAGGAGAGTTCCCAAAGTCATCAGAAACATCGAGAATGATGCTTCTAAACTAATATACATGATATTATTATAACTCCGAGAGAGGAGTGTATGGGAACGAGAGTAGTCCGAGAGTAGTCGGACCTAAGTAAAAGAGATAGGAACTAAGAGAGAGTTCCGTGAGCTAGTTGAACCTTCCCACCATGCTAGACCCAGAGTAGGGTCGAAACCGGGGAAGTAAGACTATGCTAGAAAGCCATGAGTTTTGGCTTAAGTATGTATAAGAGTAACAAGCGTGTCGTAGGAGACCTGTAGTGTCTCGAGAATCTACAAGAGCTTGAGTATGAATAACCCAAGAGTGTGGTGAGATAATGAGTATAAATAACCCGAGAGAAAGGGGTGAGTATATGTATGAGTAACCCGAGAGAATGGGTAAGTATAAGAACGAGTAGCCCAAGAGAATGGGTGTGTATACGAATAAGAAACCCGAGAGAGCGGGTGAGGTATTGAATAAGTAAACAAGGCATAGTGAGGAATAACCCTCAATGCCTAAGAGTAACCAGTTACCACTAACAACATTGTTATGTTAGTTAGGATTGTGTTCCGTGATTGGATGTAGATTCCTTGTGTGATATACATATATATGGTATTGCCATGATGCATGTTGTTTGATTAAAATGAATTCCATGTATATCCGACCCAAAGTAGTCGGCGTACCGCGGTTAGCACGCGGTATATGCGAATTTCATGCGCAGCGAAAGCTGACCCCCTAGGGGGAACGTTTTTAGTGTGCAGGTACTTGAAGCTGACCACCGTTCGAGAGAGTAGGACGGGGACTGCTGTGAGCATGGGTAGTTAGATTGTAATTACTTATGCGTTTGAATGAGGTGTAAGTCCGAGTATGTTATCGGCATCCGTATATTGTAGACTCGGTATAGTAGAGATATGAATTGAGTAATGTATTTGTATGAAGTACTCGGTTGTTCCAGTTCATCAGACCGTTACGGTATGTAAGAAAGGCCTGGTTAGCCACATGGGTGGCTAACGGCGTGTTTCACCCCTCGTTGTAATTAGAGTTCCGCTGCGTGAGTAGAGAGTAATTAGTAACAGTTTAAGAGGTAATGACGAGATTAACGGTTGGGGTGTTACAGGGGCCGTCTGTGCTTTGTCTGGGGTGCAGAGGTCTGCTCTCGAGTTGTAGCGTATGGGATCTGGGTCGTCCGTCCAGAGAGATCTGGGATGTTAGCAGAGTTGCAGATTCATCCTACCTTGATCGACCGGATCAAGGCCAGTCAGGAGCTCGATGTCGGTTTGCGTAAGATCAGAGAGAGTATCTCTTCCGGTCAGGAGTCTAAGTTCAGAGTTTCAGAGGATGGCTGCTCTTGAGGTTCAGAGACCGTTGTTTTGTGCCGGCAAACGACGCTTTGAGACGTGAGATCATGCAGGAGGCTCATGGAGCCCCGTACTCGGTACACCAGGTGGTGTGAAGATGTACCAGGACCTTCGGAGACGTTCTAGTGGAGTGGTAGTAACATGAAGAGGGATATTTGACTTTGTATCCAGATGTCGACCTGTCAGCAAGTCAAAGCCGAGCATCAGAGACCAGCTGGTTTGCTTCAGCCTCTTCCCCATTCCGGAGTGGAATGTGGAGAGCGTCGGTATGGATTTGTCATGGGGCTGCCTAAGACTCCGAGGGGGTTTGATGCAGTTTGGGTGATAGTGTGGACAGGCTCACGAAGAGCGCCCACTTTTGCCTGTCAGGAAGACTTTCAGTTTGCATCGCTTGGCGCAGTTATATATGGATGAGATAGTGCGTCTGCATGGAGTTCCTGCTTCTATAGTGTCTGACAGAGACCCGCGCTTCGTATCCAGATTCTGGCAGAGTTTGCATCAGGCTATGGGGACGAAGTTTTCATTCAGCTTAGCGTCATCCTCAGTCGGATGGGCAGACAGAGAGGACGAATCAGGTCCTGGAGGACATGCTCAGAGCATGTGTGCTTGATTTGGAGGCAGCTAGGATCAGCACGTGGCGCTGATAGAGTTTGCGTATAATAATAGCTTCCAGACTAGTATCGGGATGGCCCGTTTGAGGCTTTGTATGACAAGAGGTGCAGATCACCCATCTGTTGGGATGATCTGAATGAGAAAGCAAGTTATTGGTCGGACTTAGTTCAGGATGCTGTGGCAAAATTCAGTCATCAAAGAGCGCTTGCTTGTGGCTCAGGTCGTCAGAAGAGCTACGCCGATCAGAGGAGACGACCTCTAGAGTTTGAGGTGTGCGACCATGTGTATCTGAAGGTTTCTCCAGTTCGAGAGTTGTTCGGTTGGGAAGAGAGGCAGCTTAGCCCTCACTTTGTGGGTCCTTTTGAGATCCTGGAGAGGATCGGACCGGTTGCCTATCGTTTAGCTTTGCCACCGTGGCTGGAGTTCACAGTGTCTTCCATGTGTCTATGCCGAGGAAGTATATTCCGGACCCGTCGCATGTGATTGACTTCAGTCCGCTTCAGTTGAGGGAGGACTTCACGTTCGAGGCAGTTCCTTCGAGGATCCTAGCTCGAGATATTCGTAAGTCAGGAGTAAGACCATGCCCTTGGTGAAGGTGCAGTGGTCGGGTCAGTCCGAGGAAGAGGCGACCTGGGAGGTCGAAAGTGAAGTGCGTTCTAAGTTCCCCGCCCTCTTCGAGCAGTAGGTACATTTAATTTTGAGGACAAATTCTTTTAAGGGGGAGGTGATGTTATAACCCAAAGTTTATTTCAGAATTTCCTTTGTATTCTATCTTGTTACAAGCTGATTAAATGAGTTTTTTAATCCTTCAGGACATGGGAGTCCTTTTAATTAAAGGCGAGGACTAATGGGTCATTTTCCGTCCCCCTTCTAATTACTGATATGTAATTAAATCAGTAAAGTTATTTCCTTAATTCCCCTCACTCTCAATCACGTTCTAACCCTCGCTCATTTGGAAACCGTTAGTGCGCTCCCTTCTCTGTTCTCTCTCTCAAAAGTTACGTGCTGCTCATCCTCTCAAGTGCTGTGGATTGTGGCTCCTCTTGGAATTCTGCTGTGGATTCTACCTCGTTCTGGAAACCGGTTTCAGTATAAGAATCTTCAATCCTTCTGCGTGGCGGTGTTCGGACTCTCCTCTGTGGTTCCTTTGCTGTTAGATTCAGTTGCGTTGTTCTGGTGTATTGTCGTTCTGCATTCGGGAATTCTGTTCGTTGGTTGGCTCTGCTGTTCAGATTGGTTTCCGTCTGCTGATTATCGAGGTAGGTGGCTTATGGATTCGGCTTGTGTGTTCAGCCTTGGGGAGTTTCGTTCCGGTTCTGATTCGATTCGGTTGGGTTTTGTCTTGAAATTGTGATTGTGAACTGTCTGTTTAATGCCGTTTTAACTCTTACAAACCCCCAAGGTTGTTTTCTGCTAACTTATAATGTTTTGACATTGTTTTGGTGCCTCTGTTTGTGTGAAAATCGCCTCTGTTCACTGTGTTTTTCGTCGTGTCCGAACTTCCATCCGACCTTGGAAGTTCGGACATGCATCGTTGCGTTTTAAATTTTCTGAAGTTTTACTGTGTCCGAACCTCCGTCCGAGCTTTGAAGTTCGGACACAGCCTTCTGTATTCTCTGATTTTGCCTCGACTTGTGTCCGAACATGGATGTCCAGACACAAGTTCGGACTCTGCGCGTATCTGATTTCCGAAGGGCGTCCGAACATCAGTCCGAGCTTTGATGTTCGGACACCTCTGTCTCTGCTTCTGTTTTAAGGTTCGACCTGTGTCCGAACATTGATGTCCGGACACAAGTTCGGACATGGCTCTATTTTGACCATAACTTGCTCGTTTGAGCTCCGTTTTGACTTCCGTTTGTGGGGTTGGATTCCTCTTCTGATTTCCAAGCTGTCTAAGTGCTTTCTGGTGCCTTTGGTGCACATATGCTTAATTGTTTTAAGCTTCTGTTTTGGGACCTAGTTATCTCTGTGTCTGAACCTTTGGATGGCTGGTCTCGCTGTCTCGTAGCGCGCTATGTAGGATCCTTCTGTTCACGGGTGATGTTCCCCGTTCTGTTCACAGGTGTTCCACCTGTTCTGTTTACGAGTGAGGTTTCCTCGTTCTGTTCACGAGGTGGTTGCTCGTTCTGTCTATATGCTGTGATTAACTAGTGTCCCGCTCTGTTTTCTGATTCTGTCTGCTTCTGACTCTGTTTAGTCCTTTGTTGCATGCACTTCTGCTTCTGTTTTCTGTCATGCTTGTGGATTCCTTCGTTTCCTTCTGATTTGATAATATTCTGTAAAATGTTTTGAGCATGCTGGTTGATGAAGTTTGTCATCTACTGGGCATAGTTGTTTGCTCATTCCCCTACTCTATCTAACATTGCAGATTGATCGGCGAAGGTCACTTGCTCAGCTCTGGAGCTTAGTTTGTTTCGTTATTTGAATTCTTTTGAGACATTTGTATTTGATTTTGAGCCTTTGGGCCTCTTCAGTTAGCTTCCGCTTTTGGATATTCGTTTGGTGGGTTCTGTAATGACTTTTGGGATGTTTCAACATCTCTTTGTTATACTTTTATGCAAGTATTCGTTTTGGGCCTTGTTTGGTACTTGTTTAAATTTTTTATTAGAGCCTTGCGTCATTATGTAATAATACGCGGCGTGTGACACCCCTAACTCCTAGGCCAGTGTTGGGGGTGTTACATTTAGTGGTATCATGTTATAACCCAAACTTTATTTCAAAATTTCCTTTGTATTCCATCTTGTTACAAGCTGATTAAATGAGTTATTTAATCCTTCAGGACATGGGAGTCCTTTTAATTAAAAGCGAGGACTAATGGGTCATTTTCTGTCCCCCTTCTAATTACTGATATGTAATTAAATCGGTAAAGTTATTTCCTTAATTCCCCTCACTCTCAATCACGTTCTAACCCTCGCTCATTTGGAAACCGTCAGTGCGCTCCCTTCTCTGTTCTCTCTCTCAAAAGTTACGTGCTGCTCAACCTCTCAAGTGCTGTGGATTGTGGCTCCTCTTGGAATTATGCTGGGATTCTACCTCATTATGGAAACCGGTTTCAGTATAAGAACCTTCAATCCTTCTGCGTGGCTGTGTTCGGACTCTCCTCTGTGGTTCCTTTGCTGTTAGATTCAGTTGCGTTGTTCGGGTGTATTGTCGTTCTGCATTCGGGAATTCTGTTCGTTGGTTGGCTCTGCTGTTCAGATTGGTTTCCGTCTGCTGATTATCGAGGTAGGTGGCTTATGGATTCGGCTTGTGTGTTCAGCCTTGGGGAGTTTCGTTCCGGTTCTGATTCGAGTTGTGTTTTGTCTTGAAATTGTGATTGTGAACTATCTGTTTAATGCCGTTTTAACTCTTACAAACCCCCAAGGTTGTTTTCTGCTAACTTATAATGTTTTGACATTGTTTTGGTGCCTCTGTTTGTGTGAAAATCGCCTCTGTTCACTGTGTTTTTCGTCGTGTCTGAACTTCCGTCCGACCTTGGAAGTTCGGACATGCATCGTTGCGTTTTAAATTTTCTGAAGTTTTACTGTGTCCGAACTTCCGTCCGAGCTTTGAAGTTCGGACACAGCCTTCTGTATTCTCTGATTTTGCCTCGACTTGTATCCGAACATGGATGTCCGGACACAAGTTCAGACTCTACGCATATCTGATTTCCGAAGGGCGTCCGAACATCAGTCCGAGCTTTGATGTTCGGACACCTCTGTCTCTACTTCTGTTTTAAGGTTCGACCTGTGTCTGAACATTGATGTCCGGACACAAGTTCGGACATGGCTCTGTTTTAACCATAACTTGCTAGTTTGAGCTCCGTTTTGACTTCCGTTTGCGGGGTTGGATTCCTCTTCTGATTTCCAAGCTGTCTAAGTGCTTTCTGGTGCCTTTGGTGCACATATGCTTAATTGTTTTAAGCTTCTGTTTTGGGACCTAGTTATCTCTATGTCTGAACCTTTGGATGGCTGGTCTCGCTGTCTCGTAGCGCGCTATGTAGGATCCTTCTGTTCACGGGTGATGTTCCCCGTTCTGTTCACAGGTGTTCCACCTATTATGTTTACGAGTGAGGTTTCCTCGTTCTGTTCATGAGCTGGTTGCTCGTTCTGTCTGTATGCTGTGATTAACTAGTGTCCCGCTCTTTTTCTGATTCTGTTTGCTTCTAACTCTGTTTAGTCCTTTGTTGCGTGCATTCTACTTCTATTTTCTGTCATGCTTGTGGATTCCTTCGTTCCTTCTGATTTGATAATATTCTGTAAAATGTTTTGAGCATGCTGGTTGATGATGTTTGTCATCTACTGGGCATAGTTGTTTGCTCATTCCCCTACTCTATCTAACATTGCAGATTGATCGGCGAAGGTCACTTGCTCAGCTCTGGAGCTTAGTTTGTTTCGTTATTTGAATTCTTTTGAGACATTTGTATTTGATTTTGAGCCTTTGGGCCTCTTCAGTTAGCTTCCGCTTTTGGATATTCGTTTGGTGGGTTCTGTAATGACTTTTGGGATGTTTCAACATCTCTTTGTTATACTTTTATGCAAGTATTCGTTTTGGGCCTTGTTTGGTACTTGTTTAAGTTCATTTATTATAGTCTTGCGTCATTATGTAATAATACGCGGCGTGTGACACCCCTAACTCCTAGGCCAGTGTTTGGGGGTGTTACAAGAAACACCATGGGAGGAGCTTGAGCTCATCTTTTTGCCTTTTGTTGATCACCTTTGCTTCAAGGTAAGGAAAAACTAAAGAAAACTCCATTTCCTTCTTGTTTTGATGTTGGCCGAAAAACACCATTAATGGTATCTTTACCTTGCTTTGTTCTAGCTTCATTTCAATCTTTCAAGGACTTGGTGGAGTCCTCTCTTGCTACTAATTTAAATTCCCTTCCATTTCCAAGGTAAAACAACTATCTTAATGTTTTAGGAGGTTATATAACCTAGGGTTTATAATGAGATTAAGCATGAAGCTTGAATACTCATTACATTGCTTGTATATTGATTAGAAGTTGACAAGCAACTAATGCCTTGCCGATTTTAATCAAGGAAACAAGAAAAAAGTTTGAGAGTAAAAGAGGTAAATGTGCTAACCTAATGTAGTTTGATGCATTAGGAAAAAGTGAGCTTAAATTGTTCATTAAAACTACTTAAGGAGCTAATGGTAAATGACTTAGAAAAATACTCTCAAGGGTTAATTAAAAGACATATGTGTTGTTGTATGTATTTGCAGGTCAAAGGCATATATTATGTGGGAAATTCAGTGTTTAAGGTTTATGCAATTTAAGGGCCTAAGAGCCATGCAATTTAAGGGCATAAGTGCCAAGCAATTTAAATTATGCACTATATTGTTATGTAGTGTAGTTTAAGGCTTAGTTGTGTGTAAAGAACATTTTTGTGTGAATAAGTGTTCTTGAGTGTTCAAAGGTGAGAAACCTTGCGTTGGGTGTGTAAGGAAATACTAAGGGAGCTATGTCAAAATTTGAGTAGAAAATAAGAAGTTTAGGTGTTTTTAATGAGGTTTGGTGACCTAGGTTTCACTAGGAATTGCTAAGGGTTGAATTGGTGAAAGAAAGGGAAATTAGGTGTTCATAAGTATAAGAATGACTTGGGCATTGTTCATGGAAGTTTAGAGAATCAAATGTGGGATTGTAAGCATGCCAAAGTAGTGGTAAGGGTGTGTCTTAGTCTTGTGCAAAGTTTGGTGACCAATGGAAGAGAAATGCCTTGTGAGGGATAAAACAAAAGCTTGTGAGAAGGACCTAGGAGGTTAGTGTAAAGGGGGTGGTTGTAGTGCAAATGATGTTTAAAAGATAGTTATAAGGTATTGAGGGAACACTTTGGTTTTAGGAAAGAATACAAGTTACAAGTGTAAGAAAAAAATGTTCTAAGTGTTAAGGACTTAGTAAAATTTAAGGAATTTTTGGGATGTTTGGAGAGGGTTTAAGTGTGCCCAAAAGATGTTAAAACATGTGTAAAGCATAGGAAAAAATTGGGATGAATTTGGAGTTCAAAAAGAGGAGAAAAGCACATTAGAAAATTGGTTCTGCAGTGGACCGCCCCTACGGACCCCTGGGGGAGGTCCTGTTGTCTGCTGCATGCGTGAGACATTCTGTTGTGGACCCCCTGGGATCTCCCCAGTGGGGCGGTCTGGACCAGACCATAAAAATAAAAATTCTTTAAATTTAAGAATGAAGAATGAGAGTTATGTAGTGGACCCTAGTATGAATAATAAAGATAAATGAGTGTAAGATTAAGGATGAAACATGTCATGAAACATGTAAACACTTAGTAAATTATAAGTTGAGTAAATTAATTAACCGACGTTATTAATTATGTATAGGAGTCGACTACGGTGGAAACCAATCGAAGCAAGGACCAAGGTATGGTTTTCTTGCAATGTGTTGCCTACCGGTTTACACCGGCTTGTGTGTTGTTTGTTTTTCTGTGAGTTTATGGCCTTGTAAGACTTAAGTCATGTAATGAGTTTACAGTTGTTAATGTTATTATGTTGTTAAGATGTGACTCATTTCCCTTGTGTGTGTCTAACTAGACCTAAACACTTGCTTGTGAATTCATTTATTAAGTTCATTGTGGAACTTCTAACAAGTGCTAACTGGGGAGTGAGGAGTCCGGTAGTTCCGGCCACGCGTGTGAGTATGGGAGTCAATGTCATATCCGGTTCGATTCTCTTTGTATGTTATGGTTGTTTTCCATTTTGGTTTTCAACCTTCCTTTAGCTTATCCAAGGCTATTTTACAGACTCACGTCGGGCCACAGGGGCATACTATGTTTGTTCGGTGTGCTTGGATTACTATATCCGACGGACCTTGGGGTTAAGTTATCCGTTCAATCTAACAGGACGGTAACGAGTTATGTAACGAGCTTAGCATGAGTCTGGCAACATTCTCTAGGCTCTCCATGTGTTCTGACTATATTGGTTTGGTTCCTAAAGTGAACCGTTCTTGTTATGTTATGTGTGTTGTTGTGCTATGCAATATCCCTTGCTATGATAAATTTATGTTGTTTGTTTAAAATCAATGCCATGTTATCATGACAAATAGTTGCGCGTATCCCAGTAGCCGATGGGCTGCGCGTTAACCATACCAGCCAAGGGTTGCTGACCCCCTCGGGGGCTCCATATTTATATTGCAGGATGAGGATCGAAGAAGCAGAGTGGTTGTAGATCTAGGTCATGTTATACTTTTGGTTATTTTGGATGTTGAGCCCGGGATGCGCCTGTGCTCCCGTGGCATTATATTTTGGCGCCGTTATTTTTGACAGTGGCGGTTGTTGACAGTTTACAGTGGCAGTTTATGGTTTACAGTTTACAGTGACGTTGTGATGTAAATACTCGGTATTGTTGGTTATGTATATATATATGGATGTTAGTACCTAACGCTCGGGAGTCTGATCATCAGACCGGTACACTTGTATTTATTCTGCCTTGTTAACCACGTGGGTGGTTAACGACGTTGTAGCACCGCACCATTTAGTTATTGTTAGTTGTTTATTTCCACTGCGATTTCGGTTAGTTGTTAAGTATGTAGTAGGGGTGTTACACCAGCACGAATCAGCCTTGGCCATTAACATGAAAGTTGTAGAGGGATTAGAGATCTACACAACGAGCTATAGAAGATGGATTTTCATCCACATACGAAGAAGTTATGGCCAGACGAAGTTTACCTGATTAACTGAATTTCTGGAAATCTGGGTTACGGTTTCGTAGGGAGGCAACTTTGGATCAATTTTCCGGTCATTGTAGAAGGAGTTAGATGGTGTGTGAGTAATGGTTGGAAAGATGAATGATAGGAGAATCGAATGAAACAGACGGCATACCAAATGGTGGAGTAGAGAAAAAGATATAGGCGTCTAAAGATCGACTCCTAACATGCCAAAACTAAAGGAAACATAACCGATTAAGTTAACTTTGGTGTTGACTGGGCGCGACACGTGTCCCGAGGTGCACGGCTGAGTCAGCTAGCCCTGGACACGTCAGCAACCTCTAAAATTTTGGCTCTAAACTTCAATTTATCATAACTTTGGCTAGGATGATCCGTTTTTAACGTTCTTTTTATCAATCTTCTTGGTTTTCCATAACATTTTTATTGGTATAGTTTTCATGGCCTGATTTGACCATTCTCAAAAAGTGAATCCTAGCAAGGCTTTTGAAGCTTTAAGGTTTCTATGATTTTATTTTAACTTTTAAGCCTTAAATCAATGTTCAAAATATTTCTAAAATCTTTATAATATAATTGGAGTGTCTTGAAATTTTGCCAAGATTTATTGACTTAAAAATCTTACTATTAAATTAATAATACCATATAATAAATTAATATTTAATAGTATTATTTAGGGTTTACTAAAAGAAATCCCCTAAATTAATTTAAATTAATTTATGGGATATTTCTGTCTACGCCCCTTAAAAGGAACTTCATCCCGAAGTTTAACACCAACTAATAGCTACTCACACCACTTCAGGTGTGCTGGCAAGAATTACCAGGATGTTCATCGAATAACAATTCCAACCAAAATTCCATACCAACCCATACCAATTGTAATTTCTCCCACAATCTATTTCCAATCATTTCCATTTCCAAATTCCACGCAAGATTACTCAACATTAGACCAAAACCAAGATTTTTCATAGATAGAAATCAAGAATCACACAATAGAAATCAAGAATCACACAATGTATAAATCAAGTACATACATACCCCTCTCCATCACTCGACTAACAAAACAAACAGGGCATAATCTGGATGAGGTGACGAAGAAAGAGTATGCACTACCCCCCCCGAAAAGAGCCAAGGTACGCCCTCGTACCGCTATGAACAAGAACCCATTAAAGGCAAGAATACTAGGAAATATCATGTGAATAGGTGTGGGTACTTCACTCTCATGGAGTCCTCAGTCTCCCAAGTAGCTTCTTCAACCCCATGATGCTCCCAAAGAACTTTCACTAGCTTGACTGATATGCCTCTCGTTTCCTGGACCTTCGTGTCCAAGATCCGAATGGGGGTCTCCTCATATCTCAGTGTAGGCTCAATCTCCAATCTCTCTGGCTGTAGCACGTGAGAAGGGTCAGGTACATACTTCTTCAGCTGAGATACCTGAAACACGTCATGTACCTTCCCCAACTCCGCTGGTAGATCTAGTCGATATGCTGCTGGGCCCACGCGCTCCGTAATCCTATACGGACCAACATACTTAGGGCTTAGCTTTCCTCTCATCCCAAATCTGAAGATGCCTCTCATCGGAGACACTCGTAGGAAGACCATATCACTGATCCGAAATTCAAGCTCTCTGGCACACTGATCCCCGTAAGATTTCTACCTAGACTGCGCTGCCCTCATGTGCTACTGAATGACTCTGATGTCATCCTGCAGTCTCTGAATATACTCCGGACCAATCAAAACTGCCTCAGCAGGGTCACTCCATGATAAAGGAGTCCGACACGGTCTGCCATACAGAGCAAGAAATGGTGCCATGCCGATAGACGAGTGATAGGAGTTGTTGTAGGAGAACTCTACCAAGTGTAGATGCTCTACCCAACTCCCCTGATAGTCTAAGGCGACCGCTCTCAACATATCTTTCAATGTCTGAATCGTCCTCTCGGTCTGCCCATCTGTTTGAGGGTGGAAGGTTGTGCTAAGTCGCAGCTGAGTACCAAATGCCTCCTGCACCTAACGCCAAAATCTACTAAGGAAACGTGCATCACGATCGGAGACGATCGTCTTTGGTACCCCATGGTACCGGATATGCTCTGTGGTGAACACCTCAGCTAGTTTGGGCACCTTCCATGTGTCCTTGATAGGTATGCACCTAGCTGTCTTAGTTAACCTATCGACTATCACCCAAATTATGTTCAATCCACCTCTAGCTGAAGGGAGACCGAACACAAAATCCATACTAATATCGTCAAACTTCCAGCACGGTACCGGTAATGACTGAATCTGGCCTCCTGGTCGCCGATGCTCGAACTTCACCTTCTGACAGGTGAGACATCGGGAGACGAAGTCTGCTACATCCCTCTTCATCCCGCTCCACCAGAATAACTTCTTTAAATCCTTGTACATCTTGGTGGCTCCAGGATGTACTGACAATGTAGAGGAATGAGCTTCAGAGAGAATCCTGGTCTGAAGTTCTGTCGCATCCTGAGGAACGCAGAGTCTGCCTCTGACTTGAAGGTGTCCCTTGCTGTCTAGCTCGTAGTCATACTTCAGACCATCAGTCAACCCATCTGCTAATTTCTACCTGACACCCTGTAGATACACATCACTGTCCTGAGCTGCATATACCTCCACAGCTATCGTGGTCGTCTCTATGAGAGCAAGAAGTGAATGCGCTCTTCTGCTCAGAGCGTCTGCCACGACATTCCCTTTACCCTCAATGTACTGGAGGTCAATATCATAATCAGCTAGTAGCTCGATCCATCGTCGCTGTCTCAAGTTCAGCTCCTTCTGGGTCCAGATGTATTTCAAACTCTTATGATCTGTCATAATTCGGACCGTGGCTCCAAACAGGTAATGTCGCCAGATCTTCAAAGAAAAAACTATGGCGAGGAGCTCAAGGTCATGTGTGGGATAATTTTCTTCGTGCTTCTTCAGCTGTCGAGAAGCGTAAGCCACAACTCTGCCATTCTGCATCAATACTCCACCGATCCCCTTGCCTGAAGCATCGCAGTAAACCTCGAATCCCTCATTTCCCTCAGGGATTACCAATACTGGAGTTGTGGTCAGAGCATCCTTCAGTGCCTGAAATGAGACCTCACATGCCTCTGTCCATACAAACGGGCTATCCTTCTTCATCAGAGAGGTTAAGGGCTTGGCTAGCCTGGAGAAATCCTTTACAAACACTACTACAGAAAATGCTTTAGAGAACTGTTAAAAAGGCTTTAGAGAACTGTTAAAAACAGTTCTAGTTGTTAGAGTTCTCTATAGTATGCTCTATTTTAGACTACTGTGAATAACAGTTCTCTATACTAACTTATAACTACTGTTAATGCCATGATACACAACTGTTATTAACAGTTATCAAACACCTTATCACTACTACAAAAAATGCCTACTATAACTGTTAAAAAAGCTTTAGAACACTGTTAATGCTATTAAACAGTTGTGTAATCCAACAATACAACTACTGTTTATGTCATCTAATACAACTGTTAAAATGTTGTTGTCTTTGATCATATACAATACCAGTTCTTATACCACAGACAATTGTTTGTAACAGTTGTCTTTTATTATATTTTGAACAAGGAATTTTGATGCTTTTCAGCAACTACGGATTCAGATGCAAAAACAATTTTCACACCTTGTATATGCACACATAAGAGCCCCGTCACTTTTATAGTAAAAAAATACACTTTTATTATATGTAAATGTAACTTTAGATATCCAGATCCACAAAGCTCGAACAAATCATCATACCTAAAGTAAACTAAGTCTAAGTATAAACGTTGCTAAACATGAACTCCCACTCTTGAATACTTTCTTGGAAAACAAAACAGCAACATCTGACTCGAAATCGTCAATCTCCCTGTTCAGATGAGTGAAAATCTCCCAAGCAAGCAAGGAACACCACAATCGACTTACATCAAAGAGTAATAAATCTCCCAAGCAAACCTGAAGCATAGATAACCGAGCATATACCTATAAGTAATGGTGGCCACGAATCCTGTTCCACCGGTTCCGGTTCCGGAAAATGTGTATTCGGATTCGGAACCGGTTCCAGGCGGTTCGGGGGCGGTTCCGGTTCCGGTTCCGGACTTTGTATTCTCTTCGGATTTGCTCAAATCAACGGTTCCGACCGGTTCCAGAGCTGTTCCGGTTCCGATCGGTTCCGACCGGTTCCGGGGCGGTTCCGACCGGTTCCGGAAAGATTCGATCGGCTCTAGTTTCTTCGTTTTAACTCCGATTTTAGATCCGTTTGCACGCACACGTTGCTCTTTTCGTCCACTTTACTCCTAGCTAGGTTATTCCTCAAGTTTATAATCTTAAATGTGTAAGAACCAAAGACTTAAATTTTTGTATTGAATTTGCAAAAATTAAAGAGCAAAGCGGATTTTATTATATGATTCACTGCCTCGTTAAAACCTTATTAGGTAAAAACCCATTGGGAAAACCCTAATAAGGAAAAAGAGTACAACTACTAATAGGTTACATGATTTCAATTTGGAAGTCTTAAAAGATTACATGGAAAGAAAGTAATACTAATACATTCTAAAACATTACAATACAAAACGACGTCGTTTTGGCCCGATTCCAATGGTAACTTCGATCGGTTCCGGGGCGGTTCCGGTTCTGGTTCCACGGTTCCGAATCCGACGCGAATCCAGGCGGTTCCAGGCGGTTCCGGTTCCGGTTCGGTCCCGAATCTCAAAACTTGTATTCGGATTCGATTCGCAAAAGGGCGGTTCCGGTTCCGAATCGGTTCCGGCCCGGTTCCGGCCGGTTCCGGTTCCAATTGGTTCCGGGTAGATTCGCTGGTTCCGGGTAGATTCGGATTCGGTGGCCACCATTACCTATAAGTGAGTGACAAAAGAAAGAGGAAGAACAACAAATAAAATTCTCAGATTAGATTTTAGGGGGGAAAACCCAATACCTGTTTGTCCTTCACTCTAGCTAGAATGAAAATTTAAATTCTCACCTGTAATCATAATAGATATGCCAAAATGACAAAAAATAATCCAACGAATATAACTAGTATAGACAATATTATTTTTAGTTCATTCTCATAGATACCTGAAGTTTGTCACGCAAACAGCAAATCTCGGCATCTACATCAGCTCGACATGCAATTTCTAGACCCAATTCTTTTGTTTATGGATAACTTTGTCACACAGACAACACGAATTCCAGCATCTACAGCTGCTCAACATGCTACCACAACATCAAAAACCTATCACATGAACAAATGAGTGTACTGCACAAATTGGTCAAACTTTTGCCAGTTAAAAGGTTAAAATTTATAGCGAAAGGTTAAAATTAAGAAAAGTAGTATAAGCAGTTTTGTAACAATGAGACAACTTTTAAATCATGCTATATGAGGTAACATACACTAGAAAAAACCTAGAATTGGAATGAAACATGCATCTAAAATACAGAAAAATGTAGCATAAAGCATAACTGTAAAGTCACTTAATAATCAAACTTGATGATGCACTATTTTGTTGACCATTATGATGCATTATGCATGCATATAACCTTCGGTAATGAGGCTAGATGATCCACTATTAACGTGTAAACCTAGACAACTTCACTATCCAAGAACACCTGCACAATATAATGATCGAAAGAGGAAATATGAAAAATAAACCAACAAACTTATTAATGGTTCACGGCAAGTAGCAATACAATTACACCAAACATCGCAAGCTCCATTTCTGAAATCACCTGTGAATGCAAGTTAGGGTTAGAAAGTGAAGATTCACAAAAACTAAACCTCTGCAGTAGTGTATTCACCTAAAGTTCACAGCAACAACAAATTCATAGAACATGCTATCAGAATCCAAAACATAATTACCAGCAGTTTCCAAGCCTGTTATGAAAAAAGAAAAAAAAGTAATCATTAAATTCAATCATTTTGTTGCCATCTCTTTTCTAAATTAATTTACTCGGACGCTCTTACTTGCTATCATAATCTTCTCATCCAATGCTCAAGCGGAAATAAAAAATTGAAAACAGTATTAACTCCAATCGTCTAGTCAGTAGTGAGTATAAACTGGTGATTTAGAAAATAGGAATGGGCGAGAGAACAAAACCTCATAATTCTTTGTTGCTACCAGGAAATGGGCTATTCTCCGAATTAAACGAGGAATCTTTCCCTCACGGTAAGACATGAAACTGATGCATTACTCCAGTCGTAAACAAACGTAGTTTCTTTCAGTGCTCTCCGTTTCACTATAAGCATCCATGAGCATAACTTAAGGTTAGAAAATAAAGTGAGGAACAACAAAAAAAGCCCCAAACTTGTTCGTCCTTCGACCCTTATAGCAAGAAAATGAAATAAAATCTCACCCATTACGAATACACTGGACGAACGAGAAGAGTTCAGGTTGTAGAGAGCGGTGAATTCACGGTGAGTTTACCACAGACGCAGGCTTCTTCTAGTATCAAAGAACGCAAGTTAGGGTTTTGAAAAAAATTAAAGAGATGATAGCAATTAATAGCGTTGGTTCACAGCAAGCAGCAAGAAGATCGAAGTAGAGGATAAGCTTTTTGTGAGAGCATATTATAAAAGCATTTGACTTTGAAGAGGATGAAGAACTCACTGGATGTTTCGAGCACAAGAGTTTTCTGAGAGGATCGAAGAGAGTCGACCAAGGGAGGGGAAGGAGGTCCAAGATAATGAATTAGGCTTAGAAGTGTTATATTTCCTTTTATTTTCTTCTTTTAGTGGGAAATGCTCATACCTAGTTTCGAACACATGGTCAGTCGGTTAGTATACCTGTTTTTCCGCTTTTTATGTAGCTTATCAGGCTCAATTACAACTAGCATTTATAACGGTTGTCTTATGGAAGTTATTACCCACCTTAGTCCCTTATTTTGATAAACAACAACTTTAATTAAAGAACAGTTGTCTTTTATCAGTAGTTAATAATCAAATCTGTAGTAGTGAAAGCGTCTATAATAGCCAGCCAACCCAAGGAAGCTCCAAATCTCAGTCACTGAGCGAGGTCTATGCCAGCTCTTCACAGCCTCAATTTTATCTGGGTCCACTGATGAAACTTCCTCAGCTGAGATCACATGACCAAGAAATGATACCTTGTCCAGCCAGAATTCACACTTGCTGAACTTGGCATAGAGTTGCCTCTCTCTCAGAATCTCCAAGACTGTCCTCAAATGTTGCTCATGTTCCTCCCTACTCTTGGAGAAGGTCAAAATGTTTTCTATGAATACGACCACTGACTTGTCTAGCTGGGCTTGGAAGACCCTCTGCATCAGATCCATGAATCTCGCTGGTGTGTTAGTCAGTCCAAACGCATCACTGTGAACTATTAGTGGCCATATCTGGTTCGGAACGCTGTCTTTTCTATATCTGATTCAGCTACTGCTATCTGATGATATCCAGAACGTAGATCAATCTTGGAGAACACCCTTGCTCCCTTCAGCTGGTCAAATAGGTCATCGATCCTGGGCAGTGGGTACTTGTTCTTGATCGTGACATTATTCAACTCCCTGTAGTCAATACATAATCTCATGCTTCTGTCCTTCTTCTTGACGAACAGCACAGGAGCCCCAAGGTGAGACACTGGGTCGGATGAAACCCTTATCTAATAACTCCTGCAGTTTTTCTTCAATTCAACCATCTCTGCAGGGCCCATCCGGTAGGGTGCTTTGGCAATCGGTCCGGTACCAGGTATGAGGTCGATGTTGAATTCAACCTCCCTCAGTGGTGGTAGTCCAGGTAACTCCTCTAGAAAAACGTCGGGGGTACTCCGACACAACTGGTATGTCACTCTTGAACTTCGGGTCTGTCCTTAGATCCTGGGCATAACAGTAGTAGGTGGTCGCGCCCTTGGACACCTCCTTCATCAGGGATAACGCCGATACAACCTTCACAGTCGGCTGCTTGGGCTGCATTCGGTATGATACTGTGATCCCTGTAGCTGACTTCAAGAGGAGACGGTGCTCTGCACAGTGTAGCCTACCTCTGTATCACTGTAGCATGTCCATGCCCATAATTATGTTGAACCCCATGCCAGTGAAGACAATGGCATCAAAGAGGAAATCTGCTCCCTTGATGTGTATGTTCAAGTCCTTACACTGCTTACTGCACTTGATTAACTCTATGGATGGCTATAAGACTGAGCAGTCATGGATATCCTCTGTAGGGGCATCTATCTTAGCATGAAATGCCTGAGATATGAATGAATGGGAGGCTCCAGAATCAAACAGAACAGTGGCTTCCACTTCATTAATTAAGAACGTGCCTGAAACCACAGAGTAAATTCTAAGATTTTCAGGCAACTCTTCCAAGGTAATAAATCAGGCTAGTAGTTATACCTGTGATGACCATTCCATTGCTCTTCGCTTGAGCCTGGTTCAACACAGTCAACCTAATCTCTGAGTTTCCAACCCCTACAACGACGCAACAAAACTCATAAGACATCCATTCTTGTTAAGGTCTTCATGAGCATCTTAATGATTACAATGCTGAAATTGCAAAAATACAAGGCTAGATCTATCTAAAGGTTAGGTTCAAACGGCCAGGTTTCATGTGGGTCTGGTTGATGATGGATGTGGGGGCTGTGTTGGGCTTAATTCTCTTCACCCCATGGTAGATAAGTCTGGCTGCTCCTCCGAATATCAGCACATCACCCGACTTCAGGAGGATCTTTGTAGCAAGATCCATTCTCTTCTGATCTCCAAATAGGAATTCCGCGTCATCTCCAAGTGATATGGACACCACTGGAACTCCTCTGGTGATGGACTCTAGAGACTCATCCCTATCATGATGCATTCCTAGCTTACCTTCTTTTCCATATAAGTTGATGGTGCACACGTC
Source organism: Limonium bicolor (assembly GCA_023374045.1). Classification (NCBI taxonomy): domain Eukaryota; kingdom Viridiplantae; phylum Streptophyta; class Magnoliopsida; order Caryophyllales; family Plumbaginaceae; genus Limonium; species Limonium bicolor. Next base: position 312,426,459 of record CM041777.1, on the reverse strand, counting down.
TGAGGTTAGGTCTGGGACGGGTTCATCCTCCAATTCCTGGGCTGCTTTAACTGCAGCACCAATGATGGTCTGCAACTCTCCTGGGATTGGTGGCACCTCCACCTCTTCATAGCTTCTAGTGGTGTGGTCCCACTTCTTACCTAGGCACATGATCTTCACCTTCATGGTTGAGCCGTTCTTGAAGGTAGGGGTGTAAAAGTTTCCTCCTTTCACACCTAATTCTCTGATCTTGAGGATTAATGCATATTGGTCAGCTGGGGTCAAAAATTCTCATAGTAAGATCATCCCGGGTCTCAATATCTCACACTTCTCTTGTGGGTGTGGTTTGGATTCAAAGGGAATGGTGGGTGTGGTAATAGGCAATACAGGAAAGCAAATATCGAAAGCTGAATGAAAACAACAATTGCCATTAAGTAAACAAGTCAAGGTTCAAACTGGGTTTAGCAGAAAGATATAAAAGAAAGAGGGATTTATAGTTCATCCCATTACAATATGGAGGAAAAATTACTTGAAGAAATGAAGTGAAACGAAGGTCTAAGCTTCTTCAGTAGGAAAGTAGTCCTCACCAGGTGAACTCGGGCACTCGCTGATTCGACACGGTCCACCAGGTTGAGAGTTGGTGCTTTGCCTGGCCTCTGAGGGTAGTTCTGGGCAGGGCGGTTGGTAGATGGTCCTGCACCTCCTGTGCCACCTCTACCTCCTCCTCCGGCAGCATTGGTAGTTGGGGCTCTAGCCGCCGACCCGGTGTGTGGCTTGTAACTCTTGGAGTCTGGGTTCAGGAAGCATTCGAATCCCCTGTGCCCCTTCTTACCGCAGTAGTGGCATTCCACCAGGTTCCCTTTACAGTCTTTGCCTGGGTGATCCTTCTGGCACCACTTGCAGAAATACCTTCTCACTAGGTTGTCTCCTCTAGGTGGCTCGTAGCGGAGAGGCTTAGCATCAGCATGAGAAGGAATGATGGCTTTCTCGTTCCCTCCCTTGAAAAATGTTCCCCTCTTTTCATGATTCTGAGAGGATCCTCTTCCATTTCCTCCTCCATTATCATTCCTCCTCTTCCCTAGCACAGAATCCTGATATGCGATGGTGGTTTCGCAGTCATTTGCATCATCAGTTAGTTCCTGTTGTTACAATACGTGTTAGTGGGGAATCTTAGCATGCCAGAAATTTCCATAGTCATATTTCATACCTGTAAAGTCTTTCCTCTGGTGGAACCGATCATATTCATGATCCTGAAGTCCAAGCCGGTATGGAATTTGTCCACCAAGTACCTCAGAGCGTAAGCCCCCTCCCCAATGATAGCAAGCAACTCCACAAACTTGTCATAGTATTCAGCAACAGAGGAAGTCCCTTGCTTCAACTGCTCAAATTCACTTCTCATCCTCTTCTGTAGGTAGGATGGGTAGAACTTAGCTCTCAGGGCCACCAGAAATGCTTGGAAATCAAAGTTTGCCAGGGCGGTCAGCTCGGCTCTGGCTGTCTGCCACCATCGATGAGCGGGCCCTTGGAGAAAGTTGGTCGCTATGTCCACTTGGCGATCTGCTGGAACATGTAGGGAGGTAAAAGCCTTTTGAATCTCGGCGATGTATTTCTCTAGAGCTTTCGGTACTGGCTGGCCTTCGTAGACTGGGGGACGAAGATCGTTGACCGCTTTCAACCAGTTGAACTCCCGTGGACCATTGGGTGGTGGCGGCGGTGGTTGAGGGATCTGAGCCTGCTGCTGGGCTAATGCAGCGGTCACAATCTGAGCTATGACCTCAGGGGTAACAGCGTCGGGTCCGTAACAGCCTGGGGGTCCCGCTCCTCGTCCTTCTCGTCCTCCGCGTCCTCCTCTTTGAGACATTTAACTGCTAAGGACGATGTTTGTTGTTCAGAACTTGTGTGTTAAATCCAGATATCTATGTAGTAACATGCGAAGTGTTTTATAACCACCCAGGGACGGTATGTAGTTAGAGTGTTCATGAGTAATGTACGTAAAGCAAGGTATGGGGTAAGGGCAACGTGCCTTTCTGGAATCCTCACTTCCCAATTCTACCCCACTTCCCTAGTTTTAAGGGCACCTATATTCAAGTATTTCACTGGGCTTGTTTTCTCGGGCTCAGAGCGTAACTACGCTCTGATACCACTTTCTGAAACGCCCCTATTTAACGAAAATGTAGCGGAAATAAAATACTAAGGCGATTACAGATCATCGGGTTCCAAACACCCGACACCAAACCTCACCAATTTTAACCTAGGACAATACAAATGCTACGGTCTGAACTCAAGAAAACATAACATAAACCTAACAATAGAAAATTACGCCAACGCCCCACAAATCCTAATTCCCATCCCAAACACTCATACTCTTCGTGGCCACCTGTATAACAATTCATACCTGCAAGATAAAACCAAGTAGCCCACCCCAGGAGGGGTGAGTCAGTTCCCTGGAATGGAACTGGTACAATTCTCATAACAAAAATTAAAACATAGTCTTTAAACAATATAGTAACTTGGAAAGAAACACTTAAAACAAAACAGAGGAACAAGGCACTTCAAAACCACCAAGGCAAAGTAACAAGCAAAGAATAGAGATAGATAACAGAAAGGTAAAGTTAGTCAATTAAAACCACACCATGAGTTAGTGAACATCCCAAGCTTAAGTTAGATTTAATTCCAATTAAGAGTAGAAAGACACAAGTAGTCACAAGGACTAGGAAAGAAAGGAAGAAATCCAAGAACCAACAACTCAAGAGTGGAATGAAACCAATTGGAAGAGATGGCTCCGCTGCCAATTACGTCCCTTTTGGGACAGGGGATATACAGCCCCTCGCTGTTAACTACGTCCGATAGGACAGGGGATATACAGCCCCTCGCTGTTTACAACGTTCGATTGGACAAGGGATATACAGCCCCTCGCTGTTTACCGGTGAAGATGTGTGCACATCACAACAAAGACTCAGCTCATGGTTGAAACGATATCCAGAGTCGAAAGAAGAATTTACCAAGATGACATTCCCATATTCCCACTAGATTAATAACTGCACAAGTGCAATACCAAAACACTCAGTCCTACAGAGTGTAGAGGCGTAAACCCTCAGCAGTTAATATCCAATGAGATAACTAGATAAGAGGAACCAATAATCATGAAAGTTGTACATTCAAGGCTCAGTTAGTCACATCAGGCTGAGTTAGTCACACAAACAGTTTCCTTTTGAAATTCATTCAAGCTCAGTTAGCGTTTCTCAAAACATTCCATAAAGTTCATCACCAAAAGCTGAGTACGAGAAATCGTACCTGGTATGTGTAGAAGCAGTAACCAAACTTGAAAATGCGAACTACTTCCACTAATCACCTATAATTAAGGTATTCCAAGCATTGATTAGTTAAGGAACTATAATGCTACACATCTTTCATTCTTACTAGTCTATAGTTTTGGTTTACAATTACTCTCTCTTAAGGATCTAGCTCGATCTCGTAATTAAGCCTTTAATGTACATTTTAACTTATTCCATTTACCTACTCCTGAATATAGGTTTAGCTTAATTAAACTCTTTAGTTACACTTGGCTAACTTACTTTAATACCTATTTAAGGTTTAGGATATGTATTTCCCCCTAATAGTCCATCTAGATGTCACATTAACATTTAATATTTCAATTGTCACGTATGAGTTAGGGTTATCCTAATTTTTCCCTCTCATTATGTTTCCCATAAGGTATGTTACTTCTTTTATTTACTTCTAATGTATTTATATATACACATATATTTTCCTTAGGATTTATCTAAAACATTCTTTAAGAAATTCTTATTGTATTTAATTATCTTTAATAACTTTTACACCTATCCACTCCCGGTATATAATTTATAAAATAAAGCATTTCCCTTAGTTTAATTTAAGTACATTACCCTCCACATTATCTAGTTGGTACAAACATAGATTGACTAAATTCCATGATTAAACATATTACTATTTTATTTCATATATATATATATATTCACTTCACTTAAAAGCTTGTACTCAAAATATTACTTAATATTCTGTATTAAATGTTAGTTTAGTATTATTTTATTATTCTCAACCTACAAAGTTTATTAATCATCTATACTTTAATTTTTTGTTACATTCAAAACCTTATATTATAATATACCTTAGGAAAAATTCAGAATTAAAATTTTTAGACCTATTTCTTCTTGTCTAAAAATCCACAAATTTAAAATATAGCGACTATAACATTTTAGACATATTATAAAATTTTTATTTCAGAAAAATATCTTTTTAAATTATCCAAACAATTCCAAAATTCACAAAACTTACAAAAATTATAATTTACGTTTAAAAACTCAAAACCCATATTAATTTACATCAAAATAAACTACATTTTATAAGGAATTTATGGTTAAAATTTTGTCTCAAAATACATTAGGGAAGGTCATTAAATAAATCTAGCAAGTTAGGACTTTATTCTGGAAAACATATTAAATTATTACAACTTAAACCCCCACGATCTAATCTCGGCCGTCCATTCCTATTAACCATAATCGGACGGCCTACATCTCGCGAGTTCATCAGAAACTCCCAAATCGCACCCGAGTACTAATCCCTCAATATCTCACAATCTACAGAACGAAATTCGACGATTCTTGTTCCTATGGATTCGAAATTAAATTCCGGTTCTAATAGTACTGATTTCTCTAATTATCATTGAAGAGGGTAAATATGACGAGCAGAAGAACCAAGACGGCCTAGATCCCAGGCCCCGGCCAAGACCCCGGGCTTCCTTCAAAATCAGTTCAGACTATAGTTTAGCGTCAAGCATCAAGTCCGGGCCCCTGCCCGACCCCTGGGATCGGGATCTAAACCTCATAGACCGGGCGTCACACCCCCGCGCCTCATGCTCTGCGGCGGGCATTCTATGACCGGGCGCTGAAGAGGAGAAAATATGGGACAAGTACTAAAAAGGCGTGAAGAGGCTAAGGTAACATCAGAAGTCCACACCCAGAAGAGGGAGTGAAGAAAGAGCGTGCAGCGACCGTCATGGCCGACCGGTCGCAAGGTATAAAAGTGTAAGGAAACGACCGATCGCCTGTGACCGGTCGTTGAAACTATAAAGTAGGCCCAGATGGTGACCGGTCGTAGACGACCGGTCAAGTAACTAAGAAAAAGATGTAGATAGTGACCGGGCGCTTGTGCCCGGTCGAATAGCTAGGGACGAAGATGTAGAAATCAGGATAAGATATTTATAGTGACAGCCTGGCAAGATATAACAGGTTGGCAAGCCTAGGAACCCTAGAAAAAGTCTATAAATAGAGATAAAGGAACTCATTTGAGGGGGACGCAATCAGAAGAGAGAGAAACCTCTAGAAAAGCTCTCTAGTACTGTAACGCTAAAGAAATGAATAAAGAAATTGTCTAGAAGTGGATGTAGGCCAGATTATTGGCTGAACCACTATAATCCTCGGTGTTCTATTCATTCGTGAGATGTGAGAGACAAATTACTGTTCTATTCATTGCGAGAGACTAATTATACGTTTTCATTTGGCGCCGTCTGTGGGAAATTGAACAGCCTAACCAGCAACCACGATTCGATCAACCCACGGTAGATGAGACTGAAGCTCGCCTCAATTCGGGATTGACGATTCAACGAAATCAATTGTCAGACGGAAGTAACGAAGGCTATGGAAGATTCGAAGATGAGAAGCCAAAAAAGAAAAGGATCGACAAAAATCGAAGAAGTGCGCGGAAGGAGGGATTACAACTGAGCAAATCATCGAGCAATCGTTTGGTAGAGGACGATGGAAGAGGAGTAATTCCCTGGCGTAATACTCGACCAATCGCGTTAGAAATGGAAATCACTTGTGTCAAAAGAACAGAAGAGCAGCTAAAGAGCGACTACGAAAATCCACATCGAGAAATCCAGCCCGATGGTAACAAAAAGGCGTACAAAGATCGTCGTCAAGGAAATCTCAACCACTTCCACAAGATGGAACCACGAAGCCTCTAGCAACAAGAAATCGAAGGATCTTCACCGAAGAACAGCGGAAAGAAAATTACGGGGATCGCTTGCCAGAAGACGATTTCGTCGCTACTTATAAAAAAAAGGAATTCGTAATTCTAATCTTATTAATTATATCATTACTAGTTGAGTCTGATTCCGCCTATTTCCTGCTGCAAAATCGATTGTCAGGCCTTAGGTATCACTCATGGAGGAAGAATTGGTGGATGAACAGGCCCTCACGAGATGCCGCTTCTTGCTATCATCGTTCGCAGCGCGGGCAATGAAGTTCCATAACAAGGTTAAATTGTCTGCGTCTTATGAGCGGAGCAAAGGGCTCCAACTCTGCTTCCCGGGCGACATCCCATTCCAGGCATGACGGTCATTTACACTAGGATCGACCGGACAGCTTTATGTTCAAATCTCCATGATCGGGCGTAGCGTTCCTTGACCGGGCGGAGTCACAAGTCGCCACCAGGCACAGGGTCTGTATTGTGACCAGGAGTTTGTGGTGACCGGGAGCTTGCTGACCGGGACGATCACCCTCAATTTAACGACCGGACGATGGACTTCGAAGACCAGGCGACGGGTATCAATAACAACAGTCGACCGACAAATCCTGATTTTCAGCCAAGCCCCATCAGAGGGACAAGAGAGGCAATCAACAAAAAAAGGGGAAGTCGACGATCCTCAGGAAAAGCTTCTCCCACAGGCCGATGGCGATTGAAGCAAGCTAAATCACAGACGAAGACAACCAAAGAATGACGCAGAAGCAAGTCAGAAAATAGGCACCTCGATTTTGGACCGGGAGGCGATTTCCAGATAACTGAGCAGCGCGGAACCGTCATTTACGGTGGTAGAAAGAGAAATCAGTAGAAGACAATCGGACCTGTGGAAAGGAAGATAACAAGAGATTTCGGAGAGTTGATTCTGAACATACGAGAAGGAGCGATTGGGAGAGGATCCCGATCTCGAAATCAAAAATCGGAAAGAGCAAGCAGTGATCGGAAGAAATTAGAAGCGTGAATCAGCTACATCCCATCTCCGTAGCTGCAAAATTTTAAGGGAGTATTCTGAATACGATCTCTAATCTATTTTCAGATTCACAAAGGATAATCTTAATTCATCCATTAGTATCGATTTCTTCTGTCATACCTAAGTAAACCGATTCACAGAAAGCAATGAGGAAAACAAGTTGGATATGACAAGATCGACTGGGCATAGCAGCAACCTTGGTACAACCAGATGGTATCCACGACTCGAAGCCAAAAGACGCCTCCCTTCCTCCGACCAGGCATTGTGCACGTTAATCGGGCGGGACCCCCAAGCATCCCTCTGGCCGGGCGTTGAGCATGTTGACCGGGCGTCATTCTCCTTCAAATCAGGCGACTGGGAGACCATTGAGACCGAGCGTCATTCCCCATCAAGCGACCGGGAAGCAAGCATGGCTCTATGGAGCGACCGGCGGTGACAAGATAACTGACCGGTGTCCTTCAGGCGACCGGACGATGTCCTTCATGCGACCGGCCGGCGGCACTCTTGACCGGGAGCGATATCCTCGACCGGGCGGTGTTCATTTCATGACCAGGCGGTATTCTCCTTCGACGACCGGGAGTTTGAGGAGACCGAGAGCTTGTTGTGACCGGGCGCAATCTTCAGCAACGACCGGGTACAACCTGGCCTGAGAACCGGGCGTGAAGTCGGCATCATCATCAAACCCCAATGGTCCTCAAATTCAAGCCTGGAGCGAAACTCTTAAAGCAAAGATCATAGTACAAGCGCTGATGATCAACAAAAGGTCTGAGGTAAAGTCGAAGATTGGATTGACGATAAGTGCGATTTATTGAGCAGCAGGGAGGCCCGAGCATCATCGCTGTTCAGGCCCTGGCTCTACCTCCAGATTCAGACCCAAGCATATCAGGCAACCAACGATAGAAGAAAGCCCGGACGTCACACCAGGTATTTTCTTGACCAACACCGACTTCAAAGAGCAAAGACAACGTGAATAAAGCCTGGCATGAGAAAGCTGACTTCGATTGGAGAAATGCTCCACCAAATTATTTCCCTCTGGAAGAGCAAAAGGCAGGGAACAAACCCTCGCACAGTATGCCCAAGTCGGACTTAATTCAACACAGACATAGCAGGGAGTTGTCGTAAGTTTTCTTCCCAAAGAAAAAGGTATGAATTCAAAATTAAGGCAAGCTTACAACAGTCGCGGATTCAAGGTAATCTCTCTAAGCATATATCTTATTTCCTACATAAGGAGTTTTATGGTTTTTCCTAGAATCTGAAATAGGATTTTAATATAAATATTCCTGCTCAGCTCAGACTGATTCACCCCTATTCTATCTTCATACCGGTAAGTATACGTTAAGAGCCTGGTTCTGATCTTTTCTCAATAGAGAGAAACGCCTTCTGATAGGCAGATTAGAGTAACGAATCTTCCAGCAGTTCAAAACATTTGCTCTATTCTTCATCTGTCTACTGCTGCTTCATAGCTTTCAATTTGATTATCTCAAGGAAGCTGCTATCATCTGCAAGTATCTCAGCTTTAAACATTATCCGATTTTAAATCGCGGAAGCTACCGTTTGTCTTTCAAGATTCAAAGCATTACTGCATTGCTAAACAAAGCTGATAACTGTGAGCCGTTATTAAGATAGGTTTCATTTTTTACTTTTACAAAGAGGTGTATGCCTGTTCCTCGTTTAAATCTTAGTCATGTCACTCTAGCTCGTACAGCCCAATCTAGACTTACAAACAAATGCTCACTCTCTGTCTCTCTTTTGAATACTTCGGTTTGGCCTTCGATACCACTGTGATTATCACTTCTCTATACTAACAGCCTACTTCATGAACTATTTACACACATTCTCGTTCCTGATTTCGCTTCAATGGGTTTTCCAGCAGCTTATTATTCCTAAATTATGACCTTTCTTGTTCTACTAACCTGATAGTCAAACCTCAGCGGCTTTGTTTTATTTTCTCCAAGTAGGCAACATTATTTTTATTTAACCTCCTCTTATGCCTTGACTGAATTACCGAAGAAAATGTGAACCCCAATGTGAACCCCTGTCCTTGTTTTACTCTGCCGGTGATTTCCAAACTATTACATGACTTCACGGCTGCTATTTCCTGTTCCTTTTAGGTGTTAAATATTACCCCATTGGTAAAACTATTTTGGCAGATTGTTGATCCTTTAAGGCACTCAACTATGGATCGTCCAAATTTAAATCTGAAAAGGAGATTTCAGATCAGTACAAGATCAATTTCCTCCTTAAATACTTCCCATTCGAAAAGATATATGATTACATATTAGCAGGGACTGTCACTCTTGCCAAAGTTTTTCCTGGTAGTTACAAAATCACTCAGTTACTGCCCTTGAGCTGTTATAAAAGCTTCCTATGAGATCCCCTTCCGACAAAAGTAACCTTTTTCGAGTTTAACCTTTTTGAGCCCACTCTGTAAATTACTATTAAACTAAGGGTATAGAGGGGCTGCACACTATATTTTGTTGTTACCTTCAACCTGTGCAAATTAGATAGAAGACGGTTCAGTAAGTCTTATTCCAGTATTTTACTGTATTTGTATTCATACAGTTGGCGTAATCAAATCAAGGTTTACGCTGTTATTTTGATGGATAAACTTCTATTAACAAAACTGCAGTGCACTTAGGAATAGATTTGTCAAGCGTTTTCGCCTCTGTCGTTTTTAGATGGCTTCCCGCCACAGTTTTATCCTATGGTAGTCTACATCATGTTTCTGATATTCTACGTTACTACTTGGTCTTGTTGCCACAAAATAGTTCATTGATAAATTCTTCTGCTATATCATGATGGCCCATACGTATCTCACACTCTAATCTGATTTCAGACAAAGTCTCGCTACTGTTTTAGCAATTATGCTTTTGTCTCCAAATTAAGACAATACAGTTGCAATATTTCAACATCCCTTTTAACATTGCTTTAGTCTTTCTTCTTTCTATAAGGATTGGGGAAATAGATCATTACAGGAATCTATTGCTTACAATGATGGGATAGACAATTGAACCATGGCATTGCTTCTAAAAAATATATATTTCTGGCATAGCCTATCCAAACCAATACTCTGCCACAAATTGCTGCTTTATATATGCATTTTTGGGTTCAGCAATATCCTTGTTAGAAAAATGATATGGATATCATCGCTTCAATTCCTTGCCTCTGTTTAAAATAATAATTATCTATTCGCTAATATACTACGTTTAGTCCTGTTTTGAGTAGGAAGTATAAAGGGTTTAAACGATTTCCAATCTTACTTTATGATTATAACAATCTAGCCTTATGAACTAATGCTCATTCCTGTTTGTTTTTATTATTCTCCACTACTGCTGCTCTGAGATAACGGGGATGGAAATGGCAATGAAGAAACAGAAACAGCAGCCCAGCCATAATTCGATGGACGTCAATCTGATTGCAGATTCCTTGAGCAGGTTTAATCGTGTTATCAGAAAACCGGCCAGGAACTATGATGCGGATGGATGACCTTCTCTCCCAAGGCAGCGTCTGCAACAGCTTCAGAAGCTTTGACAGTAACAGCCCCAACATTTATGGTGGAGTATTACTGGAAGAATGTTACAAATAGTGTAGTACTAAAAACCAAGAACTTGACTTCGATGAGTTCAAAAGAACAAGCCTGAGGAACCAAACTTGGCGGCCCTCGACAAAAAGCTGTAAATGGGATCAACACGTTAGAGACCCGAGTCAGCTGAGGCAGCTTGTATCCAACCTGCCAAATAAAGCAGAGAAGCATGATGATTCAACGGTTATAAAAGACTTATTGGGGTGGCTGAAATACTGGATTGGACAGCGGAATACAATTCTCACGGTGATGGCCTACAATGGCACGGGATTATTGATTTTGAAGAATATCACCACCCGACATATGTTTTGAGAATACAAAGAAGGGTATTCTAACTAAGCCCAACACCTGACGTTGCGGAAATCACCTTCGCGTTCACCCACAGCTCTTCACATGAAGAATTCAAGTATGGTAGGAGAAAAGTCCAACCAAGATGGCCGGTATCAAATTCTAAAAAGCTGGGCTGGTTTGACATCCATCAAATGAGCGAGGAATGGTACCTCGAATCTACTCCGGGCAAGGACATTACAACAAACGACCGGGCGACATACTGACACGAGACCGGATGAAATTTTATCACTAAGCCACTTCTTGGAATGTTTCCAATGTCAGCAAAAATTCAAAAGTATTATCAAAATCCATGGCGCTTTCACAGGCCCTCTGGTCGTCTCATAGAAGACGAAAATCCATGGCGCTTTCACAGGCCCTCTGGTCGTCTCATAGAAGACGAAAATCCATGGCGCTTTCACAGGCCCTCTGGTCGTCTCATAGAAGACGAAAATCCATGGCGCTTTCATAGGCCTTATGATAAAAGAAACACCCGGGCTATGTCCCGTAGAAAGAAACACCCGGGCTATGTCCCGTAGAAAGAAACACCTGGGCTATGTCCCGCAGGATGCAATGCCCTGAAACACCTTGGCTAGGGTTGTCGCCCCGGTCAAGAGTGAAAACAAAAGAAACCCATCTCTGGCTCCATCAGGAGCTCTGGTCGCCTGTAATGGGTGAATTATTAGGTGTGGGACGCCACACCGTACCTCGATCCAATACCTTCTAAAAGAAACACTTTAGAAGGGTATGATCATAAGTACCATCCTTTGGCTACCACAAGCAAAGTTGGGAAATATATATTAAAAGGAAGTACCATTCTTTGGCTAACATGAGCAAAGATGGGAAAATATATTATCTCTCTTCTCCCTTTCAGGAAATTATCATCCTCTGGCTAGTAGAGCAAGGATGGATCGTTATATTATCTTACATTTCAAAAAGAGAATGGTTGGTCTTCCGCATGAAGATCTAATCAGGGACTTCCGGACTTTTGGCATTCTTACGTATTGTATATCAGAACATCAGGGGATTCATCCATCAAGATATTGAGGGGTTCATCCATCAAGATATATTATCTCGAAGATTTATGCCCCAGAATTTCCAATTTGCCCGATTCAGCAGAAAAGGCACTTGTAGGACTTTTGATTGTACCAGATTGTACCAACTTTTTTAATTCATTTTCCTTTGTAAAAACTAAAGAAAAAGAACTTGTGGGACTAGGAGATAGGAGATAGGAGAAGGGAAAGGTAGAAGGCATGCAATTTTTTATCTTCTTTTTGTAAGTTCCACTTTTTTAAGTGCCAAAAAGTAGAACTTGCGGGACTGATCCAAATGAAAACGTACAATTAGTCTCTCGCAATGAATAGAACAGTAATTTGTCTCTCACATCCCACGAATGAATAGAACACCGAGGATTATAGTGGTTCAGCCAATAATCTGGCCTACATCCACTCTAGACATTTCTTTATTCATTTCTTTAGCGTTACAGTACTAGAGAGCTTTTCTAGAGGTTTCTCTCTCTTCTGATATTGCCTCCTCCTCAAATGAGCTCCTTTATCTCTATTTATAGACTTTTTCTAGGGTTCTTAGGCTTGCCAACCTGTTATATCTTGCCAGGCTGTCACTATAAATATCTTATCCTGATTTCTACATCTTCGTCCCTAGCTATTCGACCGGGCACAAGCGCTCGGTTACTATCTACATCTTTTTCTTAGTTACTTGACCGGTCGTCTACGACCGGTCACCATCTGGGCCTACTTTATAGTTTCAACGACCGGTCACAGGCGATCGGTCGTTTCCTTACACTTGCTTTATACCATGCGACCGGTCGGCCATGACCGTCGCTGCACGCTCTTTCTTCACTCCCTCTTCTGGGTGTGGACTTCTGATGTTACCTTAGCCTCTTCACGCCTTTTTAGTACTTGTCCATATTTTCTCCTCTTCAGCGCCCGGTCATAGAATGCCCGGCCGCAGAGCATGAGGCGCGGGGTGTGACGCCCGGTCTATGAGGTTTAGATCCCGATCCCAGGGGTCGGGCAGGGGCCCGGACTTGATGCTTGACGCTAAACTATAGTCTGAACATGATTTTAAGGAAGCCGGGGTCTTGGCCGGGGCCTGGGATCTAGGCCGTCTTGGTTCTTCTGTCTCGTCATATTTTACCCTCTTCAATCATGCAGAGTTGAAGATTTACGAATCTGGGTTTGAAATTAGGGTTTATAGGTTGGTTTCGGTTTGAATTAGACAATTCCCCTATTGTAATCCGTTAATAAGACTAATTGGTATATGGGTTTGACCGGTAATGAAGTTACGATGGCAACAACAGAGCAATTTGATCAGAAACTCACTGGAATTGCATTAACGAGGAGAATCAAATCGGAAATTCTAGAAACTTGTTATTTTATGTGCAGTTCAGGTAGGCAACTTCTCGAATCAACTCGCGCCAACTGAGAGGGATTTGATTCACGAAACCTATCACAATCCAAACTAGACATGTAACTCTAGACGTTAGTGGAAGAATCATTGAATTTGATGAACTAGGGAGAAAGTTACAGATCTCACAAGATCTGTTTTACCTAGTCGGTTTCGGGATAATCTGGGCAGAAATACCACCGTGATCGCATAGGCAACTTTAGACATCTTTATCTCCTAAACCAGCACGAATCAGCCTTGGCCATTAACATGAAAGTTGTAGAGGGATTAGAGATCTAACAACGAGCTATAGATATGGATTTTCATCCACAGACGAAGAAGTTATGGCCAGACGAAGTTTACCTGATTAACTGGATTTTTGGAAATCTGGGTTACGGTTTCGCAGGGAGGCAACTTTGGATCAATTTTCTGGTCATTGTAAGAAGGAGTTAGATGGTGTGTGAGTAATGGTTGGAAGAGGAATGATAGGAGAATCGAATGAAACAGACGACATACCAAATGGTGGAGTAGAGAAAAAGATATAGGCGTCTAAAGATCGACCCCTGACCTGCCAAAACTGAAGGAAACTTACCGATTAAGTTAACTTTGGTGCTGACTGGGCACGACACATGTCCCGAGGCGCGCGGCTGAGTCAGCTAGCCCTGGACACGTCAGCAACCTCCAAAATTTGGCTCTAAACTTCAATTTATCATAACTTTGGCTAGGATGATCCGTTTTTAATGTTCTTTTTATCAATCTTCTTGGTTTTCCATAACCTTTTTATTGGTATAGTTTTCATGGCCTGATTTAACCATTCTCAAAATTCAATCCTAGCAGGCTTTTGAAGCTTTAAGGTTTCTATGATTTTATTTTGACTTTTAAGCCTTAAATCAATGTTCAAAATATTTCTAAAATCTTTATATTATAATTGGAGTGTCTTGAAATTTTCCCAAGATTTATTGACTTCTAAATCTGACTATTAAATTCATAATACCATATAATAAATTAATATCTAATAGTATTATTTAGGGTTTACTAAAGAAATCCCCTAAATTAATTTAAATTAATTTATGGGGTATTTCAAGTCTGGATTTGCATATTTGACCTTGGTATGGAGTTGACTACTTCTTGCGTTTCTTACAATACTTGTCTACGTGTATGGGGTACCTTACTGGTACATTGCTACTTACTTGACTACTTATAAATAAGTCTGTCAAGCCACAAGCTCTATGGAGTCGGTCATCCCATATCTCGTTGTGTCTGTCACGCGTTCGTGAAGTATTCTGTTGTCAATCTCCATTTTACTTGGTATTGGGGTGTATCTCGAGGGAATTCTTCGGTTCCTCGGGTCCCCTGTCTAATGGGTATGATCAACATCTTCAATCAACAGGTGTTTGTGATATTTTTCCCTAATGATGGGGTTTACATCATAATGGTACGAGGTGATTTTCCTCCTCTGCCATTGGTTACGTTATGACATGAGTTCATTGATGTTTTAAAGGAATTTACGACCTCTCGTATCGATAAGTATTGTTGTCACATTACTTAGTAAGTCCTTTATTAGAGTTACTTATGTGTTAATCTCCAATTACCGTTATCTGGTTACCAGGTGTGCGGTTTGGCACTTGTTCATTGTTTCTTGCTCTTGTTCATTAGTAAGTAGGTTACACACGTTATTACGGTGCGTATTTTAGTTCTTCTAACTTTACTCTATCTCTTGGGTTTATTATGTGTAAATTCTGGACATCATGGCAAAGATTCATGCTCTCTTCTTTTCATGGAAATTCTTATTGTGGTCTGGTTTTAACCAGTTTTCATTACTTAACATGTCATTTTAGGTGTTATTATTCAATTGTTATATATTGGGAGGTAGTCGGAGGCGGTACTTTCGCTCTCCTGGAGTTTTGTCTTGTATGACTGTTTAGGTTGTTTGCCATTGTTTAACTCATTTAGTTATTGTCACTGACAGCCGTCATGTTATTAGACGACATGTCCTTAACACGTACTCTCTTTTGTCATCTATTGTTTGGCGGTGACATTCTTTTTACTTAGAAACTTCATCCATTGACCGGTGTGATCGAATGGAATAACAATGTATAATTAGATCTTGACATATGTGTGTCTTTTGTTAGTTATGGCACTCCTTGGTAAGGATAGTGCCTTGGGTGTTAATTATTTAAGTGTTCAACATCGGTTCGCGTTTATGGTTGCAATTGATTTAAGTAATAACCATGTTGCGGTATGATATATTAAATCTTTGTCCTTTTGAGGACTAACATGTTTTTCCAGTAATTATTATATGTTGGCGTATGCCATTATGGGCGTAGCATCGGCCCTGATTGTTACGTGATCTTGTTCCACCATTATCCCCTATATATATATTCGGAGTGAACTATTATTCACAAGTATTCATATTTGTTACCTTACTTGTTACGTTGCATGTGTTTTAGCTGTTTGCAGCTGTTATGCTTCGGTTCCTTATCTATTTCTATGCGATTAATTGTGGCCACTTGTAGAGAGTTTCAGGAATCATCCGACCCTCATGTGATCAGTATCAGTGTTGAATTATCCTTCCACTCCAATTTGTGTTCAGCTTCCCTTGACTTGTACCGGATCAAGTTCCACCTCCCACGTCAATTTTAAACCATTAAATAATTTAATAAGTATGTTATGGTGTTTGGCTCATGAGCTGATGTTATTGATTCATTTCGTTTAATGAGTGCAGTTTGTTATGGGCTGGTGTATGCCCTTTAGTTGTAATGGTCGGACTCAATTGGTCCTTCCGAGGTTTTGGTCCTCGTATTTTAAGGGTTTGTGACTCTATGGTGATGAGTTGTAGTTATGAATTTTGTACATAAATTTACAAATGTTTGGTGGTTACTGGTAGTCATGGTGTTGTACCTGTGGCCTACACGGTTTGTAGAATTCAGTTGTATTTGCCGTTATAGTTATAGTTGTAGTTATAGTTGCAGTCATAGTTGCAGTTGCAATCATAGTTGCAATTGTAGTTATAGTTGCAGCACTTGGTGTAGCAACTGCGCGAGGTAGACGGAATCATTAGTATATTGCTTGTTATAGCGCTTGTTGTAGAAAGCGCGCCATGCAAGTTGGATCATCGGTGTTGTACTTATTGGTCTCGTTGACACTTTGGTCGTTTGAGTATGATTTAGATGATTCGTCTTGAAGAGGGTAGTATTGGAGTTATTTCGGCTCGTTAAGGTACTGTAAGTTTTCTAAGGCAATTTATTTCTAGGTTCTCTGAGTTAGGCTCTTTCTGACTTTTGTTTTAAACTCCTTCATGGTAATAGAAGGTTTCTGGCGCATACTCATGCAGTCAATTCTGTAACACCCCGTCTTAATCCAACCGTGGTTATCGCAAACTTAACAACATAAATACAAACGTCGCAGGGGAATTAATATATACCAGGACCTTGCTACGGTCTAAAACGCAAGAATACCCAAACTTTAATACTTACAACGGTTCAACCAAAATCTATACCAACCGAGTTTCATAGTATTCTCCAAGTCTAACAAGTTTACCATTGATTCAAATATTAACAGACGGGTGTACATACACAACCCATACTCAAAATAAAACCCTCCTAAGTCTACCCACTCCTACTCTCAAGGTGAGTCTTCTGCGGGCGCTTACCTGCAAAATGTAAACAGTTGCCCCCGAGGGGGTTAGCACCTTTGCTGGTACGATTCTCTTATAGCCCCCAAGCTAACGGGGCTACGACGACTAATTGTGGATAACATGCGGTTGATTAAATACACAACATAAATGGGAAGTGCCACAAACATTCAACCACATATGAACAAACATAGTTCAAACACAATGAACGACTTAAAAGCATTCCCTCAGTAAGCGAGTTAATCTTTTAACTCCTTAAGTTATGATTCCTCTTAATCTCAGTCCATTCTTATCTTACCTCAATCTTAATCCTTATCTCAGTCCTGGATTCCTCACTCCCCCAGCTTCCAGTTAGTAGAAAGTCTTAAAGACGAAGTGTTAGTTAAACCTTTCTCTTGTATTAACCAACCAACAATTGGAAGTGAATTTTTTATTTAAAACCAACGTTACTAAGTATTGTTAGTAACTAATCTCAAGGTGAAGTGTTAGTACAAGGCAAACACACAAGAAGCTAAATAGTCCGGTTGCGTGCTTTATCTGGTTTTAGTTGAAGCAAATAAACAGTAGCACACAAGCCAAGGGACACCTCATTAGCAAGCAGGCTACAAGAAAACCATAGCATTCACAGTCGACGCTCGTTTGTTTAATCTCCTTCCGAATCCCAATTCTCAAGTCCTAAAACATTCATCCAATTTGGGTTGTTAATTACTTCCAATTTACTTAACATACTTAACCACTAATGATTCCCAACTAAAAACCACTAAGTCCATATAAACTTAACCTTAAACACTTAAATCATTTACTTAACTTAATCCCTTTAGTCCTTATATGCTTGTTTATCTAATCATCATTACCCTCTTAATGGCTTACTACTAATACCACTCCTTATTCTTAAAATTTTAATTTTTTTTATATAGGTATGGGCCGACCGACCCACCGACCGACACAACCCCCTAGGTCGGTCCATTCCAGTAACATTCTGGTTCTCTAAATTTTGCCCGACCGACCCATGTAACACCTCTCTCCTAAAACACGTAATAATCTCTCTCGTAGCAATAAATAAAACGTCTTACAGCGGAAGAATAAATAATAACAACAATACTCACTCGGGTGTCACCGGCCATTACTCGCCCATGCGAGCAATGAAGCCAAACTATATCCAACAACCAACATAAACAAACTGCTAACCGCTATCATAACCAGATAATTCCTATACATCATACTAAGTCCATACTCATAAACATCGACAAGTGAGCGTCTACCCAATCCCAAATATACATAACCGTACCATAATACAACTCCATGTGCGGTAATTAAAATAAACTCTAATTACCCTGTTCCCGCACTTCGGCTTCGGCGATAATCAACAACCTGCATAATGGTGTAGTATCAGCGATAGACACTGAGTATGCCGGGCCTGGACCCTAATGGTCACTTAGTCATTTTAACCATCTTATTATTAGATCGGTTTCATGCTTTACCATTTTACAGTTATAATCAATACTGTAATATACATGTATAATATACATAATCAACCATCCAAACGTTCATAAACACTTAACCATCCATCCAATCCAAACATTCATAAAATATCACAACAACAATTGTATATCGAACGTATCGAATAATAATACTGAATAAGCGCCATAGCGAACATCATCCTTTGTTAATTTAATTTTGCCTTTAAGGCCCCATCCATCCAAACCATGTTAATTAAATATCAGTTGGGAGTCATGTTAAGACAACCGATAACCTCACCATGGACAGTAGTCCTCCCGTACACACAAAGGTGCTCATTTCGCCAGAGGTCCGGAGGCCCCTGACTATTCTCTTTTGTCTCGTAAGACGTCCATATAAAAGGCCGTAGCCACCTGACCCATGATCCAAATAGGGCTCGTTGGGTATAAACGTGGAGCAGAAACCCGATCGGGTACCCCTTAGTGATCACAAATGCGCAACCAGGTAGTTAGTAAACTACACTGGATTCCTCACCTCAATTCACAGCATCTCTCTCTCATAATGTTTAAGATATGCTCTTAGTCTTATGGAGAATAATTATTAGTTAGCTGCCCAATGGGTCTTACGCATACCTAGAAGTAATCTAGGTCATATTCATGTTCGAGATCCATGCTCTAGAGACCGACAATGTCGTGACTCGTTCCTAAGTGTTTTACTTAGGTTACCATATACTTAATATTAATACTATGGTATTATATCAAGTAACCATCTTGTTGTCACAATAACGTATATGTATGTTTATATAAGTCGATCTATAGTCGACGTAGTGTTAGCCCCGTAGGACGCTCGTGCATAAATAATTAATGCAGTAGCACACAATCACATACTTGTATCCAAAACACTTAACACACAAATGATATCAACCAAATCCGAGCCCAAGGAGTTTCCTTAGGACAACCCGGATCAAACCCCTTTACATACCGTACACCTTAGAGCAAGGATGCGAAGTGTAGACCACTAGCTCGCCAAGCGCCTTCGTCTGAAGTATGATCTAAACGGTAATAAAACTATAAGTCAGTCTCCATGACTAACGACATCCGGTATTTCCGAATAACAAGTAACCCCGATAGTTCATCCCCGGATTTCTACAGTTATTTGTTACGGGTTTATCTAAACCGGTCGGCTTTGTTACTAAAACTCGTATGTCAAAACATTTCGACTGTTAAGTTTAATTCATTATATTTCTTTGATCTTATCCACCATAAAATTTAGGTATATAACCTATAGTTGCATGTATGCATGCATGACTATATTATATTGTATTATTTTTCCACCATCCATTATAATACATTGTATTATATAATCCATATCTTAGCAAATTATAATTGCATTCAAAAACTTGTAACCTATATTATGTAAATAGTTTTTGTAATAACCACCACCATTATATTATATGGTTTCCAACCATATTATATATTCATCCTTATATACAATATTCTTGTATATGTATATATTTACCTTATAGGTATGTTTCATGAGTTATAAGACTCTTATATTATATGTTACATTTTATCATCTTATATTAGATGATTATTCCCATTAGTTGTATTATATTATACAACTTATATTAAGATTATTATCCCAATTTTATGTAACATTTTATGTTGTATAGATACAACTCCTAAGGTTTAATCAATAAATACCTTAGTTTATAAATCTTATTTATTTATAGTTTGTCACATTATTTAATGTGAATATCCTTACTTATATTAATTCCCTTTCAAACCATAAAATTGTTATAACATTTATAACATTATAGACCATAGTCTAAAATTCATATTTCAAACTTTTATAATTCGGTACAGCACCTTTAATTTATTTAAATTCCATTTTGACCACATAACATTATGCAATGTTATACCATATACTAATATCATATAATATGATATCTTTATTTCCTTTAATTTATAACCTATAGTTTTTATACAAAACTATATAATATTGCCGCATGGGCACCATATAAAAACCTTATTCTTTTTCATATACCATAGTTTCCTTTATTTACAAAATCACCACATTAATTATACCATGTTATATATATCATATAATATAACATTTTAAACCTTAAAATAATATAACCTATGGTTATATATTTATAAAATACCGAACAGCCCTTGTGTTGTTCTATATTATTTTTCTAACCCACCAAGTTTCTATAATTGCCATTTGGCCTTTTTATAACATATAGTTTTATAATATCATTAAAATTTTATATTATACTATATTAATAAATACTCTTATATAATTCTAAAAATCACCAAATTTCACCAAAGGGTTATAATTATTATTACTAACCCATATGCTCTCGGTATTTACTATTCCACCCCAACTTTTATTCCAAAGTGTCATAATGACATAATAACTATATATTATACATATATAGTTTTTTTAATTCCAAAATCAACCCAATAAATTCCTAAAAATTCCTAATAGCCCATGGGTTTATAATACCATTATACACCCTTTATTTTCGGTAATAACATATACCACATATGTTATCAAATTGTTACAATTAAATACTTATCTTATAACAAAACCTCAAATAAGTTATCTAACTTATTTAATTTGGTCAAAACCTACCATATGGTCAAGGTTGACCACCTTAATATTGCCTTGACCATCAATAACCATATATTACGGTTTGTACCCTTAATTTTTATATAAACTCATTTAAACCTCTAATTTTTGGCTATATCATTATTTAGCCCCCAAATTTAATTTAATTATACTTTAACCCCTTATACTATGCGGTAATATATATATTACCTAAACTTAAATAAAACCTTATAAATACATAAATAAAATGGCCTAAAGTACATGGCCTTATTACAAACATTAGCTTATAAAATAAATTACACATAAATGCCCAAAATGCATTAAACTCTCGGCCTTACACACATCTTTTCCTTATTTACCAATTTTCCACATAATGTCTTAAATTTGACAATTATGCTAATTAATTATATAAAATTTACTAAACCATTCCTAAATCACCTAAGGTCAAAATAAGACCTTAATTAACCCATTCACTCACGGCATAAATATATTCATATGTATAAATACATATTAATATACCAAGTGAAGGTTTAAGTGATTTATACCTTGTTTTTGCCTAGTTTAGGCCTTGTTTGGCCACGGCTGCTTAGGAACAATTTTTCCACAGCTTAGTTTACATGTTTTCAAATAGAAATTAAGGCATGATTAGTCTCCAAGCAAGATCTAACCATAAGAAGTGTTTAATGTATATTTTCAAGGTAAATTTTACCTTAAAATACCAAGGTAAGTGTGGATGTCTTTGGCCTAAATTTAGAGAAGTTAAAGAGCATCAAAAGAGCTACTAAAACCAAGCTTTAAACTGGTATAACTCAGATTAGAAGATGGCTAATTTTTACCTTGATTAAAATGCCTAAAATGGTGTTTTTGGCTTGGATATGGGTATACCTTGAAGCTCTTGATATACCAACTGAATAAGTATCTTAATAATAAGATTATAAACCTAGGAAACAAGGCTTTCAAACCGGAATTGAAGAAAATCAAAGGATAAGTGCTTAAAGCACATTTTTATACCTTAAGAACAAGATTAGATTTCTCCACCTTCTTCCCTTGTTTCAGCCGAGATTGACCCTTATTTTAACCTCCAAAACAACCTAGAAACATTGATGGAAATGGTTGATGCTTTGCTCCATGGAAAGAGGAAAGAATTGTGAAGAGAATGAACATAAAATGGCTTAATAAGCTTACCTATGTCAATTGTTGTTCTCTTCTGAATATGGAGTGTTCCCCCACGGTTTGAAGAAGAAAAATAGAGGATGAATGTGTGTGGTGTCGGCTGGGAGCAATCAAATGAGGTAATTAAGCTAACTTTGCCTTTTAAGTTAAGTTAATGTTATTTTATGTAATAGTAATGGTGATTCACCAAAGTAGCTAGATATTTGTATCAAAGTTGAATGATCTGTCTTCCATGCTCCATGCCTGCCGACTTCCAAGGGGTAATGGTGGTCATTCATTGACCATTGACCATACTTAGTCAATTTTGCTTAAAAATGCACTATTTGGGTTACTATTCACAAATGAATGCCATATTTTGATTTTTTTTGAAATATTGGATTTAGACCTTCTAATGTGGTACATTATAGTACATTAGTACATCAAGGTCTAATCCAATGCCTAACACCACTCAAAACCCACTCAGAAAGTCAAATTTCTCAAAAACGTGCTTTAAGGTGTTTTAGTGCACATTTTGTGTCGCAAGGGTTTCTGAGCTTAGTTTTCTTTTAGAATAGTTTTTTTGTGTTACTTACATGATATTTTATCATGGAATCCAATTTTATATCATTTAGAGGTCATTAGACCTTTAAGGTTTTCTTAGAGCACATTTTTGCCCTACTTGACCTTGAAGCATGTAAATGCTTGTTCTTTGTGTTGGAGTGTTGTCCAACAATTGTAATATGTTTAGTTATGTGTTAATAAGCTTAGGACAAAGTTTTAGGTCCTAAGAAGTTCATTTGGGTATTTATTTACCCTAAACAGTCAAAGGGTGCAATATCTTGCTTTGTGTTGACCACTATTGTTCTCACTTGACTTTTAAGGCATGTTTAGGCCTTAATTAATGTGATTAGATGTTTAATCCATGTTTAATTAGTTTGGGTTATTTCAATCTACCCCCCTTAAAAAGACTTCGTCCCGAAGTCGCTTAATCAAATAGGTAAGTATATAAATATATAACTACCCATTATTCCTTAATGTATATCTATGTGATATATCATTTACACACATCGTATTGTGCTTATACAGCACATAGCCATCACTTTGTGGCGTTAGTTCAATCATATATGGATATAGGTGATCCATCGACACAGTATTTCCTATCAATTCTATAAACCCTGACAACCTCACCGAGGTGTCCATAACATACCATCGTTCCACATTCCATAACTAATGATTCATTTCGTATCTAGGCGATACCATATGGAATCAATCTACAAGGTAATATAAATATATATATATATCACAAGTAGCATAAGAAAAGTATTACACACATGGGTGTCAATACAACATTCAAACAGGTATCTCATAAGATATATACATACTAGTGCACATCACACACAAACAAACCAACAACGTACGCCCCGCGTACCAAACATAATCCAACAAAACCTCGTGTGCCCCGCACACCACCAAACATAATCCAACAAAACCCCGTATGCCCCGCATACGAAACAACAAAACTCAAGAGGCTCTACCCCCCTTAAAAGGGTTACGCCCCCGTACCCCACAAGTATACAACAGCCGCTCAACAAGGAGCGCTGGATACTTGGCTCTCATAGAGTTCACCAACTCGTGGATTATCCTCATATCAGAGAGACGGATATGACTCTAGCCCTTCTGGGCTCCACAATACATAAAGGGTGAGGCACTGATCTATTGTGCTCTCTCCCGTATTCGCTTTAATGGGCCCACTCGCTCCGTATGAGGTGCAGACCCATGAACATAGGCTCAGTTTTCCTCTTATCCTAGCTGTGTATCCTCTCGTTTGGATCACTAGCATACATGCGTGTGTCTTCTCTCGCTGATTTTCAGCTTGAGGTGTAATATGGCATTGGCTATTGTTAGTACTTAATGCTCTTTGCACTTGTCTTTGTAATATTAAGACGTACCAGCCTACATGTCCACGGAGATGAAGCTTGTCATCCGTGTCTCCTGGTGGTTTTGTTCCGGAGTAACACACTATTGTAGTTCTTGATACACACTCGTATTGATATCCATTACATCTTTCCGTATTCCCACTAGATTAATAACTGGCCAAGTGCAACACCAAAGCACTCAGTCCTACAGAGTGCGGAGGCGTAAACTCTCAGCAGCTAATATCTAATGAGTCCAATAGATAAGATGAGCGAATTATCATATGAGTGGTACATTCCAAGTGTATTGTTCCTTGCTCAAGGTAACTGCTAGTATTTTAGTTCTGTCTTCATCATTGCGTAGTCACGCGTTTATGTTCACATCATCTGGTAGATTTCCTCTGGATTGCAAGAATTTGCCCGATCCTTTTGAGGATTCTACATATATTCGTCCATAATGGGTTCTCTTGTCTTCACTGTATACTGTCTACTTCTCTCTGTTGAAGGTTCTTGATTTCTCTAGCCCGTTGGTTTAACTGCGGCTCTTCTCGTCCATCTCCGAGGTAATCTGTATCACTGTCCTTAGTACGGAGTTGACTACTTCTCGTGTTCCTAACACTACTTGTCTACTTGCATGGGGTACCGTACTGATACATTACTACTTACCCGACTAACTCATAAATAAGTCTGTCAGGCTCACATGCTCCTATCAGAGTGCGGTCGTCCCATGTCTCGTTTAGTAAACTGGTAATGTCTGTCACACGGTTATTGTGAAGTATTCTGTTGTCAATCTCCCTTGTTGATGGATGTCCTTTAGTATTTTTAGTTCCTGTTAACGGTTATCTTGTAATAAGTGCTATTGCCTTAGTGGCATTGGTGGTGATTCGTGCCATAAGCCGGTGTTATTCAGCTCGGTGTAAGTAAAATTCGTGCTATATTAGCAAACTTGGTTCTCCTATCTCGGTCTCATTGAGTACAACACATATTCTTTTTCTCCCTGTTTATCATGACCATATCTCATCCATAGTTCATATTCATTCCCTCATCCGTTTAATTGGATATATTGCAGATTGCATAATAGCTTGAGCAACTTGGCTCTTCACTTCCCAACCATCCTTACTGACGGTGGTGCATCTACAAAGGGTATGCTTGTCCACAAGGACTAAACATTCATCACTGGTAGTGATTAGCATTAAATGTGGGTATACACTGATGGTATTTGGCTAATAAGCCATGTCTGAAAATTCTTGAACGATTAAACTGGTGTGGTTTATAATCACAGTGGTTGTATAATTTCTCCAGTTGCATAGGTTTCTAATCTTAAGGTTGTATGAAAATATGAGGAAACGTTTTTTTTTGGTATATACATAATAAAAACTAAAAAGTAGTAGTTGCAGTTGCAGCACTTGCTCTGTCAAGTGCGCAAGACAGATGGAAATTTCAGTGGTTTAATTGTCATAGCGCTTGCAATAGCAAGTGCGCTATGCAGGTGGAAATTCTGGTTCAGTAATCACTGGTCTCATTGACTCTGTGTCGTCGAGTATGGGCTACATGATAATGTAAGCATTAACATCCTATTCATATATATAATCCATCAAGGTTCCAAGGTTACTCGTATCGAGTCCACATAACTAGTCTCAAAAGTCATACACAAAAAGGCAAGTGGTCAATGACACTCCCACATACTTATAACATAGCTCTGTCTAACATCCAAGGTAAGTACATAACGAAGTAAGCAAAGGTCTTCCACCAGCAGTCTCTTGGAGTTCAGGGTACTCATGCCCTATCGACTCCCTTGCCCTTCAGGGCTCCAGCATTAGTAGATGTCTGGCTATCCTGACCGCCTTGTGGTACTCCAGATCCTCCAACTGAGGTCTTCTGTGTATTCCTTGGTGGCCTGTAGTTACGGCTCTCAGGATTCATCCAGCACTCGAACTCCCGGTGGCCCTCTTTCTTGCAACACCGACACTCAACTTTGCGGCCATTGCAGTCGACCCCAGGATGGTCCTTCCCACAACGCTTGCAATAGAAATGGCGCTGGGGCTGTCCGGTGCCCTTAGGAGGTGCAGATCTCAAAGGCTGAGCATCTATAACTGGGCCGGTCAACCGAAGGACGGGCTTTTTCCCCTTCGCTCCCTGGTAACCCTGCTGCCCTTTCTTCTGAAAGAATTTCCTGTTTAAGGTTTCGGGTCAGCATTCATAAGGTATTTAATATTGTAAACAATTTAGAATGGGATAAGTCCTTACTTTCCCTTCTTCTGGCTATCGCCTGGAGATGCTCCTCCACCCTCAGACTCTCCCTCAGGGTTCTTTCTCTTCTTCACCCCGAGAGTCTCTTCCCGAGTCTGGAGCATTAGCTCCGTCCTCGAGGCAGCATCATAGCACTCCTGGAATCTCTTTGGTAAGTTCTCACAAAGTTAATCGGTAATGTAGTAAGTAAAGAATTTATGGCTTTCATGTTAATACCTGGATGGTAGTGTAGAGGGTAGCACTCATCGCCATCTGGATGTGGATGTGAAACAACAATCCCCCCAGAATTTCTCGACCTTCACGGTCTTTGTGTAATCAACTCCGGGGATAATGTCCAGCAGACCAATGAATCGAGCGTAGTACTCATCCACGGTCAGACCTCCCTGGGATAATGTCTCGAACTCATGGCGCTTCTTCTGCTTAAGATGTGCTGGGTAGTACTTCCCCTCAACAACTCGACAAAGGCAGCCCACGAAAAGTCGGGCGTAGCTAGATGATGGTCCTTGACCAACCTCCACCAAGTGGTGGCTGCATCCTTCAGAAGGAAAGCAGCAATGACGACCTTCTTGTCGGCAAGTACTTGTAAAGCTACGGGGTCTGGCTCCCCATAATAAGTAGGTGGTTGGGTCTCGGTAACTGACTTCAGTTAGTTCGTTTCCCTAGGCTGTGGCGGGTGGGCTGGTGCTCCTCCAATTTGAGTACCAAGCTGTGCGAGAATGGCAGCAATCGTCACCGCAACTCCTGGATTCACGGGGTCACCGCCTCCACCTCTACCAGTACCATGCCCTCTAGTTCCCCCAGACATCTGTAGTACAATATGTCACATAAATACTCGGTAATTCACCGTACACAACCAATAGATATTGAATTGCCTTTAAGGCTAATGTATCATGCAATTTGCGTTACTAGTCACAATATCTTTTATGACGAGTCGTCTCGTACCTCACAAACATTTCCCGTTATTTCTTAAGTCCTAAGCTCACTGTCTTAACCTATTTTCTTGTCATCAGAGCGGTACTCCGCTCTGATACCACATTTGTAACACCCCTCTCCTTAAACACATAATAATCTCTCTCGTAGCAATAAATAAAACGTCTTACAGCGGAAGAATAAATAATAACAACAATACTCACTCGGGTGTCACCGGCCATTACTCGCCCATGCGAGCAACGAAGCCAAACTATATCCAACAACCAACATAAACAAACTGCTAACCGCTATGATAACGAGATAATTCCTATACATCATACTAAGTCCATACTCATAAACATCGACAAGTGAGCATCTACCCAATCCCAAATATACATAACCGTACCATAATACAACTCCATGTGCGGTAATTAAAATAAACTCTAATTACCCTGTTCCCGCACTTCGGCTTCGGCGATAATCAACAACCTGCATAATTGAAATACCCCAAACCTAAGTATTCTAAGTAAACATCAATTTATGATGTAGTAAGGCTAAAATATGCCTTAGAAAGATTGGTAGACAATTTAAACCAAGGAAAACTCAAGAAAATGCCTTAAGGGCAATTAAGGCAAAAATGTGCTCTAAGCTTGGAGAGACTTGGGTGAGTACCCAAATATCATGCTAAGACCTTAGTAATGTCCTAATGGTCATTTTAAACCAATTACCAAAGAAAACTAAGCTTGAAAACAAGTTAAAACACAAAATGTGCTTTAAGAAGTCTTAAAGCACATTTTTGAAAAATTGTCTTCTAAATGGGTTTTGAGTGGCTAAATGTCCATCATTACTCTTTAATTAACTTGTGTACTACTTAGTATCACATTAGGAAGTCTAAATCAATGGGAAATCAAAAATTTCACAATTATGTGCACTAGTTTGTGAATAGTAATCAAATAGTGCCTAGTTTAGTCTTTAATCAACTAAGTCTAATAAGTTGGTCAACAAAGACCATGACTAGCCTTATTTAAGAGGGGGCCAGTTTTCTAAGGGATGAGTCACCATAGACTTCATCAAATAAGAAAGGAAAAGAAGAGTAAAGTAAAAGAAGTTACTATTTGCTTTTATAAAGCAAAATATCTATACTAGCCTACCTTCTCTCCTCTCTTCTTCATTTCCCACCTTCACCACGGTTTCTTCTTCTCCTCTCCTGCTCCAAGACCGAGAGGGCTGCCTCCATGGGTGCTCCATCTTCAAATGCTCACCAAACCTCCATTTTAGCTCCAAATCCAAAAATAAGCATAGATTTGTCTTAGTTAAGTCAAGACCTTCCTTTCTATCTTTTCAAATCCTTCAAAGCTCCATTTCGGTGCCAAGGGAAAACTCCATTGATGGAGGAAGATCAAGTTTGAAGAGCCCATTTGGTTCTCCATTCTCTTAAGGTAAAGAATATGTAAGAAAAACCATCTTTCCATCACTTCTTCACATGTCCAAAAATTTCACTCATGGGGCTTCATTTTTATGCCTTGTTCTAGCTTTTTTTCTATTCTCCAAGGGCTAGAGGAGGTCCTTCTTGATTCATATCCAAGCTTGTTTTGAGAATCCAAGGTAAAGTATTCAATTTAATACCTTAAAACACATTTTTAACCTAGGAATAATTCCTTAAGGTTAGTGCATTATCTAGCACTCATGAGAGTCATTGTATATTGATTAGAACATTGGAAAAGGAAATTAGAATGGTGGCCGAGATTCCCAAGGGAAGAAGCCTAAGGAGAAACTTGAGAAAAACAAGGTAAATTGCTTACCTAATGGTGGTTTAAGTTTTAAGGGATGAGTTTAGGTGAGTACTAATGTAGCTTAAAGCTTACATTATGTAATGGGTTATATAGCCTAGGAAAAAGAATTTAAACAAGCTTATGAACTTGTGATTAAGGATCCAATGGAAATAAGTTAGTAAGATAAGTATAAGGTGAATTAAGAGAACACTTATATTGCTATGGGAGCATTGTTGTGTGTATTTGCAGGTTGAAAGCTTTTATATGTGGGAAATTCAATGTTTAAGTTTAAGTTATTTAAGGGCCTAAGAGTCATGTCATTTAAGAGCCTTAGTGCTATGCAATTTAAGATTATTGCACTATATTGAGTTGTTGTGAATGAGTTAATTTAGGTGAGAAAAAAACAGATCAGAAAGGATTTGATGTGTGTGAGTTGGTTGAATGAGGAAAACAATGCATTTGGACATGATAAATACTAGGGAAGCTATGGCAAAATTTGAGTAGAAAACAAAGGGTTTAAGTGATGGTGAGTTAATATGCCCTAGGATTCACTAGGGATCATTCTGAGGAATTTGAGTGGAAATGAGTTAACTAAGGAGTTCTGGAGGTTTAGAATGACCTAGAATTGTCTATGAGGAAATTAGAGTTTAGATGGGTATATTGAACACACCAAAGTCATGTTAAGAGGAATGATAAGACTTGAGCAAAATTTGGATGAAAAGATGTATAATGCTATAAGGTGATTTAGTTATGAACTAGGGAATATAACAATGAGAGTTTTGGGAAGCTTGAGTAAGTAGTGAAGATGCTAGTGATGGACTAATGAGGTTCTAGTCTTGATGGTAAGGAATGGACTTGGAGATGGAAGAGAAAAGTGTAAGAGAATGTTGTAAATTGTCAAGGAACAAGACTAGGAATGTATAAGAGTGTATGATTATGAGAATGGTGTGTAAGTTGAGTAAAAGAGATGTAGATGTCTAAGGGGGACTAGGGAATCCAATGATTAATTTAAGCACCAAAACCATAGTGAAGGAAGCTAGGAAATTTGTACAAAGTTTGAAGGAAAAATAAGGTATAATGACTTGTAAGGAAGTAAGCATGTACTAGATTATATATAGCTATGAGAAGTGTGAATAAAGCAAATGGGTTGTGCATGATGATTCTTGAGGAGTAGTTATATTGGTGGAAAGGAAACACTTTGGTTAGTTGAAGTTTTAGACAAAGTTTACATGTTGGAAGTGTAATGAAAATATTACAAGTGTTAAGAGATTATGTGAGAAATTGGGTTATAAGGTTAGAGAAGGAATTGGACAAGCTTAGGAGGTTATTTTGGTATTAGAACATGCCTAAGATCATGTATAAAGTTTGGGTGATTTATGGATGAAGAGAGCAAGTGCAAATGCACTTAGGAAAATAAAAAGGGCAAAAATCTGTAGCTGGTCCGGGACTTAAGTCCAGGGTAAAGTCTCGGACCAACCTAAAATTCATGCCGAGAGTTGCTTCAACCAAAGGGCCCGGGACTTAAGTTTTGTAAGAAGTTCCGGACCACCCCCTGATTTACCCCCGAGGATTTTCGCTGGCATTGGTCCGGGACTTAAGTCCCATACAAAGTCCCGGACCACCACATTAAAACAGCCGAGAGTTTGAACCAGGTATGGGTCCGGGACTTAAGTTGAGGACAAGGTCCCGGACCACTCTAAAAATGGTGTATAAGCTTGGAAAATGTTAGGTAATGAGGGGGATTGATAAGTATTATTATAAAGTTATTAAGGACATGTTTGGTGGGAATTAATGACAATTAAGTGGGTGAATAAGTATAAGAGACAATGAGAAATGATGCACTTAAAAGTCTAAGTTAAAACTGTAAGGACTTAGTGAATATTAAATGGTGAACAATGGTGGATAAGTGGGTTAAGTAAGTTGGGATGAGTTAAGTAACTAATAACCTAAAACTGAATGAATGTTTTAGGACTTATGAATTGGGACCCGGAAGGAGATTAAACAAGCAACCACCAACGGTGAACAGTACAGTTCTTCTTGTGACCTGCTTGCTAACGAGGTGTCCCTCGGCTTGTGTGCTATTTGTTTTTGTGTGCTCACTAAACAAGATAAAGCATGCAACCGGAACATTATGTTTATTGTATTGTTGTGCGATGTTTGAAAACTAACACAACTTACCGTGAGAACCTGCTAACTAACGTTTAGTAAGGAATTGTGTGAGACTAAGGAACACTCCCTAATATTAGTTTGTTAAAAACCGAAAGAGGTTTAACCAACAAACATGGTCTTAAGACTTTTACTAACTGGTACTTGGGGGGAGTGAGGAACCCGGGACTGACTCCGGTCATGCATGCTAAGGAAAGGGGGTCGGTATCTAAAGCAGATCCGACTTCCACTTAAGGACTTGTCTTCGGACTTGTAGCCTAGAGTCGGTTGACCGGCTCAGCTACATTGGACATCCAGTCCAAGGTAGGTGGCTTTAAGATGGCGTGGGGGGATCTAGCCTACATCCCCAACAATTTAAGAATGCTGTTTATTGCCGGTAAGTGTCCTGCTGCTGGCTAGGGTTAACCAAGCCTTATGAAAATAAACAACGAACTAAGGGTTAACCAGTTCCCAATGAGAGAACGGTTGGCATATATGAGATAAGGTTTGAGATAAGTTGCAACCATTCCTATTTAAAGGATGGTTTGTATTATAAGACTGAGATAAGCTACATCCATTCCTTTTTAAAGGATGGTTGTTTTCTAAGACTAAGATTGAGGTAAGATAAGGATGGACTAAGATTAAGAGGAAACATAACCTAAGGAGTTAAATAATTAACCCTCTAATTAAGGGAACGCATTTAAGTCGTTCATTGTGTTTGAACTTTGATTGTTCATAATTGGTTTGTTGTTTATTGCACTTTCTATTATGTTGTGCATCTAATCAACCTCCATGCTATCGACAATTAGTCGTCGTACCCACGTTAGCTTGGGGGCCATGAGAGGATCGTACCAGCATTCGTGCTGACACCCTTTGGGGGCTTTTTTTACTACACAGGTGAACATCAGGAGGTGGCCGTCACGAGTGTAAGATGGCATACAAGCGTTACGGGTTAAGTGTGGCCTACGAGTTGTGCATGTACACTCGTATGGCAATTTGAGTTAGTAAGATGTATAGGATGTGAGGGGATTGTAAGAAGGATATGTATTTGGTTAAGATTTGTATGTACTAATGTTCGGTATATTCTGTAGTCAGACCGTGGCAAGGTCCTGGAATGTATTTGAATCCGCTGCAGAGTTTGTATATATGGTGATAAGTTTGTGATAACCACGATTGGATCGAGATGGGTGTTACAAAAAGTGGTATCAGAGCGTAGTTACGCTCTAAAGACAAGAATTACCGAACTTAGGAGAATACTGAGGTTGAGTTTGAGTTATGTGTTAAGGGTTGAGAGATAGAGTGAGAGGTGCGTTAGTCAGGACTTCCCGGTGTTTACCGGATATCCATAGTACCTAGACCCGCCCTCCACATCCCTAACCCTGAACATGTGGAACAAACGCCAGAGAGAAGAAAGCCTTCTCTTACTCGGGAAAAACCCGATCTGGTAGTTAGTTAGCAGTAAACAATACGAGAAACATCTTGTTGCACAACAGTTACAGAGAACTTGGAGGTTTTTAGTGGAGCGCAACAGAGAAACAGGCGCTACCTATGGAATTCTATCAATAAGGGAACGGTAATTACCGGCAACATGGGTCGACATGCTACGCGGTCAAAATAACCCGCCATACCAATGGTAAGAAAAGCACTATAAGTGCAATGGTTAAGAAAAGATAAGTGACAGGAGCACCGGACAGTGGTCCGAATGAGCATAACCGGGGATGATACAAGCACGAGGGTTAAGATTACTGGAAAGTCAAGTTAGAAATGGGAACTCCAAATCCCATATAATGAAGAAGGTTGCATACCTGGCCGACATAATGCAGACGACGGTAGAAACTCGTACAACTGTACACCAGAATAGGACTACGATGTAGTGCCTAAAGGAGGATCATTACTTAGTAACCACGACAAAATGTGTGGAAACGGGAGCGAAAGTCAAGACATGAGTGAATAACGAGGGTTCCCTCAGAAAGAGGAACACCCTAATAAGTGACAACACTGTCAAAACGGCAAGGAAACTGCTAAACGGTCAGTTATCCAAACTAAAGAACATCGAAGGAGTCCCGAGGACTACCAAAGATATAAAATGTTAGGAGGAAGTACCATTACTGATGTGTACAGTACCGGTAACCCATCTTGCATGGCACACTTGCCATAGGAAGTGCTACCACGGTTAAGCTACACGGAAAGCCATCATGGTGAGATAACAGAATGCTACAGTTGTAGTACACACTACTACTGGATTGTAAATCCATAAGAACGGGAGAATAAGACCTTGGAAAGGCCCGACGGCCCGACCATGAAGAGATGAGGTGACACACCAGTCAGCCGGGAACGGAACTTGGACGAAATACTAGATGACATAAATATCAGCAACGGTGCAACCTACTACAACAACAACCGACAATACGATAAGAACACCAATCCCGAACTTCAAGAGGAAAACCTAAGAGATCGCTCAGTGATCCGAGCAAAACGATATGTAAGCAATAACATACCGGGAAGTGTTACATAATACAGTGGAGACTGTTGACTCAACGACTTCCAACAGGAACGGGATAGAACTCCCGAGATGACCATTAAGAATACTAATAACAACAATCTTTGTTGAATGCATTGGTAAACCCCGGAAACAAGGACAGAGGAAGTAAACTTAAGTTATAACCTACCAAGGGTTAAGGACATACAATTCCGACAAAGGAAAGCTCAGAGGACTACCCCCGCAGAGCCGGCATAGTCGAGCCGAACAAACTGATAAATGACAGTTAATACTGTTTGTCTAACTCATTAACACCCAAGTATGATTGCTCATCAACGGGTGGCGTAGTCAACGGAAGTTGAACGAAGCGTTGAGATGGAAGCATAGGATGACAGGATGATATCCAACTTGGACACCGTAAGGCAAACGCCTAATACGAATTTAGCCTTATTTGCTAATAGACATAAGTCTAATAAAACGACAGTATTGTCAAAGACACTAAGTAACCTCAGATCGCCTGAATAAACTTCCATAGCAGGAAGCAGGATGCAACAACTTACCATGAAACCCGATACTACATTTAGTATGTAACCTAACAGTGGATAGTGTTCAAAAGACCAGAAACTTATGAGAATACCCTACGGATGACTAAGAGTACAAGTAATGAACTAAGACATTAAACACTAACAGCCTACGAGCCAAGGATGTTAACCACATCAGAGCCCGAGGCGCAGTAAGTTGTAAGAGAGCTTATTTAAGCCACGAAGGAATTACAATTCGTAGATATAAACAGTTACCAAACCTATAACTTAGATTGTGGAAAATATTGCCAGGAAAAGGCACCAATAAGGATAATGAGATAGTACATTGGCAGGGGCGGAGAATGAACCATGCCTTTAGGGTGGGGATACCTCTCCTTGTTGTGAGGCCATGAGTGGGAATAAACCCCTCAAAAAGGGCTTCCACTTATTAGAGATGTAATACACTTCTGTTAGAGAATGAAAACTGTAAACCTTGAGATTACCTTAGAGCATACCAGATACACTTGAGTAATAAGGAAGGCTGCAGAGACAGACCTCATATCCAACACCCAGGATTTAAGAATCAGTATTCGACAGAGATAAACATGGTGAGTGCACAGAATGGCACGTCAAGTAACCAACGCTCAGAAGAGCTTGGGATTCAACGGATGACTTCTTCAGTAACCGGTTAGATTACATGGTAAATAACATCATAAAGGATGAAAGAATGTGAGAAAAAAATTAGCCTACTTATGAACCTGAAATTGAAGTATAACACCTTCATATTAAGAGATGACCATTTTACAACACGATACGACAACCGACATACACCGAAATGAGAGAACCCCCAATGTGTTTACACCAAGAAGGGATTGAATGTAAGATAAGATGTTAGAGTAAATGAGTAAGTAGTTGCGCCATCAATGGGCAACATGGTAAAGGCCAACTACCACTGTAATGGTCGTGAGTACAATGTTTATATAAGGGGATTAAGTCATGGTGCGCGTGAGTAAAGCGACCGTTGGTATGAGCCGTCAAATATTGACACTGAGGCAATTAGATTTATGAGTTAAGACCAATATAAGTAAGGAAATAAGATGATAGACGAACTGTGCATTGATGCCAGTAGTCTGGACCTGGTTAGGTAAGATTTCACAGGAAGCACACTACCCATTCCTTAAGGAACTGGAAGTGCATTCCTAGTCGAGAAAATATGAGAAACAAGATAAAAGGCTTGATGGAAAGAGACCTCAGTTACTAAGAGACTGAATCAGTACGGGATACAGAAAGAACTAGAGCATACAATACCCAAGAACGTAGTAAATGGATTTCCCTTGATTAAATTCAAGAAGAACAATAAGTGTTATTATGGAACGATGAAAGAGGAGATCGACAACAGAATACTTCATAGTTAGCAATGGTTAAACGTGTGACGGACACTACGAGTTTACTAAACGAGATGTGGGACGACTGCACCCCACAGGGGCTTGCAGGCCTGACGGACTCATTTATGAGTTAGTCGGGTAAGTAGTAATGTACCAGTAAGGTACCCCATGCATGTAGACGAGTGGTGTAATGAACACGGGAAGTAGTCGACTCCGTACCACGGACAACGATGCAAGATCAGACAAGAGCAGCTACTACCACAAACAGTTGAAGAGAAGAATTCAGTTGAACCAACAACACAAATGAATCAGAGAACAAATAATTAAGGACTATGAAGTACGAAGATCACGGAGTGTTAAGTACATACATTGGACATGTCTTAAGACGTTGGAGATTGACTGTAAAGTGCAATAAGCACTAAACAGTAGTTTCAGATTAAGAATCTTCTTGAGAGAACACTAAGAATATGAACGTTAGATCTTCAGGGATAATGCATAGACGAGTTACAACTCATTAAGGCCGTATATATATTAAGATAACACGTGTCCATTAAGAGATCTTTAGTACTAAATCATAAGCATACATGATGAGGATATACAATACTATGAAGGATAAGAAAGGCAGTTAAGCCTAAGATTGTCAGAGTCACGCAGCGGAAGCTAGCAGATCAGTACCTTTGAGATTAGACCAAACTAAGTTAAGAAAATGGTATAAGTACCGTAAGAATCCTCGATACAGAGACTAAGTCGTTTCTGATCGAATTATAAGTGAGATAGATGACATGGAAGCTAGAATGCTTGGTGAGAATTAGACATCTTGAACCTATGTTCAAGAATGATATGGTGTTGATTACGTGGGCGTAATCCATTTTAAGGGGGGTAGAGTGAAAACCGCTTAGCGTATGTTTGTGTACTGAGTACATACACTACGGTGTGCATAGCACAAAAGAATTTGAGAATATGTTTTACATAAACATTTTGAGATAAATCATGGTTATTGCACACAGAAGATGTGAATACCATACATATTAAGTACCTATCTTGTTAACTCCAATGTGAGTACAAGTTAAGAGAATTAAGGAAGAGGATTAAAGAGACTTAAGGAATGTGGAATATATGAGTTATGGGTCGATGTGGAAGTATTTAAGAGATAAGAATAAGATAACATTATGAGATATTATTTGACATGAGTATGAGGAAGAACATAGTAATGCTATGAGATATAAGATGGTGAGAAATGGTATGAGACTGATATAGAACTTAGTAAGAATGAGTGCCTTGAGGTAATTACTAAGAGATGAACTGGGAATGATTGATGGACTGAGTCCACACCTTGGAGATGTATTGATTATGATTAGAAAGACTAAAAAGATAGAAAATTGGACATGAGTGAATTATTTGATGTTTGAAAATGACGTGGGAGGTGGAACTTGATTTTCTAGGGATCAAGGGAAACCGAACACAAATAGGGGTGGAAGGATAGTTCTACACTGATGCTGATCACATCAGGGTTGGATGATTCCTGAAACTCCCTACCAGTGGTCACAATTAAATCACGCTAAGGATAGAGGCGTTAGTATAAAACGAAATTGGAGTTGATTGTATTTTTAATTAGAGGAATTATTCCTCACATGACCTCGTAAAAAGGATTACCTTTTTACTGAGTCTCACCCATGAAGTCGAGGACGCACGAGCCTTTGTCTTCGGACCGGTGACATGGGGAGAGCAGAGTGTTTTGTATTCTGGCCCATGGTGACAAGGATGAACGAGCCATTGTCTACAGACCGGTGACATGGGAGAATACGTTAGAGAATTATGTGATTGTTTTAATCATAAAAAAAAGAAATAAAGGAATTTTGGGTGCTATACATGCCTAAGCATGTTGTGTGATATTTAAGTATAAGCATATGGCGGATCTAATGATCCAATGAGTTTAAGTATACATAAGTATGATCTATATGATCTATGTAATGAGGAAGACATGTATTCTAATAAGATAAGATGCATGGGAACTTTGGGGACAAAGTTCTTTTAAGGGGGGTAGATTGAAATACCCCAAACCTAAGTATTCTAAGTAAACATCAATTTATGATGTAGTAAGGCTAAAATATGCCTTAGAAAGATTGGTAGACAATTTAAACCAAGGAAAACTCAAGAAAATGCCTTAAGGGCAATTAAGGCAAAAATGTGCTCTAAGCTTGGAGAGACTTGGGTGAGTACCCAAATATCATGCTAAGACCTCAGTAATATTCTTATGGTCATTTCAAACCAATTACCAAAGAAAACTAAGCTTGAAAACAAGTAAAACACAAAATGTGCTTAAGAAGTCTTAAAGCACATTTTTGAAAATTGTCTTGGTAAATGGGTTTTGAGTGGCTAAATGCCATCATTACTCTTTAATTAACTTGTGTACTACTTAGTATCACATTAGGAAGTATAATCAATGGGAAATCAAAAATTTCACAACTACGTGCACTAGTTTGTGAATAGTAATCAAATAGTGCCTAGTTTAGTCTTTAATAACCTAAGTCTAAGAAGTTGGTCAACAAAGACCATGACTAGCCTTATTTAAGAGGGGGCCGGTTTTCTAAGGGATGAGTCACCATAGACTTCATCAAATAAGAAAGGAAAAGAAGAGTAAAGTAAAAGAAGTTACTATTTCTTTTATAAAGCAAAATATCTATACTAGCCTACCTTCCCTCCTCTCTTCTTCATTTCCCACCTTCACCACGGTTTCTTATTCTCCTCTCCTGCTCCAAGACCGGGGGGCTGCCTCCATGGGTGCTCCATCTTCAAATGCTCACCAAACCTTCATTTTAGCTCCAAATCCAAAATAAGCATAGATTTGTCTTAGTTAAGTCAAGGCCTTCCTTTCTATCTTTTCAAATCCTTCAAAGCTCCATTTCGGTGCCAAGGGAAAACTCCATTGATGGAGGAAGATCAAGTTTGAAGAGCCCATTTGGTTCTCCATTCTCTTAAGGTAAAGAATATGTAAGAAAAACCATCTTTCCATCACTTCTTCACATGTCCGAAAATTTCACTCATGGGGCTTCATTTTTATGCCTTGTTCTAGCTTGTTTTCTATTCTCCAAGGGCTAGAGGAGGTCCTTCTTGATTCATATCCAATCTTGTTTTGAGAATCCAAGGTAAAGTATTCAATTTAATACCTTAAAACACATTTTTAACCTAGGAATAATTCCTTAAGGTTAGTGCATTATCTAGCACTCATGAGAGTCATTGTATATTGACTAGAAAATTGGCAAAGGAAATTAGAATGGTGGCCGAGATTCCCAAGGGAAGAATCCTAAGGAGAAACTTGAGAAAAACAAGGTAAATTGCTTACCTAATGGTGGTTTAAGTTTTAAGGGATGAGTTTAGGTGAGTACTAATGTAGCTTAAAGCTTACATTATGTAATAGGTTATATAACCTAGGAAAAAGAATTTAAACAAGCTTATGAACTTGTGATTAAGGAGCCAATGGAAATAAGTTTGAAAGATAAGTATAAGGTGAATTAAGAGAACACTTATATTGCTATGGGAGCATTGTTGTGTGTATTTGCAGGTTGAAAGCTCTTATATGTGGGAAATTCAGTGTTTAAGTTTAAGTTATTTAAGGGCCTAAGAGCCATGTCATTTAAGAGCCTAAGTGTTATGCAATTTAAGATTATTGCACTATATTGAGTTGTTGTGAATGAGTTGATTTGGGTGAGAAAACAAGATGAGAAAGGACTTGATGTTGTGAGTTGGTTGAATGAGGAAAACAATGCATTTGGGCATGATAAATACTAGGGAAGCTATGGCAAAATTTGAGTAGAAAACAAAGGGTTTAAGTGATGGTGAGTTAATATGCCCTAGGATTCACTAGGGATCATTCTAAGGAATTTGAGTGGAAATGAGTTAACTAAGGAGTTCTGGAGGTTTAGAATGACCTAGAATTGTCTATGAGGAAATTAGAGTTTAGATGGGTATATTGAACACACCAAAGTCATGTTAAGAGGAATGATAAGACTTGAGCAAAATTTGGATGAAAAGATGTATAATGCTATAAGGTGATTTTTATGAACTAGGAATATAACAATGAGAGTTTTGGGAAGCTTGAGTAAGTAGTGAAGATGCTAGTGATGGACTAATGAGGTTCTAGTCTTGATGGTAAGGAATGGACTGGAGATGGATGAGAAAAGTGTAAGAGAATGTTGTAAATTGTCAAGGAAAAAGACTAGGAATGTATAAGAGTGTATGATTATGAGAATGGTGTGTAAGTTGAGTAAAGAGATGTAGATGTCTAAGAGGGACTAGGGGATCCAATGATTAATTTAAGCACCAAAACCATAGTGAAGGAAGCTAGGAAATTTGTACAAAGTTTGAAGGAAAAATAAGGTATAATGACTTGTAAGGAAGTAAGCATGTGCTAGATTATATATAGCTATGAGAAGTGTGAATAAAGCAAATGGGTTTGTGCATGATGATGCTTGAGGAGTAGTTATATTGGTGGAAAGGAAACACTTTGGTTAGTTGAAGTTTTAGACAAAGTTTACATGTTGGAAGTGTAAGGAAAATATTACAAGTGTTAAGAGATTATGTGAGAAATTGGGTTATAAGGTTAGAGAAGGAATTGGACAAGTTTAGGAGGTTATTTTGGTATTAGAACATGCCTAAGATCATGTATAAAGTTTGGGTGATTTATGGATGAAGAGAGCAAGTGCAAATGCACTTAGGAAAATAAAAAGGGCAAAAATCTGTAGCTGGTCCGGGACTTAAGTCCAGGGTAAAGTCCCGGACCAACCTAAAATTCATGCCGAGAGTTGCTTCAACCATAGGGTCCGGGACTTAAGTTTTGTAAGAAGTTCCAGACCACCCCCTGATTTACCCCTGAGGGTTTTAGCTTGCATTGGTCCGGACTTAGGTTGAGGACAAGGTCCCGGACCACTCTAAAAATGGTGTATAAGCTTGAAAATTTAGGTAATGATGGGATTGATAAGTATTGATATTATAAAGTTATTAAGGACATGTTTGGTGGGAATTAATGACAATTAAGTGGGTGAATAAGTATAAGAGACAATGAGAAATGATGCACTTAAAAGTCTAAGTTAAAACTGTAAGGACTTAGTGAATATTAAATGGTGAACAATGGTGGATAAGTGGGTTAAGTAAGTTGGGATGAGTTAAGTAACTAATAACCTAAAACTGAATGAATGTTTTAGGACTTGTGAATTGGGACCCGGAAGGAGATTAAACAAGCAACCACCGACAGTGAACGGTACAGTTCTTCTTATGACCTGCTTGCTAACGAGGTGTCCCTCGGCTTGTGTGCTATTTGTTTTTGTGTGCTCACTAAACAAGATAAAGCATGCAACCGAATATTATGTTTATTGTATTGTTGTGCGATGTTTGGAAACTAACACAACTTACCGTGAGAACCGGCTAACTAACGTTTAGTAAGGAATTGTGTGAGACTAAGGAACACTCCCTAATATTAGTTTGTTAAAAACCGAAAGAGGTTTAACCAACAACATGGTCTTAAGACTTTTACTAACTGGTACTTGGGGGGAGGAGGAACCCGGGACTGACTCCGGTCATTCATGCTAAGGAAAGGGGTCGGTATCTAAAGCAGATCCACTTCCGCTTAAGGACTTGTCTTCGGACTTGTAGCCTAGGGTCGGTTGACCGGCTCAGCTACATTGGACATCCAGTCCAAGGTAGGTGGCTTTAAGATGGCGTGGGGGGATCTAGCCTACATCCCCAACAATTTAAGAATGTTGTTTATTGCCGATAAGTGTCCTGCTGCTGGCTAGGGTTAACCAAGCCTTACGAAAATAAACAAAACTAAGGGTTAACCAGTTCCCAATGAGAGAACGGTTGGCATATATGAGATAAGGTTTGAGATAAGTTGCAACCATTCCTATTTAAAGGATGGTTTGTATTATAAGACTGAGATAAGCTACATCCATTCCTTTTTAAAGGATGGTTGTTTTCTAAGACTAAGATTGAGGTAAGATAAGGATGGACTAAGATTAAGAGGAAACATAACCTAAGGAGTTAAATAATTAACCCTCTAATTAAGGGAACACATTTAAGTCGTTCATTGTGTTTGAACTTTGATTGTTCATAATTGGTTTGTTGTTTATTGCACTTTCTTTTATGTTGTGCATCTAATCAACCTCCATGCTATCGACAATTAGTCGTCGTAGCCACGTTAGCTTGGGGGCCATGAGAGGATCGTACCAGCATTCGTGCTGACCCCCTTTGGGGGCTGTTTTTACTACACAGGTGAACGTCAGGAGGCGGCCGTCACGAGAGTAAAATGGGGTACAAGTGTTACAGGTTAAGTGTGGCCTACGAGTTGTGCATGTACACTCGTACGGCAATTTGAGTTAGTAAGATGTATAGGATCTGAGGGGATTGTAAGAAGGATATGTATTTGGTTAAGATTTGTATGTACTAATGTTCGGTATATTCTGTAGTCAGACCGTGGCAAGGTCCTGGAATGTATTTGAATCCGCTGCAGAGTTTGTATATATGGTGATAAGTTTGTGATAACCATGATTGGATCAAGATGGGGTGTTACAATTAGTATGTGGGAATGATTCCCGAAGAAAACGGATCCAAATAATGGATTAAAACGCTAACGGAGTTTAAAACACGTTTTTCGAGAAAACCCAAAACGTGACTTTGAGTGGTCAAACAGACCTAAAATTATGGTTGGCTATATAACCAAAATTAAGTATTAATGGAAGCTTAATAGGTATTAAAAATAAAAACGAGAAAAATCCAAAAAACGGGCCCGGTTAGTGAATAGTGCTAAACCGGGTAAATTAACGGGCATCTTTTGTAAAAGTCGAAAATTGCCCCGGGATACTAACAGTGGGGGGCCGGTTATTAATTATATATACTACCTCACTCAGACACTTAATTAATCAATTAATTCTTATAAGTCACTAGAGGACAAAATAGGTTAAAGTAAGAGAGGGAATAGTAAAAAGAGGCTTTTATACTCTCTCACCTCTCTTTCTCCCTTGTTAGTCACGATTTCCCCCCCCCCCTGTACTATCTTCTTCTTCCTCTGCTCTCCATTGCCGATTTGAGAAGAGAACAAACAGCACTCAACCTTCTCCTTCCCTTATCTTGCTCAAATCAACACCAAATCACACAAAAATACCACGTTGATTCCTCTCGTCAAGGGCAACGTTTTCCACCCTTCAAAAGCTTGAAACCTGCATCTTCATCTCCATGGCAGTAGGCCCTTTTGATGCTTGAAGAGGTATTTGTGATTTCCTTCATCTTCTTAATACTCTAAGGTAAAAAGAAAGTTAAAAGCTCTTCTCTTACTAGTTTTTCTTGCAAAATCAGAAATGCCACGTTGAGCTCTTGCCCCCATTTCCAGCCGGTTTTTCCATGGATTTGTGAAGTGTTGGAATTCCACCAATTTATTTCCAAACTCCCCATTTGGATACTTGAAGGTAATCTCTAAAGTTAAACCCTAAAAACTAGCTCTTGAAAATACGAATTCTTGTGTGGGAAGTTTGAATTAATTAGCTGTTATGTGGTGGCATGGAATAGGATTGTAGATAGCAATCTAGACTCCATAGGTTGGTGTGAAAACAAGAAGGGAAAGAAAGAACAAGAGAAGGAGGAGAAGAGAAAAGAATTGAAAACTAGCAAGGTAATGAGCTTACCTTGAGTTGTTTATTTTCTTGCAAAAACATTTTTGTAAGTAGTGTGAATGATCTTGTGTTAGTGTAGTTATGATACTACAAGGGTGAACAAGGAATAGATGGTTTTTAATGTTGTTTGAGTGTGGAAATAAACCTAGGGACTGAGGTGGTACATTTGTGCTAACCCTGTGGAATTAATATGTTATAGAAATGATGTTATGTCCTAATAACAGGGAGGTGTAACCGATTTGAATGAGCTAAGTGATGCTTTGGAAATGCTCAGAATGTAGGGGAGTGCTGTCGAAATTTGTTTAGAAACAAATGGTAATTGTGAGAGAGACACCCTAGGAGTAACTAGGTACATTGAGGGTGAAATTGAGAGGTTCATCACTTGGAGACTTGATACGGAAGAGTGTTGCTTTTGGTTGGAATTGGTATGAGAAGGACATGGGTCTAGGAATGATTTGGTAAGGTTGGTGGAACTTATGACATCAAAAGAAGTTTTAATGCACTGTTGTGCATAAGTGTAACAGAGAGAATGGAAACTTGTAGAAATGAGCATGAATTAAGTGATAAGTTTGATCCATGATTTGAGGAGGTTTTTGAGCATGATTAAGGTGCTAAAATATGTTGGATTACATGTGGAATGTTTAGGAATAGATTAGAGGTGAATTAGGGGTTGAAACTGGTGGAAAACTGTAAAATTTGACAGTTTCCAGGGGCTGTCCGGGTTTGCAAACCAGTACATAAACCCGACCACCCCAAAACGCACCAGAAACTCAAACAGAGGTTGGTCCGGGTTTGTATCCCAGTACACAAACCCTGACCATAGCAAATCTGGCAGAATATGTTTTCCAGTTTGGTCCGGGTTTGTAACCCCGGACACAAACCCGAACCACCCCAAAATTCGCCATAATGTGTCTTTAAGTGTCCAATGATGGGGAAGTGAATGGTAATGGTTTAGATGATGTTTAGGACTTGTTTGGTGACCTAAGAATTCTTTTAAGTGTAAACAAGTTTGAGAAGTGAATGAGATATGGGTGGCAATTTTTACCCAACCCGAAAACCCGACCCAACCCGACCCGTAATAATGGGTTATGGGGTTAAGAGTATTAACCCATTTAATTAATGGGTCCGGGTATGGGTTACCTTTAAATATATGGGTTGGGTATGTGTTCAAAGATCATCACCCTAATTT
Organism: Limonium bicolor; assembly: GCA_023374045.1. Taxonomy (NCBI): domain Eukaryota; kingdom Viridiplantae; phylum Streptophyta; class Magnoliopsida; order Caryophyllales; family Plumbaginaceae; genus Limonium; species Limonium bicolor. The sequence continues at coordinate 312,382,053 of CM041777.1, read as the reverse complement.
AACCCGCCGGTATTTTATTTTATTAAAATAACAAAATAGATTATAGATCAATTGTAAATATTTACTTGTATTAATTCTATAGCTATTTTATACTAATAGATAAAAAACACTACCAAAATGTTTTAAGCCCACCAAATATCTATATCCTATCTAATATTAAGGCCCATCTAACTATAGGCCCGTTAGTTTCTGCAACTTAAAGGTCATATACTTCGATAAAAACCTTAAAGGAATCGGATGAATCAAACCCATTTTGTGAATTGGATGTAAGTACAACATTTCTTCTTCACTTAATATACAATACATAAACTCCAAGTCTCTATACGTCGGAAATACATTTTGTTCCATAATTGTCCGATCCACTTGGCTGAATTCAAAAGTATTAGTTTTAATGCGACAAAAAATTATTAGTATTAATTTTAGTTTCTTTTAAATTTTGTATAACCTATTCATATGGGTTAAATGGGTTCGGTATGGTTTTAATGATTTTATAATGGTTTGGGTATGGGTTGACAATTTGTAACCCATTATTATTGGTCGGGTATGGGTCAACATAATTTTAATCGGTTGGGTATGGTTAAGCTTTAACCCGACCACCAACCCGAATGCCACCCCTAATGAGAATGATGTGAGTTTAGACACATGACTAAACAAGGAATAACGGGATAACGGGGTTAAGTACGGGAGTATTAGTTTTACTACTGTAACACCTTAATGTTTAATAGAAACATTGAATTGGTATCAGTGGAACGAGTGGAACCAAGGAATGAGAGGTCACACGGTAAGCTAAACCCGGTGAAAGGTATGATTTTCTCATGCCCCGATGCTAACCGAGTTACCTGATTAGTGTGTTTGTGTGCCGGCTTAATCAAGACTAAAGCATGAATATTCTATTCTTTGATTATTTATGCCTTGTTGTAGTTGTATGAGCTAACATGCTTGAGTGCCGGAGAGGTCTAACTTGTGTGTAGACCGACTCATGTTTGAGTACGGATGGCTAGAGAACTCGTAGATTGGGTCGTTTCGTAAAATAACAGAAACGGGCAAACACCAAACTATCGATTAAAGTATAACGATAACGCAAACAATGAAACTCACTAGACTTGAGGAGATGAACGTGTTAGTAAACACCGATAACGGTTAGGACCAATGAGAACAATCCTGAACAAATAAGAGTGGAAAGATAAGTGAGCCTCCTCGAGAGGTTAAAGAAAGTAAAGATGTGAACTTGTAAGGAAATAAAGAGACCTAAGGGATCGTAACTCCCTTTAACATGTGAAAATACCCCAAACCTTAAAATGTTATTTAAACATTAAAACATGATTTATTAAGACTAAAAGAGTCTTAGAAACATTAGCAAACAATTTAAAACACAGAAAATACAAGTAATTACCTTAAAGGTTATTTAGGGCGAAAAATGCTCTAAGCTTGGGATAAGCTTGGTTAAGGCTTGGTAAGCTTACCAAGACTTCATTTATATATTAATGAACATATTAAATCAATTACCAAAAAAACCAAGCTTGAAAACAAGTTAAAACACAAAATGTGCTTTAAGAAGTCTTAAAGCACGTTTTTGAAAAATTGTCTTGTAATGAGTTTTGAATGGCTAAATGTCCATCATTACTCTTAAATATATATGTGTACTATATAGTATCACATTTGGGTGGCTATATTAGTGGGAAATCAAAATTTCACTTCTATGTGCCTTGTATAAGTGAATAGTAACTTTTACAAGCTAGTTTATAACATATGTTGTATTAAGTAATAAATTGACAAACAAAGACTAAAACACCCTCATATTACTATTGGGGGCCGGTTTTTAAGGGTGGTGACTCACCACTCTTGTTAGCTCATTAGTTAAATAAAGATGAAAGTTAAGTACTATTTACTTTACTTTATTAACAAATATCTTACAAAAGCAATCCTATCTCATTCTCATCTTCTTTCCTTCTTCCCACGGTTTGCAAACACCACCTTCTACTCTCTTTTTGCTCTCTCTCGGTAATACCACTACCACCATTGAAACTCCAACTTCAAGCTCTTGTCAAATCTTGCTCATTTGTCCAAATCAAGAACAACACCACCATTCTCTTCCTTGCATCAAGCTCTTCATTTCTATCTCCTTAAAACTTCAAGACAACCATTTCGGTGCCATGGAGTTCCACCATTGAAGGTTTGAGCTTGTTCTTCTACATATTATTACTCTCCTTGGCTTCTAGGTAAGGAATCTCAAATAAAAATCAAGTTTCCTCCTTGTTTTTGCCATAACCGAAAATACATATTGAAGGAGCTCTTTATGTGACCTTGTTCTAGCTTCATTTCAACCCTTCTTGGACTAGGTGGAGTCCTCTCTTCATAGACATTCAAACTCTCTTCAAAGATCAAGGTAAAACAATCACATTGATGTTTTTGAAATAATGTGAAACTAGGGTTTACAATGAGATGGAGCTTATAGCTTGAATACTCATTATAATGTTTGTATATTGTTTAGAGCTTGTCAAAGAATCAAGTACTCTATCGGTTTTCTAAAGGAAACAAGAAGAAGTTTGGTTGGAAAAGAGGTAAAAATACTAACCTAATGTTGTTTAATGCCTTAGGAGAAATGAACTTATAAATGCTTATTAAAACTACCTAAAGAGCAAATGGTGAATGACTTAGTAAAGTGTTCTCAAGAACTTAGTAAAAGGGGCATATATGTTGTTGAGTGTATTTGCAGGTTAAAGGCATATATATTGTGAGGAAATTCAGTGTTTATGGTTTGAGCAATTTAAGGGCCTAAGTGCCATGCAAATTTAAATTATGCACAATATTGTGGTGTAGTGTAAACTTGGTGAAGTTTTGGTGTATGAGAGTGTTCTTGGTGATTTTAGGTATTCTTGTGTGTCATGAAGAAAACAAAGTGTTTAGGCTTAGTAATGTTCTAGGAGAACCCATGTCAAAATTTAGGAAATATCTAAGGAGTTCTAGGTATTAATGTAAGGTTGGTGAACTAGAGATGTTAGAAAATGACTAGGTGTTACTAGAGGAGAAACTATGTTTTAGAGTGTTCTAGGTAAACAAAGGACTTAGACATTAACTAGAGTTTAGGTTGGTGAGAAATAATGCTTTAGAGATGATGTTGTGGTGGTGAGAAAGCATTTGGGATAGTAGTTACCATAGGTGAGAAACACCATCTAGGAACCTAGTATAGAATAACATAAGTGTTAAGGAACTTTTACAAGGAATAAGTAAATGATTCAAGGAATTAGAAATGAGTTTCAGAGATGTTGTATGTGGATGTAAGGTTACCAAATGTTGCTAGGAAGCATTAAGAGGCCTTAGGAGAAGTTTGGTGAAGAATTGGCAAGTTTAGGTAAGTTTAGTATGCGACCGACCCAGGGGCCGACCCAGTTTGTGGGTCGGTCGAGTCTCTGTAAAATGCTAGGAAAATGTTCGGTATGGACCGACCCAGAAGGTTGGGTCGGACATGGGTCGGTCGAGCCTCTGTAAATGTTAGGAAAATGTTCGCACATGGACCGACCCAGAATGGTGGGTCGGACGTGGGTCGGTCAAGGTAAAGTTTTTCAGACCCGAAGACCACTGGGAGGGTCGACCCAGTTGTGTGGGTCGGACGGTGGGTCGGTCGGACAAAACTTGTAAAAAAAAAAAAACAGAAAAGAATGTGACTTATGTAGTTAACCCTAGGGTGTAAATGAAGGTAACCTAGGGTAATATAGGCATTAAAACATGTCATACAAGCATGTGGAATACAAAGTAAGTGTGAAGTTAAATAATTAATTAACCGACCTTACTAATGTGTATAGGATTCTCTCAAGGTGGGAACGAAACAAGGCAAGGGCCAAGGTATGGTTTTCTTGCAGTCTGTTGCCTACCGGTTTACACCGGCCTGTGTGCTGTTTGCTTTTCTGTGTGTTTACGACCTTATAAGATTAAGGCATGAAAAGAGTTTACGGTTGTTTATATATGATGATGTATTATTGTGACTCCTATCCCTTGGTGTGTCTAACAAGACCTATATGCTTGCTTGTGTGTGACTTAACAAGATCACTTGTATGATCACTAACAAGTGCTAACCGGGGGAGTGAGGAGTCCGGTCTGTTCCGGCCACGCGTGTGAGGACGGGGGTCGATATCATATCCGGTTCGACTCTCTTGGTGTATGTATAGGTTGTTCTCCAATTTGGTTTTCAACCTTCCCTTAGCTTATCCAAAGCTAGTTACTGACTCACGTCGGGCCACAGGGGCATACGTATATTATTTCGGTGTGCTTGGGATCACTATATCCGACACACCTTGGGATTAAGTTAACCATTCAAATAACGGGATGGTAACGAGGTATGTAACGAGCTTAACATGGGATTATGAAAATCCTTAGGCTCACTTGGTATTCTAACCATGATGGAATGTTCCTTGTGAGAACCGACCTTGTGGTGTTATGGATTGTTAATGTGCTATGTTATGGTGAATAAATACATGTATATGATGTTGGTTGTTTTAAAATAAGACTCCATGTTATCATGATGTGGTTTGCGTATCCCGGTAGCCGATGGGCTGCGCGTGTAGCCATGGCTGCGCAGCCATACCACAAGGTGCTGACCCCCTCGGGGGCTCCATTTTCTTTTTCATTGCAGGATGAGACTTGAAGAGGCGGAATGGTTGTAGGTTTAGACCATGTTACTTTTGTTTATTTTGGATGTTGGCCCGGGATGCGCCTGTTGCTCCCGTGGCGTTATATTTTGGTACTGTTAGTTGACGGTGAGGATGTTATGTTGTAGACGGTATGTAAATTAATACTCGGTTTTAATGGTTATGGTTATGTTGGATGTTGGGTCCTATTGCTCGGGAGTCTGATCATCAGACCGATACGTTGTTATTTATTCTGCCTAGTTAACCACGTGGGTGGTTAACGGCGTTGTAACACCAATTTGTTAGTTGTTGTTAGTTGGTCATTTCCGCTGCGACTGTATTTATTGTTAGGCGCGCGTAGTAGGGTGTTACAAAAAGTGGTATCAGAGCGAAGTATCGCTCTGATGACTAGAATACCGAGCATAGGAGTAAACCGAGTTAGGAAATCTAACTATACTTATGGAGTGAGCAGTTATGGACGGGTTAACCACTAACTAAGTGTGGGAATACCTTATAATCGGGAGACGTTACTACCGTTGGACCGATAAGTGTGCAAGCGTGTTGCTAATGAATGTTCATATGAATTCAGATGGCAGGTAGACCGCGAGGTCGAGGCCGCGGACGCGGTACTGGAGATATGGGTGACCAGGGCGAGAACCCTACGGCACAGACTATGGCTGAGGCAGTTGCAGCCGCCGTAGCCCAGATGGTCCCCCAGATTGTAGCTGCGGTGCAGCAGGGGCATCAGCCCGGAGTTCAGCCACCACCACCACCGCCACGTGAGACCAATTGGGTCAAGGCGCTGGCTGACTTGAGGCCGCCATCATTCCATGGGGAGACCGATCCCCGTAAGCTAGAGGCGTACATCTCCGAGCTGGAGACCGCCTACGAGACTTTGGCCGTACCTGCTGAGGCTAAGGTCCGACTTGCCGCCTACTACTTGAAGGGGTCGGCACAGAGTTGGTGGAAACTGGTGAGGGAGGACAGGATGACTGATCCGGAGTTTGGATGGAGGGAGTACACGGCTCTGCTGCGAGCCAAGTACTACCCGGTACATGTGCAGGAGGCCAAGCGCCTCGAGCTTGACAGTCTGAGGCAGGGGGATAAGATGACGGTTGATGACTACTACACAGCATTCACCGGCCTTATCCACCTGTTGCCAGACCTTGGATATTCGAACCGAGTGTTGGTGAACCGGTTCTACAATGGTCTCAACTACCGTCTTCGCTACGGGATGGGACCAGCTGAGTATACTACCTTGCAGGTAATTAAATACCGTGATATGAATCAGTTAATACTGATAGTGAATGTTAATGTGAGTTGGTGAGTTTTGTTTTGCGGGGCATGACTGACGTCCTAAAATTCAGGAGTGCTATCATGCCGCTGCTAAGGTGGAAATTACCGTCCGTCTGAGGGACGAGGAGAATGCGCACAAGCGCAAGGCCACAAACGAGGGCCAGGTCCAGCAAGGATACGGGGGAGGGAAGAAGAAGAAGCACTACCCTCAGCCCCAGAAGAATCAGCATCAGGGTGATAAGGGCCAAGCCCAGACCACCACAGCTGAGGAGCCTCTGAAGCTTACGTACGCGTATGCGGCGAAGCCTTTACGCTCTCACCCGCCTAAGGGTAATTACCTAAACATGTGTGATAAATTGAGATATAGTTCTTGAGTTGGAAGTGAGTATTGATGATGTATTGTGAACGCAGCTAGCGCGGGTTCTGGACCGGAGCGCCACTTTTACTGCAAGTGGTGCAATGGAGACCACCCCGGCAAAGACTGCAAGGGGAATGACGTGAAGTGTCATTACTGTGAGAAGATGGGGCACCGTGAGTTTGAGTGCTGGCACAACCCCAACAGTAAGAACTACAGGCCAAAGGGTCAGTGGAAGGGTAAGACTACCGCGACCACTGATAGCCCGAAGGCGATCACCCAGCAGCCCTCTGACAGGAAGTACACGGATGCCCAGAAGGGGAAGGGTACGGGGTCCGGCAAGGCCGCCCTGAACGTGGTGGACCGGTCTGAGGCGCCAGGCTCCTCTTCTAGACCAGGTACCGCCTAAACTGTTACATGAGAAAGTGATTGCTTACCGCATTTCATGCATGAGTGTATTAGAGAGTCTAAATGTACAACTACCTAACTAACGAGTTAAGGAATAATATAAAGACACCTAAACTAGACAATGTTGAAAACCTTAGGAACCTTCAATATCTGTTATCCAATCCCGCCCACACCAAACCCTGAAGAAACCACCATCAGCATCACCGACTTTCCAATGGAGCAATGTCAGGTTATCCAACCAGGTATGGTACTCTTAAATGGATACCTGACACCCGAAGCGCAAATCCACATCATCAGGCGATGCAATGAACTTGGAGCAGCACTAGGAGGATTCTATACACCCGAATACGCAAGCGGATCGAAGATGAAGCTGAAGATGATGTGCATGGGTAAGGACTGGAATCCTTACACCAAGTCATATCAAGACGTGCGAGCTGAAGATGGAGCAACTGTACCAGGTATACCTGAGGAGTTCCTTGCGGTTGTTAACCACACCGTAGGAATTGCTCAGCAAGCTGAAAAGATTCAATTCCAACAAGTGTTAAAGCGGACCTATGTATGTGACCTTCTACCGGAAAGGTGTGGAAGACTAGGATTTGCAACCAAGATTAAGGACGCGTCACCCGAGTCTCTGGTAGGAGAGTAGGACACGTTCGGTGTACCGTGGGTCTTGGTCCATTGGTGACACAGCAGTATTTAATTATGGCGAGCAGAAGCGTGGTGATCTGCAAGGAAGCTAGTGTTGAAATCAGGTGATGTGTTAATAATGGGAGGACAATCAAGGATGTTTATACCACGGTATCAAGAAGATCAAACTGAATACCGCACCGTCGGCAGTGATCAATGCTACACATATGAAAACCGGACGTTTGAATTTGACCTTCAGGCAGTTTTAAGCCCTATGTAATCATGTAATCTATTAATCCAGTTATGTGTAAGGATGCTATACGTAGTAGTATCCACAATGTAACCAACTTATGGTGTAAGGAAAGTGTTAATAAAAAAGGGGATGTGTTTTGGAGTATATCAATCGTGTACTACCGTATACTTATACGTTTGCCAATAAACTAGGCTGTGCACTCGGAACGGGCGGGTATACTGAGTGTCTGCAATAAGGCAGAAGCCGGCAAGAGCGGCACAATCCTCACCGGTACCTTTCCAGTGAATGGCGTGGATGCATCGATCTTGTTCGACTCTGGAGCCTCACACACATTCATTTCGCTATCATTTGCGAAGAGGCTGGGGTTAGACGGTGAAGAGATGCCAGACTTCGTGGTCACTCCCGTCGAAAGAGCAGATCAGATGTACCCGCTACTACCGAGATGCTATTGTTCGAATCATGGATGAGGAGTTTCCGATCGACTTGATAGAGTTCGACGGACTGGGTTTTGATGTGATTGTCGGGATGAACTGGTTGGAGCGGTACAAGGGCAGAATCCTATGTGCCGAGCATCGACTGCTTCTTAGGAGTCCATCTGGGGTTACTATATCTTACCGCCAGAGGCCAGGGAGCCTTCGACACAGATCATCACCGCCATGGCCATGTATCGTGAGTTACGACGGGGAAATGATGTATACCTCTGCTATGTCCAGGACATAGAGAGAGACCCTGAGTTTGGCACAGATGTGCCGGTAGTCTCGGAGTTTCCTGATGTATTTCCTAAGGAACTGCCGGGCATGCCGCCACCACGAGAGGTTGAATTCGAGATTGACTTGATTCCGGGCACGGACCAATTGCGAAAGCACCATACCGTATGGCTCCAGCAGAAATGACAGAGCTCAAGGAACAGCTGCGAGACCTACTCGACAAGGGCTTTATCCGCCCTAGTGTGTCACCATGGGGACGCCGGTCCTCTTCGTGAAGAAGAAGGACGGTAGCCTCCGCCTATGTATTGATTATCGGGAGCTGAATGCTGTGACGGTGAAGAAACCGTTACCCCTTACCACGCTCGACGATCTATTTGATCAGCTTAGGGGAGCATCAGTATTCTCTAAGATAGACCTACGGTCAGGATATCATCAGATTGCCATCCGTGACAGTGACATTGAGAAAACAGCATTCAGAACTAGGTATGGGCATTATGAGTTCACAGTTATGCCGTTTGGCTTGTCAAATGCACCAGCGAAGTTTATGGACTTAATGAACCGTTTGTTCCAAGACCAGTTGGACAAATCAGTGGTAGTCTTCATCGACGACATACTTATATATTCGAAATCGAGAGGTGAGCATGAAAGCCACCTGAGAGATGTGCTACAAACATTGAGAAAGAATCAGCTGTATGCAAAATTTTCAAAGTGTGAGTTTTGGTGGAACCAAGTATCTTTCCTTGGACATGTTATTTCTGAGGCCGGAATCGCTGTGGATCGGCAAAGATAGATGCTGTGCGCACCTGGCCAAGGCCGAAGACAGTTACCGATATCAGGAGCTTCCTCGGTCTGGCAGGTTATTATAGGAGATTTGTGAAGGACTTCTCCAGTGTCTCGAAGCCGATGACTTCCTTGATGAAGAAGGATGCACCATTCGAGTGGACAGACGACTGTGAGATTCTTTTCAGAGTCTCAAGGATGCTCTGACATCTGCACAGTTCTGACTATACCAGACGGTCCAGATGGTTTTGAGGTTACTGCGACGCATCAGGCAGAGGTATGGGTTGTGTTTGATGCAGCACGGGAAGGTCGTAGCATACGCCTCCCGACAGCTGAAGAAGCACGAGGAGAACTATCCTACCCACGACTTGGAATTGGGTGCCATCGTCTTCGCATTGAAGATGTGGCGACATTATTTGTATGGGTAAGTGTGACGATCTATTCTGACCACAAGAGTTTGAAATACTTGTTCACTCAGAAAGAGTTGAACATGAGGCAGAGAAGGTGGGTTGAATTCTTAAATGATTATGACATTAATTTGCAATACAAGGAGGGAAAAGCAAATGTGGTAGCTGACGCACTGAGTCGCCGAGCTCACTCTCTCCATTCGCTAGTCTCTCATACTAGCTTGGTTGAAGAGGTGCGGAGTGCTCAGATGGCAGATCAGTATATGGTGGAAATTAGACAGAAGCTTATTGACGGCACATTCGAGGGTCAGAAGTACGACTTCAGACTCCACGATGATGACCTGATTAGGCTTAATGGCCGGTTTGTATACCGAGGAGTAGCGCTGAGCTGAAGGAGCGCATACTCAGTGAATCCCATAGTTCTACGACTTCGATTCACCCCGGAGCTTCAAAGATGTATAAGGGCATGAAACGTTATTTTTGGTGGACCGGTATGAAAAAGGATGTTAATGATTATGTGTTGAGGTGTCTCACTTGTCAGAAGGTCAAGTTTGAGCACCGACGGCCTGGTGGTTATGGTGCAGCCAATGCCAGTGCCGGAGTGGAAATTTCATGACATATCTATGGATTTTGTAGTAGGGCTTCCGCCTACAAGGGGAGGTCTGAATATGATTTGGGTGGTGGTAGACCGACTGACCAAGGTGGCCCGATTCATTCCGATGAAGGACACCTGGAAAGTGGCTAAGCTTGCAGAGCTCTTTGACAGAGAGATAGTAAGACATCATGGGTACCCAAGACGATTGTATCGGATAGAGATACCAGATTCTTATCCAGATATTGGAGATCTACCGAGAGGCAGTGGGTACTGAGCTGAAATTGAGTACGGCGTTTCACCCACAGACAGATGGTCAGAGTGAGCGCACCATACAGACCCTTGAGGATATGCTACGTGCATGTGCACTTGACTTTCAGACCAGTTGGATTGATAAGTTACATCTGATCGAGTTAGTTACAACAACAGTTATCACGCTTCGATCAAGATGTCTCCCTTCCAGGCATTGTACGGTAGACCGTGCCGCACGCCTTTATGCTGGGATGAGTCGAGTGAGACGGTCATTATAGGACCAGAGTATCTTGAGCAAGTTCAGGCAGAAGTTCGCCAGATCAGGGCTAATATGAAAGCAGCTCAGGATAGACAGAAGTCGTACGCTGATGTACGCAGACGTGACCTGGAGTTCGCTGTAGGCGATCAGGTATTCTTGAGAGTGTCCCCATGAAGGGAGTATTTCGTTTTGGCCAGAAGGGCAAATTGAGCCCGAAGTATGTAGGTCCTTATGTTGTGACGGAGCGGATCGGCCCGGTAGCTTACAGACTTGACCTACCCGCCGAGCTGGGCAAGGTACATGATGTATTTCATGTGTCCCAGTTGAAGAAGTATATATCTCATCCGTCTCATGTGCTTCAGCCTGAGAGGCTAACCCTAGAGCCGACCATGCGATCAGTGGAGACTCCCGTACAGATTCTGGATACTAAGACTCGAGACACTCGCCATAAGTCCGCGAGACTGGTGAAGGTTCTCTGGTCTAACCAGGACGTCGAGGAGGCCACCTGGGAGCTGGAAGACAAGATGAAGGCGAAGTACCCGTCATTGTTTACTTCTTAGTGTTTATATGTATAGGGTACGGGGCGTACCCTTTTAAGGGGGGTAGAGCCGTTTCGGTTTGGATGTGTGTACGACATGTATTCGAATACATTGTCTATGTTATGTACAGACCATTGTGTCTGAATGGTAGTATATGGTTGGACCTTGAGTCCGTTGTTATGTGAACATATTGTTGATGTTGGTAATGTGGTATGGGAAGCATTGCTTCATAAGTTATTCCCGGCGTTCTAACATTAGAATATGTGGGAATTGTGAACTTGGGGACAAAGTTCTTTTAAGGGGGTAGATTGAAATACCCCAAACCTTAAAATGTTGTTTAACATTAAAACATGATTTATTAAGACTAAAAAGAGTCTTAGAAACATTAGCAAACAATTTAAAACACAGAAAATACAAGTAATTACCTTAAAGGATATTTAGGGCGAAAATGCTCTAAGCTTGGGATAAGCTTGGTTAAGGCTTGGTAAGCTTACCAAGACTTCATTTATATATTAATGAACATATTAAATCAATTACCAAAGAAAACCAAGCTTGAAAACAAGTTAAAACACAAAATGTGCTTTAAGAAGTCTTAAAGCACGTTTTTGAAAAATTGTCTTGTAAATGAGTTTTGAATGGCTAAATGTCCATCATTACTCTTAAATATATATGTGTACTATATAGTATCACATTTGGGTGGCTATATTAGTGGGAAATCAAAAATTTCACTTCTATGTGCCTTGTATAAGTGAATAGTAACTTTTACAAGCTAGTTTATAACATATGTTGTATTAAGTAATTAAATTGACAAACAAAGACTAAAACACCTCATATTACTATTGGGGGCCGGTTTTTTAAGGGTGGTGACTCACCACTCTTGTAGCTCATTAGTTAAATAAAGATGACAAGTTAAGTACTATTTACTTACTTTATTAACAAATATCTTACAAAAGCAAATCCTATCTCATTCTCATTCTTTCCTTCTTTCCCACGGTTTGCAAACACCACCTTCTACCTCTCTTCTTTGCTCTCTCTCGGTAATACCACTACCACCATTGAGACTCCAACTTCAAGCTCTTGTCAAATCTTGCTCATTTGTCCAAATCAAGAACAAACACCACCATTCTCTTCCTTGCATCAAGCTCTTCATTTCTATCTCCTTAAAACTTCAAGACAACCATTTCGGTGCCATGGAGTTCCACCATTGAAGGAGTTTGAGCTTGTTCTTCTACATATTATTACTCTCCTTGGCTTCTAGGTAAGGAATCTCAAATAAAAGTCAAGTCAAGTTTCCTCTTGTTTTGCCATAACCGAAAATACATATTGAAGGAGCTCTTTATGTGACTTGCTCTAGCTTCATTTCAACCCTTCTTGGACTAGGTGGAGTCCTCTCTTCATAGACATTCAAACTCTCTTCAAAGATCAAGGTAAAACAATCACATTGATGTTCTTGAAATAATGTGAAACTAGGGTTTACAATGAGATGGAGCTTATAGCTTGAATACTCATTATAATGTTTGTATATTGTTAGAGCTTGTCAAAGAATCAAGTACTCTATCGGTTTTCTAAAGGAAACAAGAAAGAAGTTTGGTTGAAAAAGAGGTAAAAATACTAACCTAATGTTGTTTAATGCCTTAGGAGAAATGAACTTATAAATGCTTATTAAAACTACCTAAAGAGCAAATGGTGAACGACTTAGTAAAGTGTTCTCAAGAACTTAGTAAAAGGGGCATATATGTTGTTGAGTGTATTTGCAGGTTAAAGGCATATATATTGTGAGGAATTCAGTGTTTATGGTTTGAGCAATTTAAGGGCCTAAGTGCCATGCAAATTTAAATTATGCACAATTGTGGTGTAGTGTAAACTTGGTGAAGTTTTGGTGTATGAGAGTGTTCTTGGTGATTTTAGGAATTCTTGTGTGTGTCATGAAGAAAACAAAGTGTTTAGGCTTAGTAATGTTCTAGGAGAACCCATGTCAAAATTCAGGAAATATCTAAGGAGTTCTAGGTATTAATGTAAGGTTGGTGAACTAGAGATGTTAGAAAATGACTAGGTGTTACTAGAGGAGAAACTATGTTTTAGAGTGTTCTAGGTAAACAAAGGACTTAGACATTAACTAGAGTTTAGGTTGGTAAGAAATAATGCTTTAGAGATGATGTTGTGGTGGTGAGAAAGCATTTTGGGATAGTAGTTACCATAGGTGAGAAACACCATCTAGGAACCTAGTATAGAATAACATAAGTGTTAAGGAACTTTTACAAGGAAATAAGTAAATGATTCAGGAATTAGAAAATGAGTTCAGAGATGTTGTATGTGGATGTAAGGTTACCAAATGTTGCTAGGAAGCATTAAGAGGCCTTAGGAGAAGTTTGGTGAAGAATTGGCAAGTTTAGGTAAGTTTAGTATGCGACCGACCCAGGGGCCGACCCAGTTTGTGGGTCGGTCGAGTCTCTGTAAAATGCTAGGAAGATGTTCGGTGACGGTCCGACCCAGAAGGGTGGGTCGGACATGGGTCGGTCGAGCCTCTGTAAAGTGTAAGGAAAATGTTCGCACATGGACCGACCCAGAATGGTGGGTCGGACAGGGTCGGTCAAGGTAAAGTTTTTCAGACCCGAAGACCACTGGGAGGGTCCGACCCAGTTGTGGGTCGGACGGTGGGTCGGTCGGACCAAAACATGAAAAAAAAAAACAGAAAAGAATGTGACTTATGTAGTTAACCCTAGGGTATTAAATGAAGGTAACCTAGGGTAAGGTAGGCATTAAAACATGTCATACAAGCATGTGGAATACAAAGTAAGTGTGAAGTAAATAATTAATTAACCGACCTTACTAATGTGTATAGGATTCATTCAAGGTGGGAACGAAACAAGGCAAGGGCCAAGGTATGGTTTTCTTGCAGTCTGTTGCCTACCGGTTTACACCGGCCTGTGTGCTGTTTGCTTTTCTGTGTGTTTACGACCTTATAGATTAAGGCATGAAAAGAGTTTACGGTTGTTTATATTATGATGATGTAATTGTGACTCCTATCCCTTGGTGTGTCTAACAAGACCTATATGCTTGCTTGTGTGTGACTTAACAAGATCACTTGTATGATCACTAACAAGTGCTAACCGGGGGAGTGAGGAGTCCGGTCTGTTCCGGCCACGCGTGTGAGGACGGGGGTCGATATCATATCCGGTTCGACTCTCTTGGTGTATGTATAGGTTGTTCTCCAATTGGTTTTCAACCTTCCCTTAGCTTATCCAAAGCTAGTTACTGACTCACGTCGGGCCACAGGGGCATACGTATATTATTTCGGTGTGCTTGGGATCACTATATCCGACACACCTTGGGATTAAGTTAACCATTCAAATAACGGGATGGTAACGAGGTATGTAACGAGCTTAACATGGGATTAATGAAAATCCTTAGGCTCACTTGGTATTCTAACCATGATGGAATGTTCCTTGTGAGAACCGACCTTGTGGTGTTATGGATTGTTAATGTGCTATGATATGGTGAATAAATACATGTATATGATGTTGGTTGTTTTAAGGAACTCCATGTTATCATGACAAGTGGTTTGCGCGTATCCCGGTAGCCGATGGGCTGCGCGTTAGCCATACCAGCAAAGGTGCTGACCCCTCGGGGGCTCCATTTTCTTTTTCATTGCAGGATGAGACTTGAAGAGGCGGAATGGTTGTAGGTTTAGACCATGTTACTTTGTTTATTTTGGATGTTGGCCCGGGATGCGCCTGTGCTCCCGTGGCGTTATATTTTGGTACTGTTAGTTGACGGTGGAGGATGTTGTGTTGTAGACGGTATGTAAATTAAATACTCGGTTTTAATGGTTATGGTTATGTTTGGATGTTGGGTCCTATTGCTCGGGAGTCTGATCATCAGACCGATACGTTGTTATTTATTCTGCCTAGTTAACCACGTGGGTGGTTAACGGCGTTGTAACACCAATTTGTTAGTTGTTGTTTAGTTGGTCATTTCCGCTGCGACTGGTTTATTGTTAGGCGCGTAGTAGGGGTGTTACATCAGCAAACCAGCTTCTTTCCACATGTTGAGGCTGCCCACATATCCCCTTCTTCCCATGGTGTGGGGGGTAGAGATTAGCTTCACGGTTTCGCCGTGCTTGTTCTGTTTTTGCTGTTAAGAAAGTACAACAGAAAATAATTAGAAAATCAGGGATAAAGCATTATGAGCATTAATTAAGAAAAGAGTACACACAAACATACCCTGAACTCGGGGGTGGCGTGCCGCTCAACGAACTCCTTCCACTCCTCTTCAGTGATCATGCCATTGTACACAACATACGGCGGAGGCTCACATGGGGGCACCCTGTTGATACAATGCTCAACCAAGTAGTGGCCGAATGATTTAGCTTTGCCGGACACCAAAGAAAGAACGGTCTTCTTCACTTCTTCTGGGATCTTGTATCGTTCTTGCACCTTCTAGATGATCTCCTTAACTTCTTCCGGGACTTGTTTCCATGTGTGGTTGATGCAGCAATGTGATCTGGCAGAGTCCCTAGCATACTAGCGAACTCTGACCTGCTGCCCCCACAATACCTCCCATACTTGTCCCACAGAAGACTAATCTCATCCGGTTTCTGCAGTTTCAACCCATGGGTCGGACATCTACCTCTGGGTCTCTGAGTAGCACTCGTAGAAGGTGCACTCATGGAAGGGCCAACAGCAGCAGCGGCAGATGTAGATGGGCCAACAGCAGCAGCGGTAGAAGGAACCGGTACCATTTGCTGCTCATTTTTTTAACTCACGGCAAAATAAATCGAACTCTTCAGCAGCCATGTCCGGATCAGCCATGCCTGCAAGGATTGAAATACAATTTGAATTAAATTAAGCATTTCATAATGGTCATATACAAGCAAGAAATAAAAGAGTGTTAATTTCATATAAATTTTTATAGTAATAACTTACATACACCATTATCTCTCAACCCACATTCCCTCGTTATGGTCTGATCGTATATACTCACGATCACCTGTGACCTCATCCTCTTCCAATGAAATAGGAACAGTTAGAGGTTCATCTTCTACATCATACTCATCCTCATCAACCACACCATCCACACCAACTATTCCTCTTCTCCCTTTAAGCACAACAGACCATCTAGGATTACAGGGATCAATTACATAAAATATCTGCTTAACCTTCGTCCCAACAACGAAGGCTCAACCGGGAGTAGCTCTAGACAGATCAACCAGTTTTCATACCATGATCCTCCTCATGGTAGCCATGATTGTTGTTAACCCAGTCACAGCAGAAACACACATTTCGTAGCTGTTGTAGTCTAATACCCAGATGTCTTGTATAACACCAAATATGATTGTTGTACAGAGACTGAACTATGACCCACGACACCAATGTCATATAAGTTTTGATAAGCTTCAAGCTCTACACCATTGTTTTGATTCGTTGACTTCTGATCCCGACGTTCTGTGAAAAAGGTGAATCCGTTGACATCGTACCCCTCATAAGAAATTACATCCAGATTTGGTCCAAATGCAACTACTTTAATCAATTCAGGCACATTCGTGGACTGATCGGACAACACTCTGTCTTTGAACCATTGGGCAAATGATCTATTCTGCTCATTTTGTAGTCTAACGTCTCATGTCTGGATATTGTGTTCTTAAAACACACAAGTGTTCATCAAAGTATGGTTCGACATCTTCAAGATGACTTAGCACAACTAAATGAGCTTTGTTAAGAGTGTCTATGTCAATTCTTTTCAGTTTTTGTCCAACCATGCCAACACCCTTCAATCCGCCCTCGTGTCTAGAACGTGGAAGTCCAATGGTATCGACACCTTCTAGGTAATTGGTGAAGAAGTCTACAACTTCCTCTGTGATAGTGCCCTCTATAATACTATCCTCTGGGTGACGATGGTTCTTCATTTTCTTCTTCAGGACACCTATGTACCTTTCAAACGGATACATGTAGCAAAGGTACAAAGGACCACACATCAGAATCTCTCTTACAAGATGCACGAGGAGATGTATCATTATTTCGAAGAACGATGGAGGAAAATACATCTCCAGCTGGCACATTGTCACAGTAAGATCCTTTTGTAATTTAGACAGAGTGTCCACATCAACAACCTTAGACGAAATGGATTTGAGGAAGACATGACGTTTGTGATTGTGTGTCTGACAGCATCCGGCAAGATCCCATGTAGTGCAATTGGCAAAAATTCTTGTAGTAGGACATGATAATCGTGAGATTTCATTCCTACTAATTTGAAATCTGTCATGGACACTAGGTTTCTTATGTTTGAGGAGTAACCTGATGGCACCTTGATGTTGTAAAGGGTACTGCATAGACTATGTTTCTCTTCCTTAAACAGAGTGTGACAGGCAGGAGGCAAGAATGTGCGTTTTCCACGTTCTTGCAGGCCAAGCTCTGTGCGTATGCCCAACTCAATTAAATCTTTTCTTCCTTTCAAATGATCCTTTGTCTTTCCTTTTATGTTCAAAAGGGTGCTAGTGATACTTTCACCCACGTTCTTCTCGACATGCATCCCATCGATACAATGTCTAACCTCCAGATGCTGCCAGTACTATAGTTCCCAAAATATTGATTTCTTTTTCCAGACACTTTTTTCACCACTTTTGGTTGGCGGCCGAAGTTGTTCACAATATTATCCAACTTTTTGTAAATCTCTGTACCTGTCAAAGGCTGGCGCGCCACGCTGTGATCAGTTTTCCATCGAACTCTTTCGCCATCTTTCGATACTTATGCTTTTGGAAGCATTTTTCGGTGGCCCATATACACGTTTTTGCCACTATGTTCAAGCGAATGCTACAAGTGTTTTCACCACAAATCGGACACGCCAACGCCCCCTTGATTGAATAGCCTGAAAGATTACCATAGGCGAGGAAATCATTGATTGTGCAGTACAACATAGCACGCAAATTGAAGTCCTCTTTACTGAATGAGTCGTAAACGTAGCCCCTTCATTCCACAAGAGTTGTAGATCCTCTATCAAAGGTTGTAGGAATACATCAATTTTGTTGCCCGGTTGCTTTAGACCCGATATTAACAAAGACAACAAGATGTGTCTTGGTTTCATGCATAACCACGGCGGTAGATTGTAAATAACCAAAAGCACAGGCCAGGTACTGTGTATGCTACTCAAAGTACCGTAAGGGTCATCCCATCCGTGCACAAGCCTAGCCTTAGGTTTCTCGGTTCGTTACCAAACTCAGGAAATTTTACGTCTATGTTTCTCCACTGTGGTGCATCAGCGGGATGTCTCAATCTGCCATCCTTTTTCTTGTGAACTGAATGCCACCGAAGATTCTCTGCGTCTTTCTCAATGGAGAACAAACGTCTGAACCTTGGAATGATGGGCAGGTACCATAGTACCTTAGCTGGTGAACCTTTCTTACTACCGCTGATGTGAGTTTGTTGTTTCTTATACCGTGACGCTCCACATGCTGAACAGCTTTCAGCAAATTCATCCGATTTCCAAACAGCATGCAACCATTTGGACAAGCATGAATTTCTAGTACTCCATACCCATGGGCACATCAGTTTTTTGGCTGAGTACGTAGTCGTTGGTAAAAGGTTGTCTACAGGAAGAACGTATTTCAATAGTTCCAGGAGGTCAGTGAAACTTACGTCGCTCCAGCCATGTTTCGCTTTCAAGTTTAATAGCTTGAGGACGACACTCAACTTGCTTAACTTTGTAGGGTCACACGGGGTACAACGGTGTTTTGGATGAATCCAACAAATTTTCATACTTGTCTGGCGTGTTAGAGTAATGTCGTTCCACATCTTCGAGCATAGTCTCAATGTCATAATCCCAGAAATCTGGCTCAACGTTCGCTGTAACGTCTTCTGGATCACCAGCAACTGTATCATCTCCAAGTTCTGTTCTGTGTTTGCCTGACCATTATCCCCTTCGTCATGCTTAATAACATCGAACGCACTCTGACCATGCCATCGGATTATGTCTTGGAAATCTTTTGTAAAACCACGGCGGATCAGATGTTCCTTAATTGTTTCAACGCCGCGATATCTCAGATTGTTTTGGCAGTCGATACACAGACAAAATATGTATCCTTGTCTGTAGGTTTCAGATTGTTCGCCAACACCGTGCATAACTTATCAACTCCTTCTAAAAACTTGTCGTCCAAATTTTCGCTGTAAATCCACGAACGTTCCATCTCCTTCTAGCTATTTATATGAAGGCAGCCATTTCATAGCATCACCCGGGCAGAGTCTTTACACTTTTGTATCTTATCAACCTAAATCCATCCATGAGTATTAAATCCCACCGGTGAACGTGTTTTTAATATGTAATTTATTGAAAATTTTGGCAGCATCTCCCTACAGTTCTTCAAATGCACGATATTATGATATTAATCAATAATATATGCATTCGAAGAACAATAAAGAGATACTACTGAAATAATCAATAAAGTACATATTAAAAACACATTCACACCCTAGGTGTGAGATTTAACAATCATGGACAGTCCCGACAGGGACTGCCGAAGATATACCTCTATTAGGTATATCTTGGGCGGATAACTATGTTTGGTAGTTTGTCAAATATTATATGTATATATATAAATTTTACCTCTGGTAGACGATTAGCCGATGCTAAGATGGTTGAGGTCGGAAGCCTAAATAAAGTCGTAGTCCTGATGCATAAATGAAAAACGACTACATTAGAATTCATCAAAAAATCAAGGTTAAATGCTAGCTAAACCGCGGAAAAAAATCGACAGCATCTCCCCTATATTTCTAACGTCTCAAAATCAGTTTATCAAAGTCAAATTCGCACGAACCATCTAGAACTGGTAACATACATAAACTAATCTTCTTCTACTGTAAATGAAGTTTATGACCTTCTCTGCAGTACTTCAGATTGAAGGACTGAAATTAGTCATTCTAGAACCATTAAAATACCGAAACTCATCTTATTCTTTCTGGTGGTTATAACACTAGCATTGTTGATTCCTGTCACAGCTTGTGAATCAAACAGTGAGCATCTGGCATAGCAGATTGAGCAGTTGAAAATGAGCTATTTTCAGGAATCGGTAATATACTTGAACTTACTTTCTTTCCTGTGGCAGTTTTAAGTAGTAGCATTTTAAAAACTACACTATTATGTATTAATTGTAATACTAAATTCTAAGAATAAATAAATACAGCAGTTTACAGTTTGGTTTGCAAAATTACCGTTACTAAGTACCGAAGTGGGCAAGTAGTGTAGAAATCAGCCCACAAACTAGGTTGCAATTAACTGTGAATCTGGGCACAAATATATGAACAAGGTTAGAACATTTGCCATTACACTCTCAGGATTCGATACAAACGAGGTTAGAACTTGTAATCGAAATGCATGTATATGAACAAATTAGAAAAAAAACGACAATCAATCGATCGCATACCAATACGCGATAGAGACGTCGACGGTGAGACCAGTGGTAGATGGGTGGTGACCGGCGGCGATGGGAGTGACAAAGGTGGTGGGAGCGATGGCGGCGATGGCCGTTAGCAAGGTGACGGGAGAGAGGAGGCGATTTCAGTGAGGAAGATAGCGCGAAAGAGAAGAAGAGTTACTGTGAGTACAGTGTGAAGAGTAAAACGGCAAATGTTTTAAAAGGACTTTAGATTACGGTTTACATGTAAACCGTAATCTAAAGTCACACTTTAAATGACGGTTCCTAAAGAACCGTAATCTAAAGTGTAACGAAATTAAAAAAAATAGCGCGAAAATTATTTGGCATATGCTGGGTTTCGAACTCAAGATCGATGGTGTTGACTCATGTACCCACGGCCATTATGCCATGAGTCTTAGTCGATCGAACATAGGTAAACATTAATATAAAGTTTTTTTTAATCTAAAATACACTGGTAAAACGACGTCGTTAACTGTAATTTAGATTACGCGCAGAGTCGAAAAAATCAAATAATACGGGAAATATTTGGCGCTAGGTCAAAACGATTTCGTTGACCATCAGTCGGAGGTAGGCGCGCTTTTTTAGGACGGACATTAGCTGACGGTATTAGTAAAACCGTAATCTAAAGTCCATTGACCGTAAAGCGCGCGTCAACACGGGACTTTAGATTACGGTTTCACTAATAACCGTCATCTAAAGTCCGTCCTAAAAAAGGCGCGCCTACCTCCGCTCGATTATTGATTACGGTTAATTCAATAAATGTCGTTAATTAATTCCTGCCTTCCTATTAATCACGGTGTTTGTTAAAGCCGTGATTCAAGCACCGTCATTAAAGGCTCGCGTTCCACCAGTGTTTATTTATAAATATACTATAGCTCCAAATATTATTTTGTGTTTCCACAATAAATTCCTTATATTCACTTCCTTTTGATTTACTTGAAAATCTAAAATATATATTTCATACACATGTATTATTTATGATACATATATATAATTGTCTAAATGACATAACCACTTAATAAATTCTCAAATTATATTTACATGTCACGCATGGGCATATTTTTCCCCTACCTTTTATTAATTACAAACTAAGCCTAAATAATATTATCTCCTTTACAAGTAAATTACTTGTACTTGTATATCATATATTTTTAATTTCATGAATCCTCAAATCATAATTTCTTTTCTAAATTTCCTAAATATCCATATAGGTCCTACAAATATTTTTTTAATCCCATAAATACATCATACTCTTCGGTTATTATATTATAACCACATTTATTTCTTAAACTTTACATTATACTCCAAAATACATTATAATACATAGTTTTATTTTCTTAATTAATTTGAAATACCCCGAGTAGTTACCACTGTAAAGTAGTGAAGGTTAAATTAAATTATGTGAGCAAGTAACATTGTCGGTTTTGACATGACCAAACCGACATGACTAACACAGTGAGCAAAATAAATTATTCCATGGTAGGATCTTTGTACACGAAACCAAGTGTGACACATTATGCAAACTGAAATATAAGGAGTATTCATTGACACATAACAATTGAACTAGGTAACATATGATACGAGAATATATTATACGAATCAGTGCAAGTAACATTATAAAGGAGTACTTGTACTCACCAAATTATATCCCTTGACTTCAATGTTAAACTAACCACCTACATATACTCAATCATAGTATAAGGCAGTATAAAATTAGAGACCCACTCATGTGACGTCCAAAAATCCTGCAAATTCACTAATAATCAGTTAATTACCAACTCTTTCCATCTTACCCATGCAAACTACTTTCCCTGCTTTTCAAACAAATGTCCCCTTCCTCTCGCGTGAGTGGGTGTCGAGATTAATAACCCCCCAACCTTCCAGTTTTCTGCAAGTTGCCCCCGATGCACGCAAGTCCAGTTGAACTCCCTTACTTCTACGCAGGCGAGGAGTATTACCGGTCTTGAAAATCCGGAACCCCACTAGTCCATACAGCAAGGTAAACCGGTACTGAATCTCCCCTTTCATTCTCCATCTGGGTTTGTCCGGAAATCTTGTTATGTAACTCCCCTCTCTTCCTGTTCTTTGCGCGTGATAACCCCTGGGAATGATTCTTGAAGTGTGCCGAGAATCCTCAAGGAACCCACCCCATCCCTTCACAAGTTTTAGCGCAAGGTAAATACTCCCCATTCTGCCGCTTTACCCCTGTTTTCTTTTCTGTGCCGGTTCTGTCCGAGAAACTTGGCTCTATTCTTTTGCCTCCCCTTTGCATGCATGGCACCTCTCGTGAGCCCCACTCAAACCGTGAGTAGAAGGAAGAAACCTCCTCCGTTTTGGTCAAGGTAATACCCTAAACTGATGTTTTTTTGGCTCTGTTTCCGCGGTTGAGTTCTGTCCGAAAACTCCATGCTCAACATCTCAAGTCTCTCTGACTCTCCTCTTGTCTCACTTTCTGCATGCATGTGTATCTGTGGGAAACTACTTCAAGGTTACTCCATGCCTCACCTAGAAGACTCATTCCAATCTGTTACTAACACGGTTCCATGGTAAGGCCACACACACCATGCTCCTTACCTTATTTCCTTCTATTTCAGAGCCACTAAAACACCATCTAACTCTCAGTACTCTTTTGTTCTCCGCCTGAAAGTGTTATCAAGTGTTCCAGTAACTCTACAGGTGCTAGAGCAGCAACTCATGCCATTGTCTGTGTATATTCCCGAAGGTACTCAAAGAAAACCCAGGAACCCGCCAAGAGACCCAGCTGGAAGCCCCAAGGTTGTAACCCAAAATTCCTACTTATACTATGCTTAAAACTTGTGTATAAACTTGGTCTAAAATTATCTGCTAAATCTGGTAACAATAGACTGAGAAAATGCTACCTTTTGTGAACTGCTTTAGTAACAGCAAAGAAGTTGTGATAATTGGGTTGAAATCTGATGCTCCCTAGTGTCGAGTGGGAATGAAACTGTACTAGATTAACAACTGGCTGATAAAAAGATCTGGCTGTAACAAGTGACTATGAACCCGAAAAAAAAATTTAGTTTGTGTAAGGTTGATGTGTGGTCCGACGGTAGAGTAACTGATAGGTTTCATGTGTATAAGTCAAGCTAGATCAATACCAAAACCACCTAAATTTAATCCAAAGGAAATGGTCCAGTTACCTCCTAGGGGAAAACCTGGTTAATAATTATAGTATTTAGCAGCCAGGAACTAATGTGCTGGGGTGGTAATCTTATATTTCCTGGGGTCAAATATGGATGATATTTCCTTAGGATAATGGCTAACCAATTTCTGATGCATTGAGCGAACAAGGTGTCAATTACTCTGCAGGATCAAACGACTAACTGAATGCTTCAAAGATTCTGTACAAATCAGCTAACAAAAAACAATGCAGAAATGAGTTTAAACTTTACAACTTCCCTTCCCTGTATAATCGAATTCATAAACGTATTAAAGACTGGAGATTACTCTAGGCTAATAACTGGTAAACCCTGCTGCACTAGGTAACCAATGAACCAGCCACCTTAAATCCAAACAACAAGTCAAACAGGTTTAGGAAAGGGAAAGAGTTCTGTACTAAGCAACTAAGGAAAACCGATGCAGAGGTGAGGTCCAAATTCTGCAACTGGTACCCCTGCCTAATTGATTTCCAGAAACAATATAAAGTTAATAGGGCAGGAAATAGACTACAGAACAAAGGTAAAATTTAAGTAAGACTAACAGTTGGGCTTCAGTTTTTGTTTTCTATCCAGTTCCGTATAACCTTGTACAGAAAAACTTGGAGCAGTGGTATTGAGTTGCCAATGGATCTAAAACACATCTAACATACTTTAATAAGTTTATGAGTGCATTGGGGAATTAGAAACCAGATTACAGGGCAGAAACGTGAACAAACATAAAAGAGAGAAAAGGGAGAACATCAGTTTCTGACTTTTTTTCCAGTTGCATGAGTTTCTGAAAGTGTGAGTTGTATAACTCTGTTACAGAGGAGCTTTAATGGTTGTATTGAGTGAATCAGGCACCTAAAACTTACCTTATGCACTCAAACATGATATCAACACCTTGAGGGATGAGTTAAAAACCAATTCGTAAACAAGGCAAGGAATGAAACAGAGAACACCTGGTTGTAGGTTTTTGATTTTGACGTTTGCTTGAGGAATTATGCTCTCGGTATATTCATGCAGAGGGTTCGTGAGGGTTGTATTGACTGTTAAAGAACCTGAAACACCTCCACTACACTTAAGTAAAGATGTGAACACTTTGAAGGAGATTATAAATCAGGGTAATACACTGACATAAGAAGCAGAAAAGAGGTGCACGAGTTCAGTTTATTTCAGAGTTTCAGTTTCTGTCTTGGTCGAGGGTTCTGTCTACGCAAGTTCCAAGGCTGATAGCAGTGTTGGATTGAGATTGTCTTGAGTCTCAAACATTGATAAGATGCCTATCTAGGTAGAGATACACTTAAGGAAGATTAAAATCTGTGTTGAGAACTAAACATGCAAACCTTCTAAGTTAGTGTACAGAGTTCTGTTTTGTTTGTAACTTCAGTAAAACAAAAACAAAAAAAAACAGAATGGGTAAATGGGTTAAGGAATCAGTAAAATTAGGTGGTGTGGTATAGCTAATGTATTGCCCTTCTAAGAGTAGAAACTATATGCTTTAAAAGCATCCGATCAGACAAGGGGATTACCGAAAACTGTAGTAGGATTCATGGTTTGGGGAGCTAGTATGGACCTGATAAAATTCTGTATTTACTGGCTAAGATAACTAGTAGGGTAAGCATGCAAACGAGCAGGTTGTTAGGTGTTAGAAACAAGGGTATACTGGGGCCGAGAACTAGTATGGTAAATCTGGAATTAGGAGTGAATGAGTAAGTGAATTAGGCTAAGACTAGGAAAAAAAATAATGTCATAAACTGTTACACAACAGATGGCTAAGTAAAACCAGTTTAGTAGTGTTGTCTAAATGTTAGAAATCTTACCATAGTAGTGCCGAGGAACTGGGCTCTTAAACAGGAAGTTGTGACAGGAAAACTGGTCATGGTTATACCTTAGATTAGTCACAATTAACTGCTGTGAGAGTGTGCTAAAACATAACTAAGTTAGGTCCTAGTTAAGGGACAAAACGACAGTCTAAATATCCTAGGAGTTAGGGTTTTATGGGGACGTCTTTGGTTCAAAAAAAATCTGAGAAGTATATGTTTAGGTTCCAAGGAAGTTTGAGGGTTATTATCATGAGAATAATGTCGAGAGAGTGGGGGAAAACATGGCTAAAATGGACTAGTCATTATTTGTGAAAACCAGTTACTAGTTAAGTGCTTGGGTGTTGAAAACTTCACGAAAGGTGAGTAGGAATAATCTTAGAGAATACGAGAGGATCATATTGGGACAAGTTTGAGTTACCTTAAATGTTACTGTTTGGCTAAAATAATGGGTCCAAACCAAACGGATTAAGTAGGTCCAATGTTGGCAACTATAATACCTAGGCCAAACATTGTGAATAGAACTACGAACAATAACGCATGATCGAACGATCTAACCCGTTCGAATAATTATTACAGGAGTGAGTCCCACGAGCAGCAGGGAACCCTTGTCAAGTATCTATGACAACTATTATAAGATATGGACATGTGTGGTTCGTATGTGGCCGTGTTACACGGCTTGTGTTGTGTGCTTTATTTGACAATGACTATAAGACTATAGCATGAAATTGGACTGTTTCCTGTGGCTTGCTTATATGGTTGTTATATATCCTTGTGGCATATTACCTGCGCGCACACAGTATTTAGTCCCTTTCTCGTTTATGGAACTCGAGACGAACCACAAACGAACTATGAAAACAAAGAAAACTCTATAAGGGGAACTCCTCTCTAAATCATTGAGGACGTACCATGACACCCACTCTGGTGTATGTTCATTAATGATAATGAAGAGCAAATCTCAATTGGTGGGACACGACGAACCACGTGGACAAACAAAAGAACTATACAAGAGAAAACTCCTCTCTAACTATAGAGGACCGCTAATGACACCCACTATGGTGTCGAGATTATAATGATAATGAAACGAAAAGTACCAACTGGTGAAACACGAGAACCACCCGGGAAGACAACAGCCCGGGCCGCGCGGTATGGATGTTCGGGAGTTGGTATCTGCATCAGATCCTTCGACCGTCTATGGTGGAATATGTTTTGGAGTCCCTGGGTGACCCCACTTTCTCAGCACATCCTGGAGTCTAGATATGACTCCGCTTTCTCTTTCCGACCCTGGGTCTCGGGAATGGGGGAGTGACAATTGTTGGAGCTTATCCTGGAGTCTAGAGGTGACTCCGCTTTCTCGACCCTGGGTGTCGGGAATGGGGGACTAGCTATGGAGGAGACGTCCTCCAACGTGCGGTGATAAAAGAATTCCCAAACAATCCTTAAAGAAACAAGGAACGATTAGCACCTACATAATGAAGTCTCGGGATCTAATCTATATCCCCTGACTAGGTGCCAGGGAATAAAGAAACTTGTGTAATGAGACCAAGCAAACAAGAGAAAGTCACAAATGTGATTCTTTAAGAAACAAGGAATGAATAGCACCTACATAACAAAGTCTCGGGATCTAACCTATATCCCCTGACTCGGTGCAAGAGATGAAAGGAAAACATGTGTAATGAGAACAAGAAAACAATGCATAATCTCTTGAATGATCCCATAGTGAGGATCGACGGAATAATATACCTCCGCACACATCCTATAAATTACTTGATTGTTGTTGCTCTACATTAGCAGCTTATTGTACTGGGTTGCGTGTTGACATTGCTATGCTACTTGCAAGTTGTGCTTGGTTGCTTTTGATATTGCTATGCTACCGATGAGTGTGTATGGTATCATGATGTGCTGATGTGTGCTTTACTGCTTTATATAGCATGTAAATTGACCTAATAATATTCGACAAGTAGTCGTGTGGCCCGATAACATGCGGGCTTCACACGTTCATACTCGGCATAGTTTTTGCTGAGTCCTTTATTTTTACAGGTGATCCTCTGGAACGTGACGGAGCGTAGGTGGTATGACTACCATGGGGGTAGTCTATTTGGGCAAGACTGTTAAGTAGTGTGTTTTCTTATGTATGGGTGGTGACTATGTGTCACTAGACCCTTGTTGTAAGTTTCGGGTTGTGTTGTTTAAGTTATTAACTATACTGTAGACGCTCGGTACTTGGGTTGTACTTTATGTTGTATTTGGACTTCGTTAAGGTTGGACTTCCAGTCATACAGACCGTAACTTGGAGTTGGTATGTAGTCTGTCAACCACATGGGTGGTTGGCATCTGTGACACCCGGTTGAAGTTGGAAACCGCTGCGTAGACATCTCGTATTACCGTTAGGCTCGTCGTTTAATTATTGAATGTTATTCTGAGGTGTTACAAAAAGTGGTATCAGAGCGTAGTTTACGCTCTGATGACTGGAACCGAGTAGCACCGAGTATAGGAAAGCCTGAATTCGGGGAAACGGGGTTAAAGGTTAGTATGTGAGGCGCGTTAGTTAGGATTCTTCCCTAGTAACTACTGATTACCTGACAGACACTTCGCCCAAACCCCCACACCCCTAACTTCCTTTAAATCCAGAGAAAGAACGCCAGAGAGGTAGAAAGCATCCTCTGACTCGGAAAACCCGATCTGACATCTACTTAATGTCATAAAATCAACTCGTGAAGAAAAGATTATACCTTACAAAAGACGTTGCCAAAAGGATAATACCTGTAGAGGTACCAATTTTAGCAACAACTAGGGTCGTCATGCTTAGCAGTCGATAGGACCACCCTCACAAGCAAAGAGACCGAAATACCCTAAATACATGAAATAAATAAAGCTGAAATGAGCAATTAATTAAGCCAAGGATAGGATTGAGATAAATTGTAATTCGAACACTTGAGAGGGTAATTTAAGGAAACCCCTCGTAACCAAAGAAATAAGAGAATATAGTTTGAGATGAAATTACACCATAAAATTTTTGGTACAATCTAATGCTTAATGAAGCATGACGCAATTTTTCACACTAAAGATAATAATATGGAATTCAATAAATTCCCTGCTCTCTCTCACGGTTCTCTTCCTTCCCTGACATAACAAATTTTCTTAGACAATATTGCAGTTCCCTGAGAAAAGATATTGGTGTGGGGATCATAAAAAGAACTCTCGAACCGTGTAAATAGCCATTACCATGAGGCACCGGTTACCCACCCAAACACGAACCAAACAAATAGAAAATGGCAGTGAATTCGCCACTACGTTCAAACATCCA
Organism: Limonium bicolor; assembly: GCA_023374045.1. Taxonomy (NCBI): domain Eukaryota; kingdom Viridiplantae; phylum Streptophyta; class Magnoliopsida; order Caryophyllales; family Plumbaginaceae; genus Limonium; species Limonium bicolor. The sequence goes on along the minus strand of CM041777.1, from coordinate 312,353,241 downwards.
TCTAGTATCTTGATCAAGAAGACCAAATTAAAGGACGTAATGGAGAGATTAAATGATGAGCTAAGATAAGTAATGAATCATTTTGTAAATTCAAAAAAATTTTAAGTGTGAGAAAATCACAGTAATATTAAGAATTGGGAAGTATACCATTGTATACCCATTGACTAGCACCAAAATTTATGAGACCACACGTAGCGAATGAACACGTATACATACACAAATGGTACAATGATTGGAGTGAGAATAGAATTATAATGGAGGAGAGTAGATGGGAGAGAACACTCATAAGGAGATGTATATAAACCAAGGGATCATTATAATATGAATACGACCTTGAACCTTATGACACATGAGTATACAAATATGTGAGGAGTTGAAATGGTGTGATGTTTACTATTAACCCAAAAGTTACCACGTAAATATACAATCGCAATCAAATGCAATATGTAACCGATAGTAGTCAATTACCTTAGATCCTGGCGGGACATAAGAACAATAATGATGATGAGAAGGAAAACCGAACCTGAAAGTAATCAGAGTCGCACAGCAGAAGCTGTGGACCATATTTCACATTTTCCAGTTGAATAACAGTGACTTATCCGCCAATACCCCAGACCCAGGGAGGATAACCTGAATCCGTACAGATCGGTGTGGATACCGATAAGAATCTTTGAGACATAAACTGAGCCATTAACATAGTCAAGGCATTTGATAGGCTTATAAGGTGAGCTGCATTGCAAAGAAAAGAAAACCCCATGAGAATTAAATATCTTGAACCAAAGTTCAAGGATGATATAATAGGGATTACGTGGGCGTAATCCATTTTTAAGGGGGGTAGGCGCGTTGCGTTTTCACTGTGTTATTGCTCCTTCGTGGTGTTTTTTGGATGCTATGTGTGTGAACTGTGTGTGGAATGATTGAATGCATTGTGGTTATGAATGAATAAATTGTTCATGTGATTGCTGATGAGTACAGTATATGAGTATTACTGGTACATTATAATATTATAGAGAACTTGGTCGAGCCACAGATGTGGCGTGGTGCTTATAAGCATAAATGATGAAGTAGAACTATGGAATTGTGAGATTTGGTCCCTTCACTATGTGTATTCCTACAACCATACGTTGGTTGGTAGTTCTGTATGTGTGAATTGTGCGAAATTGTGTGTATGTATGTCCCTTGGGGCTTGTGATATATGCTTGTAGGGGTGATTGGGTTGGATTGGAAAACTAGTGGTAGAATGGATGGTTAAGGAAATGTTGGAATTTAGAATTGATGGTATTGAATGGATTAGAACCTTAAGGTTCGTTGGGTGGTTAGGAACATATTCAGTTGGGACAACTTCGGGACGAAGTTCTTTTAGGGGGGTAGACTGAAATACCCCGAGTAGTTACCACTGTAAGTAGTGAAGGTTAAATTAAATTATGTGAGCAAGTAACATGTCGGTTTTGACATGACCAAACTGACATGACTAACACAGTGAGCAAAATAAATTATTCCATGTTAGGATCTTTGTACACGAAACAAGTGTGACACATTATGCAAACTGAAATATATGGAGTATTCATTGACACATAACAATTGAACTAGGTAACATATGATACGAGAATATATTATACGAATCAGTGCAAGTAACATTATAAAAGGAGTACTTGTACTCACCAAATTATATCCCTTGACTTCAATGTTAAACTAACCACCTACATACTACTCAATCATACTATAAGGCAGTAGTAAAATTAGGACCCACTCATGTGATGTCCGAAAATCCTGCAAATTCACTAATAATCAGTTAATTACCAACTCTTTCCATCTTACCCATGCAAACTACTTTCCCTGCTTTTCAAACAAATGTCCCCTTCCCTCTCGCGTGAGTGGGTGTCGAGATTAATAACCCACTCAACCTTCCAGTTTTCTGCAAGTTGCTCCCCGATGCGCGCAAGTCCAGTTGAACTCCCTTAACTTCTACGCAGGCGAGGAGTATTACCGGTCTTGAAAATCCGGAACCCCACTAGTCCATACAGCAAGGTAACCGGTACTGAATCTCCCCTTCATTCTCCATCTGGGTTTGTCCGGAAATCTTGTTATGTAACTCCCCTCTCCTCATTTTCTTTGCGCGTGATAACCCCTGGGAATGTGATAAGTGTCCAAATGAGCATGATTATAGGTGTATTTTTATAATAATATTAGCACTTTTCTTCTCATTTCATTTTCTCCACTTCGGTTAATTTTCCTCTGGTTTATGTTTTATTTGCTTATCTCACAAATTTATTGTTCAAACATGAGGAAAACCAAGCTGGGAGTAAAGTAGATAAAGAGACGAACACATAGACGCAAACGGCTCAGAAACGGACTTATAACGAAGAATGTAGAGCCAGTCAAACAGAGGCACGCGAGAGGCACGCGGTGGACTGGTGCAACCGCCCCCTAAGTGGCGGACGTCACACGAGCAACCGCCGGGCGGACGAGGCTGAGGCAACCGCCTCGTATCTGGCGGTCTAGAGAGGCGCAACCGCCTCGCGGTTGAACAAGAGAGTACCGCCTCGTATCTGGCGGTCTAGAGAGGCGCAACCGCCTGGCGGACAACACTAGAGAGTGCCGCCTAATAATGGGCGGACGTTTGGCATATATACTACCGCCTTCTTTCAGAAGGAAAAGAAGAGAGGCTAACCGCCTCCTCATTAGGCGGACGAGACACATTGAACCGCTGGTTAATTGGCGGACAACACAGAGGGGACCGCAAGTTATCAAGCGGTCGTGTATAAATGTTGGCGAGCTTATCTTCTTCTTCCTCCTCGCGCCGTCTGCAAATTGGGTTCGCCGACTTCGTCCACTCGTCCACTGCCTGCATTAATGAGCAATCAATCTTCTTATCTTCTACTGCGTTTGTCTCTGTCCCCTCAATTAGAGAAGCAATCAACCGGCAAACAAATCGTACGGATCTTCTTCTTCCTCTCCTCTATATAAAGACTGCTACTGCATCAGAAAAACCTGCGCACAATTGCCCCAAGCTTTCTCTCTTTATTACTCACGTTTTCTCCCAAAAATCACACTGCTTCCACATAAAACTCCACTCCAGCGCCAGCGAATGCAGCTCTTCCTTTTCTTCAACTGTAATCTATTTTGGCTGTCATATACGTTACGACTCCGTTTGTATAATCATGTCTGAGTAAAACCTTAGCTCCCGGGTTGAGAAGTAAGCTTATTTTACTAAACTTGTTACGTAGACTTTCTAATATAATCTGTTCAAGCAATATTTTGATTCTCCTCCTTAATGCGCTTTATATTTAGGCCATTTATTAAGTGATATTTGTAGGTTCTTGTCAAAATGCAGTGCTGAGACAAGATTCTAGACAAGAGAAGTCAAAACAGGTCAACGACTAGAAGTGAGTTTTCACCTATAGGTTAACCAGTCTCCAATAGAATTATTCATAATGCGATAATTTATTAATAACTTGAACAAGGTTTGCGCTTGTTATTTAAATTAATCAGGGTTTATTAGACAGGGAAACGGTCAATAAACTAATTAAGGTTCTTGAGTTATTGCTAAAGTGGGGAAGTCTACAATAATATAATTGAGTAAAATAGGTGAGCAAACAACCCGGATGCTTCTTTAAAAAACAAAAGAGTTTCATAACTGCTAATATTATCTGTTTTAATTAATTGATCTTTTCTACTGTTTTATTTACATTAAGTTCTGAACCACATTTTCTCTCTCAAAATGATAAGTTTTCTGTTCAGTAGTCTAATTAGAATTCTCAATAAAATTCACTATCAGTTTAAATCACAGCAGGTCCCCAAGAGGTTCGACACCCCACAAATCCACTATCCCGCAAAACGACTAGTACACTGCCTAGGTTGAAGAAGTAGTCGCTATTTTTTCAACAGAATGATTCTTGAAGTGTGCCGAGAATCCTCAAGGAACCCCCCCATCCCTTCACAAGTTTTAGCGCAAGGTAAATACTCCCGTTCTGCCTCGTTACCTCTGTTTTCTTTTCTGTGTCGGTTCTGTCCGAGAAACTTGGCTCTAATCTTCTGCCTCCCCTTTGCATGCATGGCACCTCTCATGAGCCCCACTCAAACCGTGAGTAGAAGGAAGAAACCTCCTCCGTTTTGGTCAAGGTAATACCCCAAACTGATGTTTTTTTTTTGCTCTGTTTCCGCGGTTGAGTTCTGTCTGAAAACTCCATGCTCAACAGCTCAAGTCTCTCTGACTCTCCTCTTGTCTCACTTTCTGCATGCATGTGTATCTGTGGGAACTACTTCAAGGTACTACTCCATCTCCATGCCTCACCTAGAAGACTCATTCCAATCTGTTACTAACACGGTTCCATGGTAAGGCCACACACAACCATGCTCCTTACCTTATTTCCTTCTATTCAGAGCCACTAAATACACCGTCTACTCTCAGTACTCTTTTGTTCTCCGCCTGAAAGTGTTATCAAGTGTTCCAGTAACTCTACGGGTGCTAGAGCAGCAACCCGTGCCATTGTCTATATTCCCGAAGGTACTCAAGGAAAACCCAGGAACCCGCCAAGAGACCCAGCTGGAAGCCCCAAGGTTGTAACCCAAAAATTCCTACTTATACTATGCTTAAAACTTGTGTATAAACTTGGTCTGAAATTATCTGCTAAATCTAGTAACAATAGACTGAGAAAAATGCTACCTGTTGTGAACTGCTTTAGTAACAGCAAAGAAGCTGTGATAATTGGGTTGAAATCTGATGCTCCCTAGTGTCGAGTGGTGAATGAAACTGCACTAGATTAACAGCTGGCTAATAAAAGATCTGGCTGTAACAAGTGACTATGAACCGGAAACAAAAAATTAGTTTGTTGTAAGGTTGATGTGTGGTCCGACTGGTAGAGTAACTGATAGGTTTCATGTGTGTAAGTCAGCTAGATCAATACCGAAACCAGCTAAATTTAATCCAAAGGAAATGGTCCAGTTACCTCCTAGGGGAAAACCTGGTTAATAATTATAGTATTTAGCAGCCAGGAACTAATGTGCTGGGGTGGTAATCTTATATTTCCTGGGGTCAGATATGGATGATTTCCTTAGGATAATGGCTAACCAATTTCTGATGCATTGAGCGAACAAGGTGTTAATTACTGTAGGATCAAACGACTAACTGAATGCTTCAAAGATTCTGTACAAATCAGCTAACAAAAAAAAAACAATGCAGAAATGAGTTTAAACTTTACAACTTCCCTTCCCTGTATAATCGAATTCATAAACGTATTAAAGACTGGAGATTACTCTAGGCTAATAACTGGTAAACCCTGCTGCACTAGGTAACCAATGAACCAGCCACCTTAAATCCAAACAACAAGTCAAACAGGTTTAGGAAAGGGAAAGAGTTCTGTACTAAGCAACTAAGGAAAACCGATGCAGAGGTGAGGTCCAAATTCTGCAACTGGTACCCCTGCCTAATTGATTTCCAGAAACATATAAAGTTAATAGGGCAGGAAAAGACTACAGAAAGAACAGAAGGTAAAAATTTAAGTAAGACTAACAGTTGGGCTTCAGTTTTTGTTTTCTATCCAGTTCCGTATAACCTTGTACAGAAAAACTTGGAGCAGTGGCATTGAGTTGCCAATGGATCTAAAACACATCTAACATACTTTAATAAGTTTATGAGTGCATTGGGGGAATTAGAAACCAGATTACAGGGCAGAAACATGAACAAACAGAAAAGAGAGAAAGGGAGAACATCAGTTTCAGACTTTTTTTCCAGTTGCATGAGTTTCTGAAAGTGTGAGTTGTATAACTCTGTTACAGAGGAGCTTTAATGGTTGTATTGAGTGATTCAGGCACCTAAAACTTACCTTATGCACTCAAACATGATATAAACACCTTGAGGGATGAGTTAAAAACCAATTCGTAAACAAAGGCAAGGAATGAAATAGAGAACACCTGGTTGTTGGTTTCTGATTTTGACGTTTGCTTGAGGAATTATGCTCTCTGTATATTCATGTTGCAGAGGGTTCGTGAGGGTTGTATTGACTGTTAAAGAACCTGAAACACCTCCACTACACTTAAGTAAAGATGTGAACACTTTGAAGGAGATTAGAAATCAGGGTAATACACTGACATAAGAAGCAGAAAAGAGGTGCACGAGTTCAGTTTATTTCAGAGTTTCAGTTTCTGTCTTGGTCGAGGGTTCTGTCTAGGCAAGTTCCAAGGCTGATAGCAGTGTTGGATTGAGATTGTCTTGAGTCTCAAACATTGATAAGATGCCTATCTAGGTGGAGATACACTTAGGAAGATTAAAATCTGTGTTGAGAACTAAACATGCAAACCTTCTAAGTTAGTGTACAGAGTTCTGTTTTGTTTGTAACTTCAGTAAAACAAAAAAAAAAAGAAACAGAATGGGTAAATGGGTTAAGGAATCAGTAAAATTAGGTGGTGCGGTATAGCTAATGTATTGCCCTTCTAAGAGTAGAAACTACATGCTTTAAATGCATCATCAGACAGGGGGATTACCGAAAACTGTAGTAGGATTCATGGTTTGGGGATCTAGTATGGACCTGATAAAATTCTGTATTTACTGGCTAAGATAACTAGTAGGGTAAGCATGTAAACAAGCAGGTTGTTAGGTGTTAGAAATAAGGGTATACTGGGGCCGAGAACTAGTATGGTAAATCTGGAATTAGGAGTGAATGAGTAAGTGAATTAGGCTAAGAGACTAGGAAAAAAAATAATGTCATAAAACTGTTACAACACAGATGGCTAAGTAAAACCAGTTTAGTAGTGTTGTCTAAATGTTAGAAATCTTACCATAGTAGTGCCGAGGAACTGGGCTCTTAAACAGGAAGTTGTGACAGGAAAACTGGTCATGGTTATACCTTAGATTAGTCACAATTAACTGCTGTGAGAGTGTGCTAAAACATTAACTAAGTTAGGTCCTAGTTAAGGGATAAAACGGTAGTTTAAATATCCTAGGAGTTAGGGTATGTTATGGGATGTCTTTGGTTCAAAAAAAATATCTGAGAAGTATATGTTTAGGTTCCAAGGAAGTTTGAGGGTTATTATCATGAGAATAATGTCAAGAGAGTGGGGGAAAACATGGCTAAAATGGACTAGTCATTATTTGTGAAAACCAGTTACTAGTTAAGTGCTTGGGTGTTGAAAACTTCACGAAAGGTGAGTAGGAATAATCTTAGAGAATACGAGAGGATCATATTGGGACAAGTTCGAGTTACCTTAAATGTTACTGTTTGGCTAAAATAATGGGTCCAAACCAAACGGATTAAGTAGGTCCAATGTTGGCAACTATAATACCTAGGCCAAACATTGTGAATAGAACTACGAACAATAACGCATGATCGAACGATCTAACCCGTTCGAATAATTATTACAGGAGTGAGTCCCACGAGCAGCAGGGAACCCTTGTCAAGTATCTATGACAACTATTATAAGGTATGGACATGTGTGGTTCGTATGTTGCCGTGTTACACGGCTTGTGTGCTGTGTGCTTTGTTTGACCATGACTATAAGACTACAGCATGAAATTGGACTGTTTCCTGTGGCTTGCTTATATGGTTGTTATATTCTTGTGGCATATTACCTACGCGCGCACACAGTAGTTTAGTCCCTTTCTCGTTTATGGAACTCGAGACGAACCACAAACGAACTATGAAAACAAAGAAAACTCTATAAGGGGAACTCCTCTCTAAATCATTGAGGACGTACCATGACACCCACTCTGGTGTCTGTTCATTAATGATAATGAAGAGCAAATCTCAATTGGTGGGACACGACGAACCACGTGGACAAACAAAGAACTATACAAAGAGAAAACTCCTCTCTAACTATAGAGGACCGCTAATGACACCCACTATGGTGTCGAGATTATAATGATAATGAAACGAAAAGTACCAACTGGTGAAACACGAGACCACCCGGGAACAACAGCCCGGGCCGCGCGGTATGGATGTTCGGGAGTTGGTATCTGCATCAGATCCTTCGACCGTCTATGGTGGAATATGTTTTGGGAGTCCCTGGGTGACCCCACTTTCTCAGCACATCCTGGAGTCTAGATATGACTCCGCTTTCTCGACCCTGGGTCTCGGGAATGGGGGAGTGACAAATTGTTGGAGCTTATCCTGGAGTCTAGAGGTGACTCCGCTTTCTCGACCCTGGGTGTCGAGAATGGGGGACTAGCTATGGAGGAGACGTCCTCCAACGTGCGGTGATAAAAGAATTCCCAAACAATCCTTAAAGAAACAAGGAACGATTAGCACCTACATAATGAAGTCTCAGGATCTAATCTATATCCCCTGACTAGGTGCCAGGGAATAAAGGAAACTTGTGTAATGAGACCAAGCAAACAAGAGAAAGTCACCAATGTGATTCTTTAAGAAACAAGGAATGAATAGCACCTACATAACAAAGTCTCGGGATCTAACCTATATCCCCTGACTCGGTGCAAGAGAAGAAAGGAAAACATGTGTATGAGAACAAGAAAACAATGCATAATATCTTGAATGATCCCATAGTGAGGATCGACGGTATATATACCTCCGCATACATCCTATAAATTACTTGATTGTTGTTGCTACATTAGCAGCTTATTGTGTTGGGTTGCGTGTTGACATTGCTATGCTACTTGCAAGTTGTGCTTGGTTGCTTTTGATATTGCTATGCTACCGATGAGTGTGTATGGTATCATGATGTGCTGATGTGTGCTTTACTGCTTTATATAGCATGTAAATTGACCTAATAATATTCGACCAAGTAGTCGTGTGGCCCGGTAACATGCGGGCTTCACACGTTCATACTCGGCATAGTTTTACACAGGTGATCCTCTGGAACGTGACGGAGCGTAGGTGGTATGACTACCATGGGGGTAGTCCATTTGGGCAAGACTGTTAAGTAGTGTGTTTTCTTATGTATGGGTGGTGACTACGTGTCACTAGACCCTTGTTGTAAGTTTCGGGTTGTGTTGTTTAAGTTATTAACTATACTGTAGACGCTCGGTACTTGGGTTGTACTTTATGTTGTATTTGGACTTCGTTAAGGTTGGACTTCCAGTCATACAGACCGTAACTTGGAGTTGGTATTGTAGTTTGTCAACCACATGGGTGGTTGGCATCTGTGACACCTGGATGAAGTTGGAAACCGCTGCGTAGACATCTCGTATTAACGTTAGGCTCGTCATTTAATTATTGAATGTTATTCGGGGTGGAAATGTTATTCGGGGGTGTTACATAATTAATTCACTAAACCACCTCTATAAATTCAGTATTTATTATTTGAACACCATAACTTTTATAAACTACCACATTCAACCCTTAACCTTTCGGTTTTGACAAATAACTTTCTATAATTACATTTTAACCCCAAAACTTTACATAAATTATATATTCACTTATAAACTATAGCTTTAATATTTAATTCCCTTAATAACCAAGTGGACACTTATATTTCCACAAATTGTGATTTTGCCCCATATAAAATTCGGTCTTTATATTTAAACTCTTGTAAATTACATATTCACCCCAAAACTTTTATAAACTTAAATTTCATGTCATAAATCATTTTATCCCAAAGTTTTCAGTCAACACTTTGACCAAGGTCTAATTTCACACACTTGATACATTAATATACCCATAAGCTTATATGATTCTCAGTTTTACACCAATCTTTCCAACAATTACAAAATAGCCCCAAAACTTTATAATTTGTTATTTTGACTACTAAGCACTTATTTGATTCAACCAAAAATCATAATATTAATCTCACACCATACTATTTATAATTAAGCCAAGGACACATTTAGTTCTCGGTAATTACACTTCTTACCCCAAACTTACTAAAATTTATTTTTTACCACATAACTTATTAAACTAGTCATTTAAACACTAGTAATTATTTTTAACTTACCCAAAATTCATAGTATGTATTTATATACATATTTAGCTCATTAAAATCTATTATTCACCATTTGAATTCGGCAATGATAATATATCACCATATAATTTCTAAAACTTGTTTTATAACTTATAATAATTATACATAAATACATATGAGTCATATAACTCATGTAAAAATTATTGTAATGTCTTAGATTGATTTTTAGCTCAAAAAGGAGCATATCTTCCCTAGATAATTCGGTATGAATTATTATCTATCATAAGTAATTTTTGTAAAACAAAATGTGTCTTAAGGTAGTAAGCTTACTATATATGTTATAATTATATTTTTGGTATGTATTACTATATAGTTTCGGTCTTAATTACTTAAGAAGGTGTACATAATTTTTGTACAATTTTTAAGAGCTTAAACAAGCTTAAAACAATAAAGATTGCTTAGTAAACTTACTCTTAATAAAGGATGATTAAGTACTTGAACTCCTCTTGAATTCCCAAGCTTCCTCCATTGGAAATTGATGTTCCTCTTCGGTTTTTATGCAAGAGGGGAAGGGGTTTAGGAGTTAGATCTTAACAAGATCTTAAGTAGATTTATAAGTAGTTTTCCAAGGATTTACCTTAGGTATTTTACCTTATATTTTCGGCACTTCTAGGATGGATGGAGCATCAATTTTCCTTCATGAAATTGATGAAGAAAATAGCTTTAGAAGATGTAGAACTTTGGATACGCATAAATGTGTCTTAAGGATTTTCAAGCGTGAAAAATACCTTAAGATGATCTTGGATGCTACTTGGATTAATGTTGATTTAAGGCAACTTCCTTGGTGTATAGATTGATGGCGTGGACTTGTAGTAGTGCTAGGAATATTTTTGTTTCAAGACTTGATGAGAAATGCTAGGAAAATGGCATAGAAATGGAGTTATCAAGACTCCATTAATGGAGCTTGGAGCTTGAAGGAAAAAAGAGAGGGAGGGAGAAAAGACTTACACCATCGGTTATATGCAGGGGAAAAAGACTCACGTTGGCGGGAGTTCTAGCTAGGGATCTGAAATACCCCAAACCTAAGTATGCTAAGTAAACAAATTATGATGTAGTAAGGCTTGAATATGCCTTAGAAATTGGTAGACAATTTAAACCAAGGAAAACATAAGAAAGTGCCTTAAGGGCAATCAGGGCAAAAACGTGCTCTAAGCTTGGAGTGACTTTGATTAGCACCCAAATACCATTATAAGACTTTAGTAATATGCTAATGGACATTTTAAATCAATTAGCAAAGAAAACCAAGCTTGAAAACAAGTTAAAACACAAAATGTCCTTTAAGAAGTCTTAAAGCACATTTTTGAGAAATTGTCTTAGAATTGAGTTTTGAGTGGCTATATGTCCATCATTACTCTTTAATCAACATGTGTACTAATTAGTATCACATTAGGAAGCCTAAATCAATGGGAAATCAAAAATTTCAGAAATATGTGCACTAATTTGTGAATAGTGCCAAATAGTGACTAGTTTAAGTTTTAATCAATATAAGCTAATTAGTTGGTCAACAAAGACCATGATTAGCCATATTTAAGATAGGGGGCCGGTTTTCTAAGGGAGGATGAGTCACCACAAGTAGTCAAGTAAGGAAGAAAAGAAGAGATAAGTAAAAGGAGTACTATTTGCTTTATTAAAGCAAATATCTTATATTCCTACCTTTCTTCTTCTCTCTCTTCATTCCTCCTCTTCACACCGGTTTTCTTCACCTCCTCCCTTCTCCATTCACGTAAGAGAAGCCTCCATTCTTGCTCCACCTTCAAGTGTCCATAACTTGCTCATTTTAGCTCCAAATCAAAAACTAAACACATATATCTCTTAGTTAGCTCAAGCTCTAGCTTTCTATCTTTACAAAATTGGAAAAGCTTCATTTTGGAGCCATGGGAAATCTCCATTGATGGGGGAAAATCAAGTTTGAAGAGCTCATTAGCTTCTCCATTCTCTTAAGGTAAAGAAAATGTAAGAAAAACCATGTTTCCATCATTCCTTCCACATGGCCGAAAATTACTACTCATGGGGCCTTGTTTTTATGTCTTTTCTAGCTTGATTTATTCACCAAGGACTAGTGGAGGTCCTATTTCATTCAATTCCCAAGTCTAATTTGAGACTTCAAAGGTAATCATCCACTTTCATGCCTTAGAACACATGTCTAACCTAGGTTTTCATTCCTTGAGGTTAGTGTATTGTTTAGTACTCATGTGAGTCATTGAATATTGGTTAGAACATTGGCAAAGGAAGTTTAAGTGGTGGCCGAGATTCATGCAAGAAGATGGTCTAAGGAGGAAGTTAAGATAAGCTTGAGAAAACAAGGTAAAATGCTTACCTAATGGTGGTTTAAGTTTTAAGGGATGAGTTTAGGTGGATACCAATGTGGCTTAGAGCTTACATTGTGTATTGGGTTATATAACCTAAGAAAAAGAATTTAAACAAGCTTATGAACTTGTGACTAAGGAGCCAATGAGAATGAGTTAGTAATATAAGTTTAAGATGAGTTTTAAGAGCATTATAACTACTATGAGATTGATGGGTGTATTTGCAGGTTGAAAGCTTTTATATGTGGGAGATTCAGTGTTTAAGTTTAAGTTATTTAAGGGCCTAAGAGCCATGTCATTTAAGAGCCTTAGTGCTATGCAATTTAAGATTATTGCAATATATTGAGTATGATGTGAATAAGTTGATTTGGGTGAGAAAATAAGATGAGAAAGGACTTGGTGTGTGTGAGATTATGTGTGAGAAAAATAATGCATTTGGACATGAGAATATACTAGAGGAGCTATGGCGAAATTTGAGTAGAAATAAGTTTTAGGTGATGGTGGTGAATTAATATGACCTAGGATTTACTAGGAGTCATTATGAAGAATTTGAGTGGAAATGAGTTAACTAAGGAGTTCTTGAGGTTTAGAATGACCTAGATATGTCTAGGAGGAATTAGAGGATTGGAGTGTATTAAACACACCGAAATCATGATGAGGAATGCTAAGGCTTGAGCAAAGATTTGAATGGAAAGGTGTATAATGCTTTAAGGTGATTTGGTATGAACTAGAGAATAAAACAATGAGGATCTGGAAGCTTGTGTAAGTGTGATGTATGCTAGTAGTGGACTAATGAGGTTTAGTTTACATGTTAATGAGTGGACTTAAGTGATGGAAGAGAGAGGTGTGGGAGAATGTTGTCAAATGTCAAGGAAAATGACTAGGAATGTAAAAGAGAGTATGATCATGAGGGTGGAGAATGAGATGCATAGAAGAGGTGGAAATGTCTAAGGAGGGTGTTACATGGTCAGGGTAAATGAAGAACCGTGTCAAGGTGTTAAGGTAATGGGAAGCAATGTATAAGTAAGCTCAAGTGTTAGGAGTGTTTGTAAGAATTTAGTAAATGTTTGAGAAGATCTTTGGAAGTTGTTTTGGAGAGTTTGGTGGAAGTTCTAAGGTGAGTTTAAGTGCCTAAATGATGTTAGAAGACATTATGAGGGTTTAGGAGAAGTTTGGTGAATATTGGTTAATTATTTGAAGGCTTAGAAAATGAGTGTTTTGCCTTGTCCGAACATCCGTCCGGACATGGACGTTCGGACAGGCCCTGTTGCGTGACAAATTTCAGAGTCTCGACTTGTGTCCGACCTTGGGAAGTCCGGACACAAGTTCGGACGTGTCTGCTTCTACTTAGGATTTTCCTCGACCCATGTCCGAACTTCCGAAGTCCGAACACATGTTCGGACATGCGTCTGTTTTTAGTTTTGAGTCTCGACTTGCGTCCGAACTTGGGAAGTCCGGACACAAGTTCGGACATGCCACTGTTTTGGCCAAAAACCTTGTTTAAGGATGGGAAATGATGAGGAATTAGGTATTGATGTTATAAGGTTATTAAGGACATGTTTGGTGGGTAACAATGATAATTAAGTGGATGAATAAGTATAAGTGGCGGCGAGGGAAGTGATTCACTTAAGATTAAGTTTGTAAGATTAAGTTGTAAGACTTAAGAAGTGTTAGGTTGGGATCATTAAGGGTTAAGTAAGGTAAGTAAGTTAAGTAAGGTAAGTAAGTTAAGTAAGTTGAATTACGTTAAGTGATTAATAACCTAAAACTGAATGAATGTTTTAGGACTTGGGGATTTGGACTCCGGAAGAGAGTAAGCAACCGAACAACCAACGGTGAACGGTACAGTTCTCTTGTGACCTGCTTTCTAACGAGGTGTCCCTCGGCTTGTGTGCTATTTGTTTTGTGTGCTCACTAAACAAGATAAAGCATGCGACCGGAATATTATATTTATTGTATTGTTGTGTGATGTTTGAAAACTAAACAACATACCGTGAGAACTTACTAACCAACGTGTAGTAAGGAATTGAGTGAGACTAAGGAACGCTCCCTATATGGGACGATATGAACCGAAAGAGGTTAACCAACAAACATGGTCTTGAGACTATTACTAACTGGAACTTGAGTGAGGAAACCCGGGACCGATCTCCGGTCATGCATGCTAAGGAAAAAGGGGACGGTATCTGAATCAGATCCGCCCTCCGCTTAAGGACTTGTCTTCGGACTTGTAGCCTAGGGCCGGTTGCCGGCTCAGCTGCGCTGGACTCCCGTCCAGAGTAAGTGGCATTAAGATGGTGCGGTGGGATCACATAAATCCCAGGTTCGAATTAAGCTACAACCAATCCCTTCCAAGAACGGTTTGTATATTGAGATTAAGTTAAGATTAAGATTAAGGTAAGATTAAGATAAGTTGCAACCATTCCTTTTAAAGGATGGTTTGTATTGTTAAGTTTAAGATTAAGGTAAGGTTAAGATAAGTTGTAACCATTCTTTTTTAAAGGATGGTTTGTATTGTTAAGTTTAAGATTAAAGTAAGGTTAAGATGAATTGCAACCATTCCTCTTTAAAGGATGGTTTGTATAATTAAGATTAAGATAAGCGACATCCACTCCTTATTAAAGGATGGTTGTTTCTCAGATTAAGATAAGACTAAGATTGAGGTGAGATAAGGATGGACTAAGATTAAGAGGGAACATTACTTAAGGAGTTAAATAACTAACTCTCTAACTAAGGGAACGCATTTAAGTCATTCATTGTGTGTGAACTTTGATTGTTCATATATGGATTGTTGTTTACAGCATTTACTAATATGTTGTGCATTTAATCAACCTCCATGCTATCGACAATTAGTCGTCGTAGCCACGTTAGCTTGGGGGCCATGAGGGGATCGTACCAGCATTCGTGCTGACCCCCTTTGGGGGCTGTTTTTACTACACAGGTACATCAGGAAGCGGCCGTCGCGAGAGTAAGAAGGGGTACAAGTGTTACGGGTTAAGTGTGGCCTACGAGTTGTGCGTGTACACTCGTATGGCAATTTGAGTTAGTAAGATGTATAGGATGTGAGGGGGTTGTAAGAAGGATATGTAATTGGTTAAGGTTGTTGTACTAATGTTCGGTATATTCTGTAGTCAGACCGTGGCAAGGTCCTGGTTTGTAAAGAATTCCGCTGTGACATGTTTATATATATACTGTTAAGTTGCGAGACCACATCTGGATTGAGTTGGGGTGTTACAGGATCACAAGAATATGATTTATTAGTTGTTATCATGATAATGTCTAGTGTTAGGTAAAGTGTTTGTTTATTTATTTTGCTTCAAATTTGGTCTTCAAAAGTCTCCCTAACAGCTGCATTCTCGGCACTCATGCAAGGAAGGACAAGTTGATTGAATTATAGAAGTCAAGGTGATAAGATTAGGTAGGTTGCTTTGATTTTTTAAATGGAACAAAAGTCCCCCTTTTTTTCTCTTGTATACTAACGACAATAGGGGCTGGAAGGAGCAGCTTTCTTTGACATAACTTTGTCTAATAAAATTGCATATAGATGTAAGTCTAGATCTAGTCTCATTTGGTGCAGGTTTTACGGTAAAGGAGTGGCTGAAGGTAGTGGTATTATCTTGACTATATATTATACAACATGTGATATATGACTCATAAAGCTACATGTTAATTATGCCATTTGAATTATGTCCTATGGTTATATAGGCAACCGGTTTTGTTAGGGAAAAGTTGCAGATTTTTTTTGTTAGTGTACATGCACCGCCGGTAGCCATGTGGGTGTACAGGTAGGTTTATTCTTTCCTTGATTTCATTCTTAAGTATATTACCGTAGGTATATGTGTGTTGTAGGTGTAACACCCCATCCAACATTAACACACTTACAATAAACTGCAGCGGAAAAACAACCTCATCACATTACTTAACACGTTGGTGTTACACGCCGTTAGCCACCCACGTGGCTAACAAGGCTAATACATACACATTGTACCGGTCTGATGGGCTAAATTCCCGAGCGACTACACATTACTATCCCTTTCCATTAACACAACAACAACATACACCTTCCAACTATACCGAGTATTTATAACTAATGCCGATAACAATTTCGGTCTTACTACACCTACTGTATATATACGACATAAACGATTACCCATGTACAATGACTACCGCGTCCTACTCTCGAACGGCTTCCAGCTCCTTGTACCTGAAATAGGAAAAGAAGAGAAGGGTGGCCCCCAAGGGGCTCAGCACCTTGCTGGTATGGTAATCCCGCAGCCCACATGCTACCGGGCCACGCACAACTAATTGTCGTCTTAGCATGCGGTTGATTATTTTTAAATCATGCATGCAACTGTAAACACACAACACATAATCATTTCGCCTCAACGGGCTCAACAAACGGATAATATCTCCTTACTTAATAAGTCACTCATGGTATTCATTATCCCTAGAGTGTTCCTCCTCTAATGGAGCTACTTCCTTAATAGACGACACTTGCCCTTAAATCGGGTTATCCTTAAATGCCTCTTTTCTCAAACTGGGATTCATATCCATGATCCACATACTCCACATTATACACAATATAACATACACTACATAACAACACATAACAACACTTTGCACGTTTCCACGTGCACAACATAACACCGCAATAGATATTGCATCACAACAAAATACATAACATAGCGGGAATGGTTCTCTTAGGAACCGACCCAAACATTGTTTATACACTGGTGAGCCTAGAGAATGTTGCCAGTCTCATGATAAGCTCGTTATACAATAGCAACAACACTCATTACCGTCCTAATAGTCGGACGAGTAACTTAAGTTAAGGCGGTTCGGGTTTGGAGGCCCGAACACACCACACAAACACATGTTCCCCCTAAACGATCATAAGTCAGAATAGCTAAGCTTTGGAATAAGCTAATGGGAGATCATAACCCGTGAGGGAAACAACCATAACAAAGAGAAGGGTAAGGCTAAAAAGGATACCCTCTCCCAAACAACGCGGACCGGCCAAACCGGATTCCTCACCACTGTTAGTACATACTTACTTAGATATTAGTTAGAACCCCACTATGGAGTCTATCATAACTACACACCATACAGTTACAACTGAGTTAAACACACAAGGGAGACCCCTACATTCACATACACATATCACAAAATAACACACGCATAGCCGTGGTCAGTACGTCCCATGGTTCGGGTCGTTTACTCCGAATACCGTACTCTCATGTGATCCTAGACTCAGTTAACTAAGGTAACACTTCCGAGGTTAAATGGTATCGGAGTGTACACGCCACATAAATGAATTACTGTAAACTCATTACATGTTTTATCTTACAACGTGGCAAACATACAGAAAAACACATTGGCATACAAGCCGGTGTAATCCGGTAGGACACAGGTTGCAAGAAAACCATACCTGTCACCGGAGTCCACTTTACCACGTCCACTTATGTTCCTCGAGCAATTCTCGAACAACTGTTAACATCAACATGTGTTTTATTAATATCGGGGTTGCTTGATTATTTAATGTCTAATGCTTATAATTTTCCCCGTTAACTTAGTTAAATAACTTGACATTTTTAACTTGTTTTACTCTCACATTTTAATACAACTCTTCACCCACTTAATCGTCATTAAACTCACCTTACATGTCCTTAACAACTTTATAACATCATTACCTATCAATCCCCATCATTACATATCATCTCATAACCTTAAACAAATTTTTTTTTTTTACATACTTTGGGCCGTCCGACCCACCGTCCGACCCACAACTGGGTCGAACCGTTCCAGAAACTTTTCCCGTTTTTAAATGCACCTGTCCGACCCAACCATCTGGGTCGGACCATTCCAGGACTTAACACACACATGTCGGACCATGTCCGACCCAACCATCTGGGTCGGACCATTCCAGAAACTCCAACCGGTGACTAAACAGAGCTGTCCGACCCACCCTGGGTCGGACCACTGGGTCGGACAACACCAGAAGTTGTCCAAAACTTGTCAAATTTTCTCCAAACTTTTCCTCAAGCCTCCTAAAGTGTTCTAACATCATTTGGCACATCAAACAACCTTTAGCCATATGCTTAACTCTTTAAATCACTCACCAAAACCATTTTATCATTCACAAATTTCTTACAAATTCCTAGCACTTGAGATGTTTTCTCCTTAAGATTTCTAAGTGGTAGTTCACCATAATGACCACTACACCAAGGTGTTTCCTCTACACCTTAACATCTTCTCTCAACTTCTTTTCTTACTAACTAAACTTCCTTTTCACATCTTACCTAAACATCACTTATTCCTTGGATATCAACATTACCTAAACCTTAAACAAACTTCTCCAAGACTTAAATACATTCTCAAAACACACATTGAATTTCTAGAACTTCCAAGATATCCTAACTCCTTGCATCACTCTAAATCACCTTAATACATGTTTTCTTTCTTAGTAAAACATTGTTCACCCTTCACACTTCCTAGTTCACCAAAACCATTTAAAACACTTAGAACTTCTTACACATTTTCCCAAATTTGGCCATAGCTTCTCTTGTATAAACTCACATCCAAACACTTAGGTTTTTACCTTATTTCATTCAAGAACACCTAAAATCCATCAAACACATTTTTATACACAAACTTCCCACATTTAGCACTACATCACAATATAGTGCATAACTTAAATTGCTTGGCACTTAGGCCCTTAAATAACATGGCTCTTAGGCCCTTAAATTGCATAAACCTTAAACACTGAATTTCCCACATAAATAATGCCTTTAACCTGCAAATACACCCAACAATACATATGCCCTTAAATAACTCCTTGAGAGCATTTTACTAGCTCATTCACCATTGGCTCCTTAGATCATTTTAACAAGCATTATAAGCTCATTTCTCCTAAGGCATTAAACCACATTGAGATAGTTTGTTTACCTCTTTTTCCTCACAAACTTCTTTCTTGTTTCCTTGTAAAACCGGTGAGGTGTTTGGTTGTTTGTCAACTTCTAAACAATGTACAAATAATAGAATGAGTATTCAAGCATTATGCTTCATCTCATTGTAAACCCTAGTTACACATATTGTTTTAACACATTAAGGTAATTGTTTTACCTTGGAATTGGAAGAGAACTTGAATAAGTATCAAGAGAGGACTCCTCCTAGCCCTTGGAAGATTCAAATGAAGCTAAAACAAGCAAGGTAAAGACACCATGGTGAGGTGAATTTTCGGCCATGTACTAAAAGGAGAGGAAACTTGATTTTTCTTTGAGATTCCTTACTAGAAGCAAAGGAGAGTAATATGTGTAGAAACACAAGCTCAAGCTCCATCAATGGTGATTCTCCATGGCACCAAAATTGAGCTCTTGAAGATTTGAAAAGGTAGAAGTGTAGAGCTTGACCTAACTAAGACAAATATGGTCTTAGAATTTGATTTGGAGCATGGAGTTGGATTTGGCAAGGAAATGAAGATGGAGAAAAGAGGAGCTGTAGCAATTCGTAAATGGAGGAAAGGAGAAGATGAAGAAACCGTGTGAAATGAAAGAAGAGAAGGAAATGAGAAGGTAAGTTTGCTTTTGGAGATATTTATGTTATAAAGCAAAATAGTACTTTACTTTAAGCTTTACTTTACTTATTTGATTTCTTTTACATGTTGGTGACTCACACCATGAAAAACGGCCCCCATATACTTAGGAGGGTATAATAGTCTTTGTTGACCAACTTAATTACTTAAACAACATATGTTACAAACTAGCTTAAAAAGGTTACTATTCATAAAACAAGGCACATAGAAGTGAAATTTTTGATTTCCCATTGATATAGACTTCCAAATGTGATACTATATAGTACACATGTTAATTAAAGAGTAATAATGGACATTTAGCCATTCAAAACTCATTTACAAGACAATTTTTCAAAAACGTGCTTTAAGACTCCTTAAAGCACTTTTTGTGTTTTAACTTGTTTTCAAGCTTGGTTTTCTTTGGTAATTGATTTAATATGTTCATTAACATATTTATAAGGTATAGGTATGACCATTAGGTCTTATACAAATTTATCCCAAGCTTAGAGCACATTTTTGCCCATATTGACTTTAAGGTATATTCTTGTGTTTTGTTTGGTTTCATTGTCTACCAAGGTTTCCTAAGGACTTAATTAGCCTTATTAAATCACAATTGAATATTATTTAGTCTTGGTAGGCTCTTTGGGTCCTAACCAAGTTCACTCATAGCTTAGAGCATGTTTTTGCTCAAACTGTGTCTTAGTGCTTTATTGCACTTTACTATGTTGTAAATTGTCCACTGATGTTTCTAAGTCACTTTTTAGCCTTTATATAACATAGTTTGATATTTAAACCACATATCAAGGTTTGGGGTATTTCAGTAGGTTTTATTTTATTATGCAAGCACATGTATATACCGCTAAGCTATGGTGTACACTACCGTTTTCATTTGTTTGATCTGTACACATGCACAAACGGTGGAGTCATTAATATACTACATATTTTTTTCCTTTTTTGGTTAGCATTAACACATTTCCGGTTATAAAGTGTATAGTTACAGATTTTTTTTTGTTTGTTTTGTATACTTGTATTACCACCGTTAAGATATAGTGTATGCCACCGTCATTGTCTGGTTGTATTCGTAAGTATACCATCGTTAATATATAGAATATATTGGTAGGTTTAATCTTGTCATAATAATATATACTCATGTATAAAGTAGGTACATTAGGTAGTTAATTGTTTTACTAAGTGTAAGTGTATAAAACAAGTCCCAAAATGGTATATAAAACTGGTTTATATGGGTGCTGTTTGGAAAATTGTATACTTGTGTTATATGTAATGTTATAACATTTCTTATACATTATGGTATATATATATTAAGATTGTGTAACGTAAGTTGCTACATTGTTTTAAATGTGTATATCAATTTATTTTAGCATTCATAAATGCGTAGGCGTTCGTAACATATTTACGTTGCTCGTCAGTATTTTCCGCGTTTTTACAATGAACGTTATTGTGTTGTATTGAGTCATATAAATGCTCGTATATATTTTTCCTGGATGACGCTCTCTTTATCGAGCTTGTTTCATAAGGGGTTTAATGCCCGTTAATGTTTGTACGTAAGCATTTATACGTGTACGTGAAGACAACATTATCTTAGTGTTCGTGGATCGAACGTTGTCCTTTTATGAGTTGTATGAACGTTCGTATTGTCTTTCCCTTGTTGTCGCTCTCTTTATTGAGTTAGTTATGTAAGAAGTTTAATCGTTGTTAATAATCATACATAAGCGTTTGTACGAGTACGTTAATACGTTTAGTAAAATTACGCCCATTGGCGTTTATGGTAAAACGACTATTTTTGCGTGGCGATTGCATTCGTGAGTTTGCATGTGCACGCGTAGTAATATTAATTTACGTAACGTTTGCATGTATAAATTAGCATGCTTAACTAAAATGATATGTTTCTAGATCAATTCTTCATTATTTAATAATAAACAGGAATTAATTAGATTTGGGGTATTTCATGTTTCCTCATCACCATGACTTTGGTGTATCCTAAAACACTCATTTGATTCCTAAATCCTCTAAGATAATGTCTAAGTCATTTTTAACACTTAAGAACACCTTAATTCACTTTCATTCACCATCTTAACACTTAACAATTCCTAGTACCTTCTAGGTCATAAAATCTCATTAGAACACATAAACTCCTTTGTTTATCAACTAAATTTTGCCATAGCTTCACTTGTATCACCTTACACCAAAACACGTAGTTTTCCACTTTTATACAATCAAGAACACTCAACCTCTTAATACACTTCCTTACACACAAACATGTGGCCTTTCATCCTTTAACCATCAAAGACATCTATCTTAACAAGAAATGTTTTTTACACACAACTAAACTGAAATACCCCTAAATTAATTTAAATTAATTTAGGGGATTTCTTTTATTAAACCTTTAATAATACTATTAAGTATTAAATTATTATATGGAATTATGAATATTAAATTATTATATGGAATTATGAATATTAAATTATTATATGGAGTTGTGAAATTTATTTAGGGGTTTTCTCCTATTTAACCCTAATTATTATACATTGTTATATAGTATTAAGAATTTAATAATAAGATTTATAAGTCAATAAATCTTGGGAAAATTATTAAACACTCCAAATATTATAAAGATTTTAGGAAGTGTTGGAACATTGTTTTGACACATAAAAGTCAATATAAAATTCTAGAAACCTTAAAGCTTATTAAGCCTTGCTAGAGTTGACTTTTTGAGAATGGTCAAACCAGGCCATGAAACCTATACCAATAAATAGGTTATGAAAAACCATGAAGATCGATATAAAAAGAACGTCAAAAACGGATCATCCTAGCCAAAGTTATGCTAGATTGAAGTTTTGAATCAAAATTTTAAGAAGTGCCACGTGTCACTTTGTAGTAGGTCGCCCACACTTAGCCGATTTCCTTCCCTGATTTTCGTAACCGATTTCACTTCCTAGCCCTAACTTTAGACGGCTATAACTTTCACATTACTCAATATTTTTCCATGTCGTCTTCACCACTCTCTTCTCCTACAATTTCTCTTTCCAACCATTACTCATGCAAGCCCTAACTCATTCTACATCGACGGGAAAGTTGATCCAAAGTTGCCAGCTTTCGAGTTCGTAACCCAGATTCTAGTTTTCATTCGATTTCAGGTAAAGTTCGTCTTGTCATAACTTCCTCGTCTTTCAACCAAAATTCGATTTCTTTAGCTCGTTGTAAAGATCTCTAATCCCTCTACAACTTTTGTGTTTATGCCCAAGTCCAATTCGTAACCATTTGGGAGATATAGAGGCCTAAAGTTTCGGTCTTGCCAGCACATAAAATAATACCGAAACAGAGAGGTAAACTCGTGTTTTGTGACTTCGATTTCTTTCTGTGTGATGCGAGTTAGGATTAGTGCTTGCTATCATTGTGTAGATCTATGTTTCTTCTTTCTAATGAGCCCAAGAACATGGCCTAACCCGATCTAGAACGTATTTTATAGATCCCCGAAGTTGACTACTCGAACAGGTCGGTTCGAAAACGTTTCCAGAAAACCGAAATCTCTTTGCTCCGTTCTTGCAATTCCCGGTGAGTTTTCCTAAAATTCTTCCGATGATGCTAAACTAATCTTCATTGTCGACCAAACCCATGTTGAAATTTCCCCTATTATGCATTAGATTACGAGAATTTGAAAGATTAAAATTCGAAATCGAAACTAACCCTAACCTTCGAATTGATTTCGAAACTGGGTGTATACTACATTATAATTGGGGAAATTGATACCAATAGAACCGAAATTTGATTACGAATCCATAGAAACAAAAATCACTCAATTTCGTTCTGTAGATTAGGAGATATGGTTGAATTCGTACTCGACCTGATTGTTGTGTTCTATGATGAACTCGCGGTACAGGGGCCGTCCGATCTCGTTCTAAGAGATTGGACGGCCAAGATTAGATCTGGTGATTATAAGTTATTAAAGTTTCTATAAAAATTCAGTAAATAGCTCTAACTTGTTGATTTTAGTTAATGGCCTTCCCGAAGGTATTTTGACTTGAAATTTTAACCATAGGTTCCTTATTTAATGTAGTTATTTTGATGTAAATTATTAAGGTTTTGGAGTTTTTAAACATAAGTTATGATTTTTACAAGTTACGGACTTCCTGGAATTATTTGGCTAAATTAAAAAGATATTTTTATGAAAAAAAATTTTATAATATGTCTAAAATGTTATAGTTACTGTATATTAAGTTTGGGAATTTTTGGGGAACGGGAAAAGGTTTTAAAAATTGTGTTTGTGAGTTTTTCATAAGAATAACTTATAATATATAGTTTTTTATGTAATCAAAAATTAAAGTATAGTTGATTAATGAACTTTATAGGTTGGGGAAAATATAATAAGACTAATTAACATTTAATACAGTATGTTTATAAATATTTTGGGTATTAACTTTAAGTGAAGTAAAAATTGTTACATATATTTATATATATATATTATATGAGAGAAATAATAGAAACTTATATTCAATCAAGGAATTTAACTAAACTACATTTTATTTATTATATATAATATGGAAGCTAATATGTTTAACTAAAACTAAGGGAAATACTCTATTTTATAAACCTTAAATCAGTTGTGGATATGTCTAAAAGATATTAAATATAATTAAATACAATATAATTTCTTAAAGAATGTTCTGGATAAATCTTGATATATGTGGATATATATATATATGTATATAAATACAATAAAAATAGATAAAGGAAATAACATTCCTTGTGGGAAATATAATAGGGAGGATATATATATATATATACATAAATAAATAAATAAAAGGAATAAAATACCTTATGGAAAATATAATATGAAGGAATTAATGAGTTAAACTAAACCTCTACATGATACTAATAAAAGAATATTATATGAGGTGTTATTAATTTATGGTTATAGGTTGAGTTTTTAGTTATCTTTGAGTTTCTAAGATTTATATAAACCGTATTTAAACACACGTATTTATTTAGTCAATGACCACAATGTAAATCTATAATTTGGTTAAGAAATTAATAAGTTGAAATTTAGGAATATTTGTAATTAGTTTACATAAAGGGTTACACAAATAGATCTCGTTATATAATTAATAATAAAATAAATGAAATACTTTTACATTTAAATGTTCTTATTATATAAACAATAGTAAAATAAATGGGTTACTTTTACATCTACATGTGAAGAGGATAAATAAGTCTAGATTTAATTATTTCTTAATATTTATAGTATTGAGTAATAAATTAATATTTTAAGATAAAATCATTAAAAGGATTATGATATAAAACTATATTAAACTATGATTAGGAGATTAATCTAAATAATAGTCCCTAAGTTTCTTACAACTAGTTAAGCCATATAAATACATTTAATACCAATACTCAGGATGTGAGTAAATAGTTAAGTAATGTATTTAGTAGTTAGAATTTACAAGAAGGTTTGTAAATAGGAATTTGATACTTAAAATCTTTAAACCTTTAATTAGATGAAACTAGGTTACATAAGAGATTATATTGATTTACCTTTTGTCACAGGAAATATTAATGTGTCATTTGAATATAAGGTATGGAGATTGTTCAGAATATATTATCTTATTAAGTAATTGATAATTTCACTTACGAACTAGAATTTAATTCTTTGATAAATTCTACCTTATGCTAAGATATAATGTCCATCCTAAATACAATAAAGGAAATTAATTTATTAAGTTATTCTTTTGAAACCTTAGGTTTTGTAAACCATATAAAATGTATTTAAGACTTGAGTTTAATGAAGTTTAATACAAAAGGATTGTACATGGTCTGTAGAGAGAATGTGTGTAAAAGTAAACCAGTTAGGGAATTAAATGTAAGTAAGGATACATAAAATGTTATCTTAAAACACCTTATTATAAAGATATGGTTAAGTAAATAATATACCTTGTGGATACTAAATGTGAGAGTTCGATAAGTTTGAGTTAACTATAATATGGTTATTTCAAGATGAAAAGTAATTTAACAACTTATGACAAGAATAATAGATGGTTGTAATTAAAGGCCATTCTGAACTAAAGATAAGATAATTGAGTTTAGTAGCTCAAATAAGTTATACTAAAATGCATCTACAACACTACGATTTCAATATACGGGATGTAGATCTTAATTAAGTTAAGGGGGAAGACTTAGTTATAATGGATTATCTAGTAGATATTGATAAAGATACATAGTCAATAAATTGTGAAATAATAGTATAGTATTCTAAGATAAACCCATCATTGGTCATAACACGATGTATGTCCTAAAGTAAGAATAAAAGTGTTGAGCTTAAGGATTGTTATTGAAATTCTAAGATTGATTGAATAACGTATAATGCACTTATGTTATAAAGGTCTTTAATGTGAGAATTATGGTTAGGTATGGGTAAAGTGGATAAGGGTGGAACAATTAACAAGTGTTAATAAAATACATTCCTTGGTCTTACAACCTTGAGTAATACATCGTTCTCAGACAAGTCAAAGGTTATTCTTAGCATTTAAGTGAGGGCTTAAAAGACAATTGAGATTTTGAAACAAGAGTAAGGAGTTTATTTAAGTGTAGCATAGGCTACAAGTGTTTGATGATAGACTACTTTTAATATTCTTCAGAGTACTGTTGGTTGTTTGCGCAAGTTGATTAGAACTGCTACAACATTACCCAGGTACGATTTCTCGTACTCAGCTTGTTGTGTTTTGGACTTTATGGAATGTTTTGTACGATTTCTCGTACTCAGCTTGTTGTGTTTTGGACTTTTGGAATGTTTTGTACGATTTCTCGTACTCGATATTTTGCTGATTGACTTGTGGAATGTTTTGGAAAACGCTAACTGACTTTAAGAGGAACTTCTAAAAAAGAAATGGTTGTGTGACTGACTCAGCTTGTGTGACTAACTGAGCCTTGGATGAAACTTTGGGTATTGGTTTCTTCTACTTGGTTGCCCGTTAGACATTGGCTGCTTAGGGTTTACGCTTCTGCACTCTGTAGGACTGAGTGTTTTGGTATTGCTCTGGGTAGTTGGTGATCTAGCGGGATTTTTGGAAAAGGTCAATCTTGGAAATCTTTCTTTCGACGTGCGCGCGTCTTCAATGGTAACAGTAGGGGGCTGTATATCCCTCGCCCATAGGGGCATTGATATTTGACAGTGAGGGGCTGTATATCCCCTGTCCTTAGTGGACGTGATACAGTGAGGGGCTGTATATCCCTGTCCTTAGTGGACGTGATAGACAGTGAGGGGCTGTATATCCCCTGTCCTTAGTGGACGTGATGAACAGTGAGGGGCTGTATATCCCCTGTCCTTGGACGTGATTGGCGGTGGGGGCCATCTCTCCCAGTTGAATTATTCCACTCTTGAGTTCTTGGTTCTTGGATCTATTTATCATTCCTAGTCCTTTGTGACTATCTGAGTTTTTCTACTCCTAACGGGAATTGGTTCTAACATCAACAATGGATGCTTACTAACTATGTGGTGTGACTACTTAAGTGGATGACTTGTTTGGAAGTTCTTTATCTTTCTTGTCTTGTTTTCCTCTTTAACTTGATTGTTTTGAAGTGCTTTATCTCTGTTTTACTTTTAAGAGTTTGTTTTCATGTTACTGTTTTTTTGAAGAGTTATGTTTTATAAGTTTGTTTTTGGAGAATTGTACCAGTTCCATTCCAGGGAACTGACCCCCCTCTCGGGGTGGGCTGCTTGGTTTCATCTTGCAGGTACGAATTGATTTACAGGTGGCCACGAAGAGAATGAGCGTTTGGGATGGGACTAGGTTTTGTGGAGAGAGAATATGTTTAATTTCTATTATGTTGTGTTAAGTTTTTCTCGAGTTCAGACCGTAGCTTTTGTGATTGTAAGTTGTAATTGGTGAGGTTTGGTGCCGGGTGTTTGGAACCCGATGGTCTGTAATCGCCTTAGAGTTTTATTTCCGCTGTATTTATGGTTAATAGGGGCGTTACAGAAAGTGGTATCAGAGCGTAGTTACGCTCTGAACCCGAGAAAACAAGCCGAGTGAAATACTTAGATTATAGGTGCACTTAAAACTGGGGAACTGGGGTAGAATTGGGAAGTGAGGACTCCAGTAAGGCACGACTCCTAACCCTTTTGGAATTGTGAACGATTCCTTTACACACTTTTCTTTTGTGAATGTCTGTTGAGTGTGATGTGTTGTTATACCGTCCAACAATAAACTACAGAATATATATATATATAGTTTGGAACATCCTATATTAAGTACGATAAGATTTTGGTTGAGATAAACCAAATATTAAGCTATTTTTCAAAAGCATACTCATGGAGAATACATTGCTAAAAATGCAATCCTTTAAAAGCTAGTACACAAATTCCTAGAATTTTAAAGAATACTTTTGGTTGAAAACAGTATACAAATAGAACTTTACATAACTAAATTAGTATTGATATTATGTGAAAGTACTTCAACTCCTTTAAAGTTTGAAAATAAATCTCATGAACTACTTGGTATCAATTTATTACCTAAAGATAATGTTTAAGATAAATCTTAAGTCTAGAAATTATTAAGCTAACAAGAACTAGTAGCGTATTAGAAAAGATCAACATCTGAACTTGTAAAACACATTAAAACTCTATGTTAACTTTAGAAAGAAAACACATAAACCTAACACCCTACGGGAAGTGCCTGGTGCGACGAACTCCTAGGCTGAAAGTAGTGGGGGTGCACACCCACTTCTAGAAGTTTAGGGGCTAGACAAGCCTTGTCATCTAACTGTAAATAATCTTCTACGCATGATGGATTGTGTTGAACTTGAGGGGAAGTGGTGGTAAGACGTTACCATCATGAAATCTTGAGCTAGGCATATTTCATTGCTAACCACAATGAACAAATCAAAATTTGTATCTTAAGATCCGGTATTAAAACTCATAAATGTAAAGGGTTTATTGAGTTAAATCTTTGGTGAAAAATACCTATATGGAGGAAGGGGATTAAGTTTGGGTACTCCAAGATACAACATCTACCCCTGGTTGAATATATAAAAAAAAATCAATAAAAGAAGTTACTTAAAGATTGAGTGAAGAGAAAGTAATACTAAACTAAGTATCATTGATCCTTAAATACTTGAGTATTGAGCATCTTAAAAAAAAAATTGAGAGTTACTTAAAGATTGAAAATCCTCATGTTTACTTGGAAGTTTAACATTATACAGTATAAAATTTTAAAAGACACACTAAGAGTGATATTTACCAAAAGCCACCATTCTAAGAGGTACTAAGATTTAATAATCAGAGAATACTTACATAGAACAAACCTTAAGAAAAATAATTACAAGAGTGAGTGAGTTTTCATTAGACTAGCTCATTTGACCTAAAATTTTATACAGGTCCCTACCTTAAAAATATATATATATATAATTATAAATTTTAAGATAAAGGAATCAGATTTTGGACGAACTTCTAAAATTCTGCCTTGGGTGAAGTTATATAATAAGTAAATTTTATAAAGTAACACTGAATGAATCATCTAAAACGATAATTAATTATAAAACAATTGAAACTTGAAAAGTCACAGAAAATATTTATCTTATAAGTTTTAACATATGGTTGACTAATAAACCCTTGAAGATATTTTGGAAGATTATTAGGATTATTAAATGATCTGAAATATTATTTAAACTACTCAATACGTTACACCTGGTTATAGCTTGTAATATAATTGATATGATAAATGATCATATATGGACATATAATTCGTATCCGTCATTAAATGAATGGATATAATCATAATAAAATTTTATAACCACCAAGGAAATACAAATACATAACAATCAAGAGATACATATATATGTAACGATCATATATAATCAACGGTGCAGTAAATTCACAAAAGCTGGTTAATAAGGTGTTGAATTCTTTGAATGTGCCATTAGTAGCGGTACGAGGGCGTACCTTAGCTCTTTTAAGGGGGATATGCTGGCATACTCCTCCTTCGTTATCTCATCCGGATTATGCCTCGTTGCATTGTTAGCAAAGGGAGAACAGTATTAGCAGAATGAGAGGTGTTTGTATGTGCTTGGTTTTTGCATTATGACTCAGTATGTGACTTTTGATTTTCATCATGCTATATCTTGGTATATCCTGATTCAGTTTGATTTTGAGTAATCTTGAGTGGAATGTTGTTATGTGGATGGAAATAAGGATTGGTTTGGTATGGAATTCATTGGAACTTTTATTGTCTCAGCACACCCGAAGCGGTGTGAGTGCTTATTAGTTGATTTTTAAACTTCGAGGCGAAGTTTCTTTTAAGGGGGATATGCTGAAATACCCCTAAATTAATTTAAATTAATTTAGGGGATTTCTTTTATTAAACCTTTAATAATACTATTAAGTATTAAATTATTATATGGAATTATGAATATTAAATTATTATATGGAATTATGAATATTAAATTATTATATGGGTTGTGAAATTTATTTAGGGGTTTTCTCCTATTTATATATTATACATTGTTATAGTATTATGAATTTAATAATAAGATTTATAAGTCAATAAATCTTGGGAAAATTATTAAACACTCCAATATATTATAAAGATTTTAGGAAGTGTTGGAACATTGTTTTGAACATAAAAGTCAATATAAAATTCTAGAAACCTTAAAGCTTATTAAGCCTTGCTAGAGTTGACTTTTTGAGAATGGTCAAACCAGGCCATGAAACCTATACCAATAAATAGGTTATGAAAAACCATGAAGATCGATAAAAAGAACGTCAAAAACGGATCATCCTAGCCAAAGTTATGCTAGATTGAAGTTTTGAATCAAAATTTTAAGAAGTGCCACGTGTCACTCTGTAGTAGGTCGCCCACACTTAGCCGATTTCCTTCCCTGATTTTCGTAACCGATTTCACTTCCTAGCCCTAACTTTAGACGGCTATAACTTTCACATTACTCAATATTTTTCCATGCCGTCTTCACCACTCTCTTCTCCTACAATTCCTCTTTCCAACCATTACTCATACAAGCCCTAACTCATTCTACATCGACGGGAAAGTTGATCCAAAGTTGCCAGCTTTCGAGTTCGTAACCCAGATTCCAGTTTTCATTCGATTCGATTTCAGGTAAAGTTCGTCTTGCATAACTTCCTCGTCTTTCAACCAAAATTCGATTTCTTTAGCTCGTTGTAAAGATCTCTAATCCCTCTACAACTTTTGTGTTTATGCCCAAGTCCAATTCGTAACCATTTGGGAGATATAGAGGCCTAAAGTTTCGGTCTTGCCAGCACATAAAATAATACCGAAACAGAGAGGTAAACTCGTGTTTTGTGACTTCGATTTCTTTCTGTGTGATGCGAGTTAGGATTAGTGCTTGCTATCATTGTGTAGATCTATGTTTCTTCTTTCTAATGAGCCCAAGAACATGGCCTAACTCGATCTAGAACGTATTTTATAGATCCCCGAAGTTGACTACTCGAACAGGTCGGTTCGAAAACGTTTCCAGAAAACCGAAATCTCTTTGCTCCGTTCTTGCAATTCCCGGTGAGTTTTCCTAAAATTCTTCCGATGATGCTAAACTAATCTTCATTGTCGACCAAACCCATGTTGAAATTTCCCCTATTATGCATTAGATTACGAGAATTTGAAAGATTAAAATTCAAAGAAACTAACCCTAACCTTCGAATTGATTTCGAAACTGGGTGTATACTACATTATAATTGGGGAAATTGATACCAATAGAACCGAAATTTGATTACGAATCCATAGAAACAAAAATCACTCAATTTGTTCTGTAGATTAGGAGATATGGTTGAATTCGTACTCGACCTGATTGTTGTGTTCTCTGATGAACTCGCGGTACAGGGGCCGTCCGATCTCGTTCTAAGAGATTGGACGGCCAAGATTAGATCTGGTGATTATAAGTTATTAAAGTTTCTATAAAAATTCAGTAAATAGCTCTAACTTGTTGATTTTAGTTAATGGCCTTCCCGAAGGTATTTTGACTTGAAATTTTAACCATAGGTTCCTTATTTAATGTAGTTTATTTTGATGTAAATTATTAAGGTTTTAGAGTTTTTAAACATAAGTTATGATTTTTACAAGTTACGGACTTCCTGGAATTATTTGGCTAAATTAAAAAGATATTTTTATGAAATAAAAATTTTATAATATGTCTAAAATGTTATAGTTACTGTATATTAAGTTTGGGAATTTTTGGGGAACGGGAAAAGGTTTTAAAAATTGTGTTTGTGAGTTTTCATAAGAATAACTTATAATATATAGTTTTTATGTAATCAAAAATTAAAGTATAGTTGATTAATGAACTTATAGGTTGGGGAAAATATAATAAGACTAATTAACATTTAATACAGTATGTTTATAAATATTTGGGTATTAACTTTAAGTGAAGTAAAAATTGTTACATATATTTATATATATATTTTATGAGAGAAATAAATAGAAACTTATTTCAATCAAGGAATTTAACTAAACTACATTTTATTTATTATATTAATATGGAAGCTAATATGTTTAACTAAAACTAAGGGAAAATACTCTATTTTATAAACCTTAAATCAGTTGTGGATATGTCTAAAAGATATTAAATATTTAAATACAATATAATTTCTTAAAGAATGTTCTGGATAAATCTTGATATATGTGGATATATATATATGTATATAAATACAATAAAAATAGATAAAGGAAATAACATTCCTTGTGGGAAATATAATAGGGGATATATATATATACGATAAATAAATAAATAAAAGGAATAAAATACCTTATAGAAAATAT
Source organism: Limonium bicolor (assembly GCA_023374045.1). Classification (NCBI taxonomy): domain Eukaryota; kingdom Viridiplantae; phylum Streptophyta; class Magnoliopsida; order Caryophyllales; family Plumbaginaceae; genus Limonium; species Limonium bicolor. The sequence goes on along the minus strand of CM041777.1, from coordinate 312,320,659 downwards.
AATATGAAGGAATTAATGAGTTAAACTAAACCTCTACATGATACTAATAAAAGAATATTATATGAGGTGTATTAATTTATGGTTATAGGTTGAGTTTTTAGTTATCTTTGAGTTTCTAAGATTTATATAAACCGTATTTAAACACACGTATTTATTTAGTCAATGACCACAATGTAAATCTATAATTTGGTTAAGAAATTAATAAGTTGAAATTTAGGAATATTTGTAATTAGTTTACATAAAGGGTTACACAAATAGATCTCGTTATATAATTAATAATAAAATAAATGAAATACTTTTACATTTAAATGTTCTTATTATATAAACAATAGTAAAATAAATGAGTTACTTTTACATCTACATGTGAAGAGGATAAATAAGTCTAGATTTAATTATTTCTTAATATTTATAGTATTGAGTAATAACTTAATATTTTAAGATAAAATCATTAAAAGGATTATGATATAAAACTATATTAAACTATGATTAGGAGATTAATCTAAATAATAGTCCCTAAGTTTCTTACAACTAGTTAAGCCATATAAATACATTTAATACCAATACTCAGGATGTGAGTAAATAGTTAAGTAATGTATTTAGTAGTTAGAATTTACAAGAAGGTTTGTAAATAGGAATTTGATACTTAAAATCTTTAAACCTTTAATTAGATGAAACTAGGTTACATAAGAGATTATATTGATTTACCTTTTGTCACAGGAAATATTAATGTGTCATTTGAATATAAGGTATGGAGATTGTTCAGAATATATTATCTTATTAAGTAATTGATAATTTCACTTACGAACTAGAATTTAATTCTTTGATAAATTCTACCTTATGCTAAGATATAATGTCCATCCTAAATACAATAAAGGAAATTAATTTATTAAGTTATTCTTTTGAAACCTTAGGTTTTGTAAACCATATAAAATGTATTTAAGACTTGAGTTTAACGAAGTTTAATACAAAAGGATTGTACATGGTCTGTAGAGAGAATGTGTGTAAAAGTAAACCAGTTAGGGAATTAAATGTAAGTAAGGATACATAAAAGGTTATCTTAAAACACCTTATTATAAAGATATGGTTAAGTAAATAATATACCTTGTGGATACTAAATGTGAGAGTTCGATAAGTTTGAGTTAACTATAATATGGTTATTTCAAGATGAAAAGTAATTTAACAACTTATGACAAGATAATAGATGGTTGTAATTAAAGGCCATTCTGAACTAAAGATAAGATAATTGAGTTTAGTAGCTCAAATAAGTTATACTAAAATGCATCTACAACACTACGATTTCAATACGGGATGTAGATCTTAATTAAGTTAAGGGGGAAGACTTAGTTATAATGGATTATCTAGTAGATATTGATAAAGATACATAGTCAATAAATTGTGAAATAATAGTATAGTATTCTAAGATAAACCCATCATTGGTCATAACACGATGTATGTCCTAAAGTAAGAATAAAAGTGTTGAGCTTAAGAATTGTTATTGAAATTCTAAGATTGATTGAATAACGTATAATGCACTTATGTTATAAAGGTCTTTAATGTGAGAATTATGGTTAGGTATGGGTAAAGTGGATAAGGGTGGAACAATTAACAAGTGTTAATAAAATACATTCCTTGGTCTTACAACCTTGAGTATACATCGTTCTAAGACAAGTCAAAGGTTATTCTAGCATTTAAGTGAGGGCTTAAAAGACAATTGAGATTTTGAAATAGAGTAAGTTTATTTAAGTGTAGCATAGGCTACAAGTGTTTGATGATAGACTACTTTAATATTCTTCAGAGTACTGTTGGTTGTTTGCGCAAGTTGATTAGAACTGCTACAACATTACCCAGGTACGATTTCTCGTACTCAGCTTGTTGTGTTTTGGACTTTATGGAATGTTTTGTACGATTTCTCGTACTCAGCTTGTTGTGTTTTGGACTTTATGGAATGTTTGTACGATTTCTCGTACTCGATATTTTGCTGATTGACGTGTGGAATGTTTTGGAAAACGCTAATTGACTTTAAGAGGAACTTCTAAAAAAAGAAATGGTTGTGTGACTGACTCAGCTTGTGTGACTAACTGAGCCTTGAGTATGAAACTTACATGGGTATTGGTTTCTTCTACTTGGTTGCCCGTTAGACATTGGCTGCTTAGGGTTTACGCTTCTGCACTCTGTAGGACTGAGTGTTTTGGTATTGCTCTGGGTAGTTGGTGATCTAGCGGGATTTTTGGAAAAAGCAATCTTGGAAATCTTTCTTTCGACGTGCGCGCGTCTTCAATGGTAACAGTAGGGGGCTGTATATCCCTCGCCCATAGGGGCATTGATATTTGACAGTGAGGGGCTGTATATCCCCTGTCCTTAGTGGACGTGATAGACAGTGAGGGGCTGTATATCCCCTGTCCTTAGTGGACGTGATAGACAGTGAGGGGCTGTATATCCCCTGTCCTTAGTGGACGTGATGAACAGTGAGGGGCTATATATCCCCTGTCCTTAGTGGACGTGATTGGCGGTGGGGGCCATCTCTCCCAGTTAAATTATTCCACTCTTGAGTTCTTGATTCTTGGATCTATTTTATCATTCCTAGTCCTTTGTGACTATCTGAGTTTTTCTACTCCTAACGGGAATTGGTTCTAACATCAACAATGGATGCTTGCTAACTATGTGGTGTGACTACTTAAGTGGATGACTTGGTTTGGAAGTTCTTTATCTTTGTCTTGTTTTCCTTTCTCTTTAAACTTGATTGTTTTGAAGTGCTTTATCTCTGTTTTACTTTTGAGAGTTTGTTTTCATATTACTGTTTGTTTTGAAGAGTTATGTTTTATAAGTTTGTTTTTGGAGAATTGTACCAGTTCCATTCCAGGGAACTGACTCACCCCTCTCGGGGTGGGCTGCTTGGTTTCATCTTGCAGGTACGAATTGATTTACAGGTGGCCACGAAGAGAATGAGCGTTTGGGATGGGACTAGGTTTTGTGGAGAGAGAATATGTTTAATTTCTATTATGTTGTGTTAAGTTTTCTCGAGTTCAGACCGTAGCTTTTGTGGATTGTAAGTTGTAAATTGGTGAGGTTTGGTGCCGGGTGTTTGGAACCCGATGGTCTGTAATCGCCTTAGAGTTTTATTTCCGCTGTATTTATGGTTAATAGGGGTGTTACATAAACCTTTAAATTACACTAAATCACAATATAGTGCATAAACTTAAATTCCTTGGCACTTAGGTCCTTAAATAACATGGCTCTTAGGCCCTTAAATTGCATTAACCTTAAACACTGAATTTCCCACACAATAATTGCCTTCAACCTGCAATTACACACAACAATGCTCCCATGTCCTTTTAGTCCACCTTGTGGATAGTTTTCTAGCTCATTTCCCATTGGCTCTTTAGGTTATTTATTAAGCAAATATAGCTCAATTCCCTAGCACATAAAACTACATTAAGAGAGATCATTTACCTCTTCTCTTCAAGATTTTCTCACTTGTTTTCTCTTGTTCTTTCTTGATTGAAAACCGGCAAGGATCTTTTATCACTTGTCAATCTTCTAACCAGTACACATATAAGGGTAATGAGCATTAATTTTAATACTTAAACTCATAATTAAACCCTAGATTTACATAAGTGTCTTAAAACACTAAAATTAATGTTTACCTTTGGAATTTGGAAGAGAACTTGATTAAGAAACAAGAGAGGACTCCTCCTAGTCCTTTGAAGATTGAATCACGCTAAATGAAGAGCAAGATAATGCACCATTAAGAGGGGAATTTTTGGTTATATATGAAAATGAAGGGAAACTTGGATTTTCTTTGATTTTCCTTACCTTGAAGCAAAGGAGAACAACTAGACATGAAAAGATGAGCTCAAGCTCCTTCCATGGAGATTCTTCATGGCACCAAAATGAAGTTCTTGAAGATTTGAGAAGAGGGAAATGAAGAGGTTGCTCCAACTAGAAGAATAGTAGTTTTGAAATTGAATTTGGATCATGGGGCTAGGAGCTACAAGAATTTTGTAACACCCCTACTACGCACGTAACATTACTTGAAATCGCAGCGGAATTTAAACAACCAAACAATAACGAAACGATTGGTGCTACAACGCCGTCAACCACCCACGTGGTTAACAAGGCTGAATAAATACAAGTGTATCGGTCTGATGAGTAGACTCCCGAGCATAGAACTAATAACCACATATACATTAACATATTACCGAGTATTTACTTACACCCTTCACTGTATACTGTCACTGTAAACTGTTCACAACCAAAATATCTAACGCCACGGGAGCACAGGCGCATCCCGGGCCCAACCTCCGAAAGTATTCAAAAGTAAACCTGCATCCTAGAATCTAAAGCCATTCCGCTTCTTCAATCCTCATCCTGCAGTAAAAGAAATATGGAGCCCCCGAGGGGGTCAGCAACCCTTGGCTGGTATGGTTGACGCACAGCCCATCGGCTACCGGGATACGCGTAACTAATTGTCATGGTGACATGGCATTCATTTTACGACACACAACATATACATTTATCATAACATAGGTATTATACACAACATCACACATAACACACAAGAACAATTCCATTCAGGAAGTGAACCAATACAAGTAGTTCCCATGGAGAGCCTAGAGAATGTTGCCATGCTCATGCTAAGCTCGTTACATAACTCGTTACCGTCCTGTTAGATTGAACGGGTAACTTAACACAAGGTGCCTCGGATGTAGTGATCCAAGCGCACCGAAACAACACATAGTATGCCCCTGTGGCCCGACGTGAGTCAGTAAAATAGCCTTGGTTAAGCTAAAGGGAAGGTTGGAAACCAAATTGGAAAACAACCATAACATACAAAGAGAATCGAACCGGTTATGACATCGACTCCCATACTCACACGCGTGGCCGGAACAGACCAGACTCCTCACTTCCCCCGTTAGCACTTGTTAGTAGTTCAACATTGAACTCAGTAAACAATTCACAATAATAGGTCAAGTCTTGTTAGACACACACAAGGGAAGAGAGAGTCATACTTAACATCATAATAATATTTAACAACTGTAAACTCTTTACATGGTTTAATCTTACAAAGTCGTTAACACACAGAAAAACAAACAACACACAAGCCGGTGTAAACCGGTAGGCAACAGACTGCAAGAAAACCATACCTTGGTCCTTGCTTCGTTTGATTTCCACCGTAGGTCACTCCTATACATGTTTAAGAATGTCGGTTAATTATTTACTTAACTTCAAACTTACTAAATGTTTAACATGATTGTATGACATGTTTTTAATGCCCAGCTAATCCTTCATTACCTACATTATACCCTAGGGGGTTAACTACATTTGCCACATTCTTTACTGTTTTTTTTTTAAATTTGGTCTATCCGACCCACCGTTCGCCCCACAAACTTACTAAATTTGGTCTGTCCAACCTTTCACCATTAAACAATCTAGAACACTAAAATCCATCAAGAACATTCTTGTACACACAACTTCACTCATTTAACACTACATCACAATATAGTGCATAATTTAAATTGCATGGCACTTAGGCCCTTAAATAACATGGCTCTTAGGCCCTTAAGATGCATAAATCTTAAACACTAAATTTCCACAATATATTTGCCTTTGACCTGCAAATACACTCAACAATACATATGCCTTTTACTAAGCCCTTAAGAGCATTCTTCTAAGTCATTCACCATTGGCTCCTTAGATCATTTTTAACAAGCAATATGATCTCATTTCTCCTAGGACTTTAAACCACATTAGGTTAGCATATTTACCTCTTTTTCCTCACAAACTTCTTTCTTGTTTCCTTGACTAAATTGGCAAGGCTTTTAGTTGCTTGTCAACTTCTAAACATTATACAAATGATATAATGAGTATACAAGCTTTAAGCTTTATCTCATTGTAAACCCTAGTTATATATATTGTTTTAAAGTATTAAGGTAGTTGTTTTACCTTGGTATTTGAAGAGAGTTTGAATATCTATCAAGAGAGGACTCCACCTAGTCCTTGAAAGGTTGGAATGAAGCTAGAACAAAGCAATATAATGAGCACCATCAATGGTGATTTTCGGTCAAGATAAAAACATGGAAGAAACATCATTTTTCTTTGAGATTCCTTACCTAGAAGCAATGGAGATCAATAATATGTAAAAATATAAGCTCAAGCTCCTTCAATGGTGGAACTCCATGGCACCGAAATGGTGGTCTTGGAGTTTTGAGAAGATAGGAATGAAGAGCTTGATGAGAGGAAGAGAATGGTGGTGTTTGTTTTTGATTTGGTTAAGTGAGCTAGGAAATACAAGAGGTCAAAGATGGAGTTTGTGTAGTACTATTGCAAATCGTGAATGAAAGAAAGAAGAGAGGTTGAAGAAGGCTTGAAACCGTGGGAAATGAAGAAGGAAATGAGAGAATGAGATAAGTTTGCCTTTTTAAGAGATATTAAGTAGTTAAAGTAAATAGTATTCTACTTTACTACTTTAGTTAGTTTTTTTTTTGTTAAGTATGGTGAGTCACCACCATAAAAACCGGCCCCCTTAATACCACTAAGGTCATTTTAGTCTTTGTTGGCCAATTTAATTACTTATACAAACATATGTTACAACTTAGCTTATTAAAGTTACTATTCATAAAAACAAGGCACATAGATGTGAAATTTTTGATTTCTCATTGATATAGACTTCCAAATGTGATACTATATAGTACACATGTTAATTAAAGAGTAATGATGGACATTTAGCCATTCAAAACTCATTTACAAGAAAATTTTTCAAAAATGTGCTTTAAGGCTCCTTAAAGCACATTTTGTGTTTTAACTTGTTTTCAAGCTTGGTTTTCTTTGCTAATTGGTTTAATATGTTCATTAGTATATAAATAAGGTCTTGGTAAGTTCATTAGGTCTTAACCAAGCTTATCCCAAGCTTAGAGCACATTTTGGCTCTTATTGACCTTAAAGCACATTTTGTGTTTTCTATCGTTTAATTTGCTTACTAATGCTTCTAAGACTCTTTTTAGTCTTAATATACCATATTTAAATGTTTAAACAACATACTCAGGTTTGGGGTATTTCAATCTACCCCCCTTAAAAGAACTTTGTCCCCAAAGTTCACACTTCCACATATCCTAAATATTAGAACACGGGAACACATATCAACAACACATCCATAACAACATTAACAACATCTTTACATAACATCAGACACAAGGTCCAAACAACAAAACATCACAACATCATTCAGACTCAGCGGTCTGTAACATAACAGGGTAACAACATAACAACACAACACAGACAATGTATCCAAATACATGTCGTACACACATAAACCGAAACGGCTCTACCCCCCTTAAATAGGGGTACGCCCCGTACCCTATACATACAAACGCTAAGAAGTAAACAATGACGGGTACTTCGCCTTCATCTTATCTTCCAGCTCCCAAGTGGCCTCCTCAGCGTCCTGGTTAGACCAGAGAACCTTCACCAGTCTCACAGACTTATGGCGAGTGTCTCGAGTCTTAGTATCCAGAATGCGTACCAGAGTCTCCACTGATCGCATGGTCGGCTCTAAGGTTAGCCTTTCAGGCTCAAGTACATGAGACGGATGAGACATATATTTCTTCAACTGGGACACGTGAAATACATCATGTACCTTGCCCAGCTTGGCGGGTAAATCAAGTCTGTAAGCTACCGGGCCGATCCGCTCCGTCACAACATATGGCCCCACATATTTCAGGCTCAACTTGCCTTTCTGGCCAAAACGAAACACTCCCTTCATGGGGGATACTCTCAAGAATACCTGATCGCCCACGGCGAACTCCAGGTCACGTCTGCACACGTCTGCGTACGACTTCTGTCTATCCTGAGCTGCCATCATGTTAGCCCGGATCTGGCGAACTTCTGCCTTAACTTGTTCCAGATACTCTGGTCCTATAATGACCGTCTCACTCGACTCATCCCAGCATAATGGCGTGCGGCATGGTCTACCGTACAAAGCCTGGAAGGGGGACATCTTGATCGAAGCATGGTAACTGTTGTTGTAACTAAACTCGATCAGATGTAACTTGTCAATCCAGCTGGTCTGAAAGTCAAGTGCACATGCACGTAACATATCCTCAAGTGTCTGGAAGGTGCGCTCACTCTGACCATCTGTCTGTGGGTGAAACGCTGTACTTAGTTTAAGTTCAGTACCCAGTGCTTCTCGTGTGGATTTCCAATACCTCGATAAGAATCTGGTATCCCTGTCAGATACAATTGTTTTCGGTACCCCATGGTGCCGAACAATCTCTCTATCAAAGAGCTCTGCTAGTTTTGCCACTTTCCAGGTGTCCTTCATCGGTATGAATCGAGCCACCTTGGTCAGTCGGTCAACAACAACCCAAATCATATTCAGACCTCCCCTTGTAGGCGGAAGCCCTACTACGAAGTCCATAGAAATGTCATGGAACTTCCACTCAGGCACTAGCATTGGCTGTACCATACCACCAGGCCGTCGGTGCTCAAACTTGACCTTCTGACAAGTGAGACACCTTAACACATAATCATTCACATCCTTTTTCATTCCAGTCCACCAAAAATACCTTTTCATACCCTTATACATCTTTGAAGCTCCGGGGTGAATCGAAGTAGTAGAACAATGGGATTCACTTAATATGCGCTCCTTTAACTCAGCGCTATTCCTCGGTATACACAGTCGGCCATTAAGCCTAATCAGGTCATCATCGTGGAGTCTGAAGTCATACTTCTGACCCTCGAATGTGCCATCAATAAGCTTCTGTCTAATCTCCATCATGTACTGATCCGTCATCTGAGCACTCCGCACCTCTTCAACCAAGCTAGAATAAGAGACTTGCGAATGGAGAGAGTGTGCCCGGCGACTCAGTGCGTCAGCTACCACATTTGCCTTACCCTCCTTATATTGCAGATTAATGTTGTAGTCGTTTAGAAATTCAACCCACCTTCTTTGTCTCATGTTCAACTCCTTCTGAGTGAACAAGTACTTTAAACTCTTGTGGTCAGAATAAATCGTCACACTTACCCCATACAAGTGATGTCGCCATATCTTCAGTGCGAAGACAATGGCACCCAATTCTAAGTCATGGGTAGGGTAGTTCTCTTCATGCTTCTTCAGCTGTCAGGAGGCGTAAGCTACGACCTTCCCGTGTTGCATCAACACACAACCTATACCTCTGCCTGATGCGTCGCAATAGACCTCAAAACCATCTGGACCGTCTGGTAAAGTCAGGACTGGTGCAGATGTCAGAGCATCCTTGAGACTCTGAAAAGAACTCTCACAGTCGACTGTCCACTCGAATGGTGCATCCTTTTTCATCAAGGAAGTCATCGGCTTCGAGACACTGGAGAAGTCCTTCACAAACCTCCTATAATAACCTGCCAGACCGAGGAAGCTCCTGATATCGGTAACTGTCTTCGGCCTAGGCCAGGTGCGCACTGCATCAATCTTTGCCAGATCAACAGTGATCCCGGCCTCAGAAATCACATGTCCAAGAAAGGATACTTGGTTCAACCAAAACTCACACTTCGAAAAATTAGCATACAGCTGATTCTTCCTCAATGTTTGTAACACATTTCTCAGGTGCCTTTCATGCTCACCTCTCGATTTCGAGTACACAAGTATATCGTCGATGAAGACTACCACTGACTTGTCCAACTGATCTTGGAACAAGCGGTTCATTAAGTCCATGAACTTGGCTGGTGCATTGGATAAACCAAACGGCATAACCGTAAACTCATAATGTCCATACCTTGTTCTGAATGCTGTCTTTTCAATATCACTGTCACGGATGGCAATCTGATGGTATCCGGATCGTAGATCTATCTTGGAGAATACTGATGCTCCCCTCAACTGATCAAATAAATCGTCGATGTGTGGTAAAGGGTAACGGTTCTTCACCGTAACTGCATTCAGCTCTCGATAGTCAATACACAAGCGGAGACTACCGTCCTTCTTCTTCACGAAGAGGACCGGCGCTCCCCATGGTGAAACGCTAGGGCGGATAAACCCCTTGTCGAGTAGGTCTCTCAGCTGCTCCTTGAGCTCAGTCATCTCCGCTGGAGCCATACGATAGGGCGCCTTCACAATTGGTCCGGTGCCCGGAACCAAGTCGATCTCAAACTCAACTTCCCGTGCTGGCGGCATGCCCGGCAGTTCCTTAGGAAATACATCAGGAAACTCCGACACTACCGGCACATCAGGACTAAACTATGGGTCTCTCTCTATGTCCTGGACATAGCAGAGGTATACATCACTCCCTCGTCGTAATTCACGATACATAGCCATGGCGGTGATGATCTGAATCGAAGGCTCCCTGGGCCTCTGGCGGTAAGATATGGTAACCCCAGATGGACTCCGAAGAAGCAGACGATGCTCGGCACATAGGATTCTGCCCTTGTACCGCTCCAACCAGTTCATCCCGACAATTACATCAAAGCCAAGTCCGTCGAACTCTATCAAGTCGATCGGAAATTCTTCACCTTTGATTCTCACAACAACATCTCAGTGGTAGCGGGTACACCTGATCCGCTCTTTCAACGGGAGAGTGACTAGGAAGTCTGGCATCTCATCACCGTCTAACCCCAGCCTCTTCGCAAAGGATAGTGAAATAAATGTATGTGAGGCTCCGGAGTCGAACAAGATCGAAGCGTCCACGCCATTGACTGGAAATGTACCGGTGAGGATCGTGCCGCTCTTGCCGGCTTCTGCCTCATTGCAGACACTCAGTATACCTCCCGTCCCGAGAGCACAGCCTAATTCATTGGCAAACTAATAAGTATTGGGTAACAACACGGTTGATATACTTCAAACAACTCCACTTTATTCATTAACACACCTTTTTTTACAACATTTGTTGGCTTATACTGTCGCCACAATTAACACTTACAACATCCTTAACATACACTGGTTCACCACATCACATAATTATACAAGGCTTAAAACTGTCTAAAGGTCAAATTCAAACGTCCGGGTTTCATGTGTGTGGCATTGATCACTGCCGACAGTGTGGTATTCAGTTTGATCTTTCTGATGCCATGATATAGCATCCTCGACTGCCCACCCATGATTAACACGTCTCCTGATTTCAACACTAGCTTCTTTGCGAGATCAGCACGCTTCTGCTCGCCATACACAAACACTGCGGTATCACCAATGGACCAAGACACCACGGGTACTCCCTTACTTAGAGACTCGGGTGACTCGTCCTTGTCTTGGTGTAACCCTAACCATCCACCTTTCTAGTAGAAGTTCACAATACATAAGTCTACTTCAACGTTCGGAATCGGTTCCGATTCAACTTGCTGAGCAATTCCCACGGCATGGTTAATGACCGCAAGGAACTCCTCAGGTATACTGGGTACAGTTGCTCCATCTTCAGCTCGCACTTCTTGATATGTTTTGGTGTAAGGGTTCCAGTCCTTACCCATGCACATCATCGTCAATTTCATTCTTGATCCACTCGGGTATTCAGGTGTGTAGAAACCTCCAGGTTTTGCTCCAAGTTCATCGCATCGTCTGATGATATGGACTTGTGCTTCCAGTGTCAGGTATCCATTTAAGAGTACCATACCTGGTTGGATGACCTGACATTGCTCCATTGGAAAGTCGATGATGCCGATGGTAGTTTCTTCAGGGTTTGGTGTGGGTGGGATTGGATAACATATATTGAAGGTTCCTTTAAGTTTAGAGTTATCTAATTAGGTGACTTTTACACTATACTTTAGTAGTTTACTCACATGGTTGTTTAATTAAATTCGCTAACACACATGCATGAAATGCGGTATGCAATCACTTATTTCACTCAGTAGTTTAGGCGGTACCTGGTCTAGAAGAGGGCCCTGGCGCCTCAGACCGGTCCACCACATTCAGGGCGGCCTTGCCGGACCCCGACCCCTTCCCCTTCTGGGAATCTGTGTACCTCTGATCTGGGGGTGGCTGATTCGCCGTCTTCGGGCCATCGGTGGTCGCAGTGGCCTTACCCTTCCATTGCCCCTTGGGCCTGTAGTTTCTACTGTTCGGGTTCTGCCAGCACTCATAGTCGCGGTGCCCCATCTTTTTGCAGTATCGGCACTGCATCATTACCCTTGCAGTCCTTGCCGGGGTGGTCTCCGTTACACCACTTGCAGTAATAGTGGCGCTCCGGTCCAGAGCCCGTGCTAGCTGCTAACACATCATACACTCAGTACATACTTCACAAGTTAATAACACACACTAGATTTCAGTATTGAAATTTATTAATTACCCTTGGGTGGGTAAGAGCGTAGGGGCTTGGCCGCATACGCATAGGTGAGCTGCAGAGGCTCCTCAACAGTGGTGGTCTGGGTCTGGCCCTTGCCACCCTGTTGCTGTCCTTTCTAGGACTGGGGGTATGGCTTCCTCTTCTTTCCTCCCCCTTGCCTTGCGTGCCTTGGCCCTCGTTCATGGCCTTGCGCTTGAGCGCACTCTCCTCGTCCCTCAGACGGACGGTGATCTCCACAATTGCAGCGGCATGGTAGCACTCCTATATTTAGGGTGTCAGTTATGCCCCGCCAAACAAATTCACATCACATTAACACATTGCACATACTTATTCACATCACACTGTAGCCCCATTACTTGCAAGGTGGTATACCCGCTCGGCCCCATGCCGTAGCGTAGACGGTAGCTCAACCCGTTGTAAAAACGGCTCACAAGAATCCGGTCTGAGTAACCCAGATCCGGTAGCAGGTGGATAAGTCCGATGAAGGATGAGTAGTACTCATCTACCGTCATCTTATCCCCCTGCCTCAGATTGTCCAACTCAAGGCGCTTGGCCTCTTGCACGTGTATCGGGTAGTACTTGGCTCGCAACAGAGCCGTGTACTCTCTCCACTGAAAGGTCGGGTCAGCAACTCTGCCCTCCCGTACTAGCTTCCACCAGCTCTGTGCCGAACCCTTCAAGTAGTATGCGGCAAGTCGAACCTTGACCTCCTCAGGCACCGCTAAGGTTTCGAAGGCGGTCTCCATCTCGGAGATGTACGCCTCCAGCTTACGAGGGTCGGTCTCCCCACTGAATGATGGTGGCCTCAGATCAGCCAACGCCTTGACCCAGTTGGTCTCTCGTGGCGGTGGCGGTGGTGGTTGAACTCCGGGCTGTTGCCCTTGCTGCCTCGCAGCTACCAATTGGGGTACCATCTGGGCTACGGCGGCTGCTACTGCCTCAGCCATAACCTGAGCCGTAGTATTCTCGCCCTGGTCACCCGTATCTCCAATGCCGCCCCCGCGGCCTCGACCACGTGCTCTACCTGACATCTGAATTCACATGAACATTTATTAGCACTGTGCTTGCACACTTATCGGTTCCAACGGTTGTAACGTTTCCCGACAACATGGTATTTCCACACTTGGTTAGTGGTTAACCTATCGATAACTGCTCACTTGGTAACTATTGCTAGATTTCCTAACTCGGTGTATCCCTAAGCTCGGTATTCTAGTCATCAGAGCGATACTTCGCTCTGATACCACTTTTTGTAACACCCCTACTACGCACGTAACATTACTTGAAATCGCAGCGGAATTTAAACAACCAAACAATAACGAAACAATTGGTGCTACAACGCCGTCAACCACCCACGTGGTTAACAAGGCTGAATAAATACAAGTGTATTGGTCTGATGAGCAGACTCCCGAGCATAGAACTAATAACCACATATACATTAACATATTACCGAGTATTTACTTACACCCTTCACTGTATACTGTCACTGTAAACTGTTCACAACCAAAATATCTAACGCCACGAGAGCACAGGCGCATCCCGGGCCCAACCTCCGAAAGTATTCAAAAGTAAACCTGCATCCTAGAATCTAAAGCCATTCCGCTTCTTCAATCCTCATCCTGCAGTAAAAGAAATATGGAGCCCCCGAGGGGGTCATCAACCCTTGGCTGGTATGGTTGACGCGCAGCCCATCGGCTACCGGGATACGCGCAACTAATTGTCATGGTGACATGGCATTCATTTTACGACACACAACATATACATTTATCATAACATAGGTATTATACACAACATCACACATAACACACAAGAACAATTCCATTCAGGAAGTGAACCAATACAATTAGTTCCCATGGAGAGCCTAGAGAATGTTGCCATGCTCATGCTAAGCTCGTTACATAACTCGTTACCGTCCTGTTAGATTGAAAGGGTAACTTAACACAAGGTGCCTCGGATGTAGTGATCCAAGCGCACCGAAACAACACATAGTATGCCCCTGTGGCCCGACGTGAGTCAATAAAATAGCCTTGGTTAAACTAAAGGGAAGGTTGGAAACCAAATTGGAAAACAACCATAACATACAAAGAGAATCGAACCGGTTATGACATCGACTCCCATACTCACACGCGTGGCCGGAACAGACCGGACTCCTCACTTCCCCCGTTAGCACTTGTTAGTAGTTCAACATTGAACTCAATAAACAATTCACAATAATAGGTCAAGTCTTGTTAGACACACACAAGGGAAGAGAGAGTCATACTTAACATCATAATAATATTTAACAACTGTAAACTCTTTACATGGTTTAATCTTACAAAGTCGTTAACACACAGAAAAACAAACAACACACAAGCCGGTGTAAACCGGTAGGCAACAGACTGCAAGAAAACCATACCTTGGTCCTTGCTTCGTTTGATTTCCACCGTAGGTCACTCCTATACATGTTTAAGAATGTCGGTTAATTATTTACTTAACTTCAAACTTGCTAAATGTTTAACATGATTGTATGACATGTTTTTAATGCCCAGCTAATCCTTCATTACCTACATTATACCCTAGGGGGTTAACTACATTTGCCACATTCTTTACTGTTTTTTTTTATAAATTTGGTCTGTCCGACCCACCGTCCGACCCACAACTGGGTCGGACCCTTCCAGTGGTCTTCGGGTTTGAAAAACTTAACTTGTCCGACCCATGTCCGACCCAACCATCTGGGTCGGACCATTCCAGAGATTTTATCGACCCTTTGAACATACACGTCCGACCCATGTCCGACTCACTCGACTGGGTCGGACCATTACAGAACATCAACCGCCTTACAAAACAACCATGTCCGACTCACTCGACTGGATCGGACCATTCCAGAACATTTACCGTCCTCCAAAACACGACCGTCCGACCCATGTCCGACCCAAGTCCTCTGGGTCGGACCGTTCCAGAACCATTTACTGACGCCTAACAGAGGCTGTCCGACCCAAACTTGGGTCGGACCCCTGGGTCGGACGCCACAAAAACTTGCCTAAACTTTGTCAAATCTTCACCAAGCTTCTCCTAAAGCCTCCTAATGTTTCCTAACATCATTTGGTACCCTCAAATCCTCATACAACATTCATAAAATTCATTATCTATCTCTTTAACACTTATTCATTCCATACCGAAATTCCTAACCCTTATGTTATTTCCTCCTTGGTTCTCTAAGTGGTGTTTCATACCTATGATAACCACTATGCCCAAAAGGCTTTCTCACCACTACAACATCATCTCCCAAGCATTTTTTTCTTTCTAAGCAACTCCTTGAACATCTTACAAGTTTTATAACTCCCATGCAACAATTCACTTCATCCCTTTTTCACCAACAATGCACAAGTCCTAAATACAATCTTTTGCATTCTAAATCCTCTAAAACATTGCCTAAGCCCTTTTGACATCTTTAAACAACTCAATGCATGTTTCTTCCACTAGTTGATCACCTTCCATACTAAACATTTCCTAGCTTACCAAACTCACTCTAAACCCTAAAAACTTCTTGCTTCTTACCTAAATTTTGACATAGGTTCTCCTAGAACATTACTAAACCAAAACACATTGTTTTCTCCATTAAACACACAAGAACACCTAAATTCACCAAGAACACTCTCACACACAAAGTTTCACCCAAGTTACACTACATTACAATATAGTGCATAATTTAAATTGCATGGCACTTAGGCCCTTAAATAACATGGCTCTTAGGCCCTTAAGCTGCATAAATCTTAAACACTGAATTTCCACAATATATTTGCCTTTGACCTGCAAATACACTCAACAATACATATGCCTTTTACTAAGCCCTTAAGAGCATTCTTCTAAGTCATTCACCATTGGCTCCTTAGATCATTTTTAACAAGCAATATGATCTCATTTCTCCTAGGACTTTAAACCACATTAGGTTAGCATATTTACCTCTTTTTCCTCAGAAACTTCTTTCTTGTTTCCTTGACTAAATTGACAAGGCTTTTAGTTGCTTGTCAACTTCTAAACATTATACAAATGATATAATGAGTATACAAGCTTTAAGCTTTATCTCATTGTAAACCCTAGTTACATATATTGTTTTAAAGCATTAAGGTAGTTGTTTTACCTTGGTTATTGAAGAGAGTTTGAATATCTATCAAGAGAGGACTCCACCTAGTCCTTGAAAGGTTGGAATGAAGCTAGAACAAAGCAATATAATGAGCACCATCAATGGTGATTTTCGGTCAAGATAAAAACATGGAAGAAACATCATTTTTCTTTGAGATTCCCTACCTAGAAGCAAAGGAGATCAATAATATGTAAAAATATAAGCTCAAGCTCCTTCAATGGTGGAACTCCATGGCACCGAAATGGTGGTCTTGAAGTTTTTAGAAGATAGGAATGAAGAGCTTGATGAGAGGAAGAGAATGGTGGTGTTTGTTTTTTATTTGGTTAAGTGAGCTAGGAAATACAAGAGGTCAAAGATGGAGTTTGTGTAGTACTAATGCAAATCGTGAATGAAAGAACGAAGACAGGTTGAAGAAGGCTTGAAACCGTGGGAAATGAAGAAGGAAATGAGAGAATGAGATAAGTTTGCCTTTTTAAGAGATATTAAGTAGTTAAAGTAAATAGTATTCTACTTTACTACTTTAGTTAGTTTTTTTTGTTAAGTATGGTGAGTCACCACCATAAAAACCTGCCCCCTTAATACCACTAAGGTCATTTTAGTCTTTGTTGGCCAATTTAATTACTTATACAAACATATGTTACAACCTAGCTTATTAAAATTACTATTCATAAAAACAAGGCACATAGATGTGAAATTTTTGATTTCTCATTGATATAGACTTCCAAATGTGATACTATATAGTACACATGTTAATTAAAGAGTAATGATGGACATTTAGCCATTCAAAACTCATTTACAAGAAAATTTTTCAAAAATGTGCTTTAAGACTCCTTAAAGCACATTTTGTGTTTTAACTTGTTTTCAAGCTTGGTTTTCTTTGCTAATTGGTTTAATATGTTCATTAGTATATAAATAAGGTCTTGGTAAGTTCATTAGGTCTTAACCAAGCTTATAGCACATTTTGGCTCTTATTGACCTTAAAGCACATTTTGTGTTTTCTATGGTTTAATTTGCTTACTAATGCTTCTAAGACTCTTTTTAGTCTTAATATACCATATTTAAATGTTTAAACAACATAAGGTTTGGGGTATTTCAAATTTGATGATGGAGAAGGTATGGTTGCTGTAGCAAAAACGAAATGGAGAAGGGAGGAGAAGGTTGGAGATGGTGGGAACCAAAAGAAATGAGGGAAGTGAGGTGAGAGGATGGCTTTATGAGATATTTTACATATAAAGCAAATAGTACTTCACTTTACTTACTTTTACTTTCTTCCTTTTAATTATCTAGCTAAGTTGGATGACTTACAACTTAGAAAACCGGCCCCCATTATATAATAGGATATTTTATAGCCTTTGTTGACCAATTAAACAACTTATGTTGACTTATAACTTAAACTAGCACTATTTGAGCACTATTCACAATTAAGGCACATAATTGTAAAATTTTTTATTTCCTATTGATTTAGGCTTTCTAATGTGATACTAAGTAGTACACATGTTGATTAAAGAGTAATTATGGACATTTAGCCACTCAAAACCCATTTCTAATACAATTTTTCAAAAATGTGCTTTAAGGCTCCTTAAAGCACATTTTGTGTTTTAACTTGTTTTCATGCTTGGTTTTCTTTAGTAATTGATTTAACATGTTCATTATCATGTTAATAAGGTCTAAGAATGACCTTTAGGTATTATACAAGGTTACACCAAGTCTAGAGCAAGTATTTGCTTAAATTGACTTTATGGTGTTTTCTTGTGTTCTCTTTGGTTTAATTGTCTACCAATGTTTCTTAAGGACTTAATTAGCCTTATTAAATCATAATTGCATGTTATTAAGTCTTCGTAGGCTCTTTGGGTCCTAACCAAGTTCATTCCAGGCTTAGAGCATATTTTTGCTCAAACTGTCTTAGTAGTACTTTATTGTGTTTACTATGGTTTTATTTACATAATAGTATTTGTAAGGCACTTTTTAGCCTTTATAGACCATAGTCTAATATTTAAACAAAATATCAAGGTTTGGGGTATTTCACCCGAGATGATAAGGAAACATACGCCACGGCCAGTGATGATCCGACAACACGCTCACTTTTCGGGAAACTCGGGGAAGTACTGCATGGGAACGGGTCTCTCGTCATCTGCACGGTCAGGTGTGTCTAAAGTCCAAATTATTCACTGACTACGTTATGCCATGTATGGGTATCCGGTAAATACGGGATCCTCTATGGACGTGTAGCGTGACATTGGGCTTTAGAGACACCCGTGGTGCAGAAGAACAATGGAGAGCTGAGCCCATGCAATCTTCAAGGTAAGGCAAAGAGGTGGTCAGACAGGCGGCATTCAAGGGGGTGACTACCCATAAGCCCATCTTAAACACTAGAGAAGGCAGCTGGACACTGAAGGCTCATGGCTCACTATATGCTGGCTTTTAACTCGGATATGGAGGATATTTTTTGGATCATGAGCCTCAAAGCGTGAGTCGAAGACCATACCGCCTCGTGGGTTTGTTCACTGAGAGAGTGACCCAGCTCATGGGGAATCAACCGTGGACCGGTTGGGGATCCCGTGACATCGTGGATAAAACGGGTGACACAGAGGAATACATGTCTTAAGCTACCCATCCCATGCACCCCACAATCATATAGCAAATAAAGCAGAGAAGTTAACACCAACCTATTTGCTAAGTGTTTTATCTTGAGATTAGTGATTCCAAATTGGTTGTTTATTAACCTAAAGGGAAGTTAGCTTCATTCACACCTAAGTGTCTCTTTCTAATCGTGAGCTAATTATTAACCCAATTGTTACAATGTTTGTTGAGGATCTAACAAATCCTATCTGTCCTCATCTGATACACACTCAAAGTGTGGAGTAGAATAATCCTAGAGGCTTTGAAATGAATCTCTTGAAGGTTTTGAAAGAAGTGGGGAAACCCCGAAAATTTTGAATGGAGTTCAGTCTTCCTTGAGTTTGAGAAAAACTTACTCAAGTTTTCCCCAGCAGAGTCGTCATTCTGTGGAGGGTGATTTTCCGGTATGAGGGGGTCTATCTAAATATGGTCTGACTGAGAAACCTAGATCATACAAAATGCCATTCTGTGGAGGGTGAAAACCCGTTATTCTTAGCATCTCTCAAATACCTACTAAATCGTCCGTCTTTCCCAGAAAGCATAAGGGGGAGTGCAAGTGTGCACTACACCCGCTCTCAATGGGCCCCACGTAAACTTATGCCTCTATAAGGCGGAATTGACTAGAGTCACCACCTAGTTTGACCTAAGGAACTAGGAAGGAAAGAGGAGGGTTCTAAGAACCGTTAGTTGACTCTGAGATTGTTGCCTATGGATAGGACTCATCTGATCATACTAGAGATTCTGTGTGGGTTCGCACTGGGTTACACCCCTTAAAAGTGGCAACGACCATGACTTTGGATTGGTGCCCGAGGAAACCTCGGTCTCCAATTGTCGGGATCGTCTTTTTTCAAAACCTTATTAGAGAGATTCAGTTAAAGCCAAAGGATATGATTAGGATGGGAAGGGGGAAAGAGAGTGGATGAGGCAAGCTTTTCTGCCAAGCTAGCGCCAAGAAGAGGAATCGCTTAAATCAGATGAATATAGAATGAAGGTTTGGGAACAGTCAGGGTTAAGTGAATAGACAAGACTTAGAGTCTGATGGTTTGAGGTTTGTGGGAGCCAAAGAAGGGTTGAGAGTTTCGAAAGGTATAAAGAACACCTTAGAGGGGGAAAGGGGTTTTTTATTTGGAATGGGCTCGCACCCTAGATGGGCTGCCTACGTACTCAACTCCCTGTTAAGATCAGACCTTACGTAGTTTAGGGATTTCGGGTTTTTGAGATGTTTGATGTGTGGGATGTTGTAGTCTGTGAGACGCTCGAGTCTGTAGGACATTGAAATCTTAGAATGATTGAGTTTGTGAGACGCTCGGGTCTGTGAGACATTCGAGTTTGTAAGATGTTCGAGTCTATAAGACGCTCGGGTCTGTGAGACATTTGAATCTTAAAAGGGTGAAGAGATTGAGATGTTCGAGTCTGTGAGGCACTCGGGCCTATGAGACTATAGAGGTTTGGAAGAAGTCAGGATTTGGGAGATGATTCGAGTTTGAGGTGATTTGGAGTTTGAACGATGATTTGAGTATGTGAGGCAATTGGAATTTAGGAGAGATCCCGCGTTTTAAATTTGAGGTTCGAAAGCGGTGGAGGAAAATCATTTTGTTGTAAAAGGGCGGATAATCCTGAGGGATTACCCTATGTACCCCCTTGAACGCGACACTTAATTAATGGTAAGTGCCGAGGCTTGAAAGATGGGGCGATGAATTTATGTCGAAATATAGGATTAGAGAGAAGTATCTGAATGAGAACCTCAGTCAACCCTAATAACGTCTCTAACTCGGGTTTTAAAACGGTTTAATAATTTAAAAAAACCAAAAACATTGAAATCGATGTGGGAGGGAGTTCGAGTAGACGATTCAGAAATCCCGGCTGCAACTAGGAAGGCAGCCACATCCCTAGCACCCGCCTCGTAAAAATCTAGGCTGCATTAGGGGAGGGTTGTCACCCTAATGCCCCGCCTAAAGAGATCCAGACTGCGACAAGGGAGGTTACGACACCAGTGCCCTGCCTCGGATTTTTATTTGGAAGGGAGACAAGTGATGTCTAACTAGGGAGAAAACGTTTTGAAGGTTAGACTTTCCTGTTCCCAAAAACGGTTTAGTTTGAGTTTAAAAAAACTGAGTTGGAAAGCTTTGAAGTTGTTTAGAATTCTTGATGAAGAAACACTGATTTTGGGAAATGTTTCTAGGAGAAAATTCAGTATATGTGAAAGAACTTTCTGCGTTGTGAGAAGGTTTTTTGTGAGCTGGAGAAGAGTTTTCCTTTAAAATTTCACCAAAATGGTTCTTTTGAAAACTTGATGAAGTTTGAATAAAATGATTGTTTGAAAATTGAGAAGAAAAGAGATTTCAGGATTTTTGAATTAAGCTAAATACTGAGGAATGTTTTTGGATTTTGGAGTTTGGATGGGATTACCTTAAAGGTCGTGAATTGGATTTGAATATGACTCAATGGGATTGGACTGAATGAATTGGACTGAATCGAAATGAGTTGGGTTTGAATCGAGTTTTAAATTGACTTTGGGGTTGTGGGTTGGAAAACGAGTTGGGTCAAAGTTTGATTGGGTCTTAAAGTTCAGGTGTCAAAAGTTGGTTGGTCAAAGTTCAATGTGGTCAAAATTTGGGCTTCGATCGAAATGGGCTGGGCCTCCAAAAAATGGGCTTAGGCCTTGAAATGGGCTTGGGCCTCAAAATGGGCTTGGGCCTTGAAATGGGCTTGGGCCTCGAAATGGGCTTAAGCCTCGAAATGGGCTTGGGCTCTGAATATGGGATGGTGTGAACTATGGGCTGAATTGGGCCTCGAAGGTGGCCTTTGATTTGGGCTGAAGTGGTTTTGGGTTTGCATCTGATTTGACCTTGATGTTGGGCTTTTTATTCGGATGGTGATAAGAAATGTTTTGGGCTGATTTGTGTCTTGGGTTTGGATTTGAATGTTGGGCTTGACATGATTTTTTGGGCCTGATCTAGGCATTGGGCTTTTTTATTTGAAACAATTTGGGTTTTTGAGAAATGGGCCAAAGATGAGACTTATTGATTTTTGGACTTGATTTGTGAGATATTAAACAAATGAGATGGATCAATTTATAATTTATTAATCTTGATTATGGGTGTGTTAAAGGCAAAGGAGGATTCCACCCACATAAAACGAATGAGAGACCCGCTAGGCATGGAGTGGTTTCACATCCTAAGTCTTCCTAAAAGAGCCTTAAGGGCCTATTTTTTTAAGTTTTTGTTCTTATAAATATAAGAGTGGTTTGGATGTTTCTGAAGCTATAGGAGTTATTGCCCACACGAAAAACGATGAGAGACCCGTTAGGTGTGGAGCAATAATGCATCCGAAGCTTTTCTGTCAGCAAAAGGGTCCTAGAGGGTGATAACTAGGGCTTATCAACCAAAATACAAGGAAATGAATTGAAGATCACGATAAAGATAGATGTAAAATATGTGTGCGTATAATAAAGAAGTAAATGAACAATAAAGAACGTGTGAAAAATGATCTCTAAAATAAACTTTAAAGCCAAAGTCAGAATTAGACATCATAAGTACATTAAAAGCAAATGACGGTTCCAACAAATGTTTAATCAAAATGGGACTAGCAATGAAAAAAAGGCCGAGACTAAACACCAAATATAAACTCACGTACTGTTCTACTCTCATTGGTATAACCGATTGGATGTGCCTGCACTGAATCCATGATTTTAGAACCGATTTTATTTAACTGCCATAGCCACTTCCTCGTAATCGGAACCAAAACAAGTGGGTTAAGAGATTTCTCCTTTTGTCTTATTCTTTCAAACCTTGTTATGTACGCTTGATTTATCAAGGATATTTAATTAAACTGAACCTTAATCTGTTGTTTAAACAAATACACGTCAAGATTCACATCCTACAAACCGCCGAACTAGTAATTTCTGAAGTGATGACCGAACAGAAACCAATAAACAAATAAATGAATGAATGTATATACACGTTTTCAATCCAAGAAAAGCAAATTTGCTGCTGCCAAAGTTAGAGACAATTTACCGGGAGGCGGAGAATGGAATTTCCCTTCAAATGTTCAACAAACACGAAGAAGACACCAAATCTGAATTAGTTTGAGCAGTAAAATCAGGTAGATAAAAGGGAAAAGATGCAAAGCAGAGTTATAGCGCATCAGCGCCTGATTTGTACAGAAAATTGGACCCTCACCATAGAATAAGCAAAGATAACCCGTCCACTGTAGTGTCCAAATAAGAGGTGCATGGATGTTCGAACTGAAGAAATCAGATACGTAAAGACCAGCCATATACATCGGTCGGACTTTGCCAGGGACAAGTACCATTTCTTTTCAAGACAGGCTCAAAGTAGAATTTTACCTGTACGAGTATACATGAGATTGAATGCAGGGGTTTCACCAAAAAAAACAGTGACCATTTAATATGCAAACCATCATCTAGAATCCGTCTGGTTGTTGTTGGCGTTCACAAGGTTGCAAACCCTCGTGGACAAAGTCAGAGAAATGGGAAAAAAGGTGAACAAAGAACACAAATCGATAACCCGTTGAAATTGGGTTCTGTTCGTATCCAAACAGGGTCGTGAGGTTTTGGATTGGACCAACACAAACGCTGGTAATAAGTCACAAATCGAACATGGAGCAAAGTGCAGACAATATAGGTTTCACAAATAAATAAGAACAAAGAAGCTAAGTCACTCACTGAATTCAAACTCATATCAGTTTCGGTTAGAATTAGAAACACAAATGCTATTTTTAAGACTTATCCCGTAGAGAAACGCAAATAACATTAACAAAATAATGACGAAAAATAAATCAGATGGGGAGAAGGGATCGACACTAATATTGGGCACTTCCTGGTAAAATCGAACCAACAAGACCATCTTCCTTTCCGGATTCATTTGGTAGACAAAGAAAAGATGACAAAATCGGAGAAGCAGAACTTTGAAGGTATTTGAAAATGATTTCGAGAAGAACTAAAAAAGCGAAGGTTACTTACTCTATCTGTCGATAAATGAAAGGAAACAAAGCTGTAGGAAAAGAAATTTCAGTCGAGCTCTCTGACCAGCAGCAACAGCATTCAAAAGTCTTGTTTAGCCAAGTGGATTGTCAAAAAAATACCGACGAAAGATGACGGTGATCTTGTTATCCAGTTTGCTCCCAAAATTACCGTGAACAAATGGAATGATGATGATGTATGGCGTGAATGAAGGGAATGATGAAGGTATTGAGTTGTATGCTCTGTGTTCGGGAATGAAGAGAAGGAAGATGGCGTGGAGGAGGAAGGCGGCGTTATTTTCGGGTTGAAGTAGATTGATCAAGTAGAGGAGGGTGGGAAGAAAAAAATGACCTAGGGATTGGCGATGTCCGCTACTTCCATCCCCCTTTACCTCTGGGTTTTGTTTTCCCGTTTTATAGGAATGGAACGGTAGGGTTTACAACCCGATTTAGTTGTGTTTGCTGGAATCGGGTCAACCAGTGGCACATGAAAAGAAGAAGGGAGACAAAATAGTCCATAGTGTGGCTGCAGTGGGTTTCAAACTCAACACCTCCAGCCTCTCAAACACTCACATTGACCGGTTAAACTAATAATAGAACTTGATACTACAATGTGTAGGGGTGAGTATTCAGTTTGGATAATTCGGATTTATCCGAAATCCAAATTAACCAAATTTTTTTTTGGATTTTTAACCGAATTTTAAAACTGAATTTGAAATTTCGATTATTCGGTTAACCGAATTATAATTCAGTTCGGTTTTCGGTTTTGACTTTGAAAAATTCGGTTAACCGAAATATCCATATTTAAAAAAAAATCTATTTTTAATTTTTTAATTTCAGACTTTACTTACTCACTCAACTAAAACCCTAAATCTATTCCACCCAGGCCACTCCCTCAGACCTCAGTCGCACGCACACGACTCACAGCGACATCTTCTCCAATCTCCATTTCTCCAGTTCTCCTTCTCCGACTCCAACTCCAACTCCAACTCCTTCTTCGACCTCGACCTCGGACGACGGCGGCAGACGGCGACAGACATCGACTGGCGGTGGGTGTTGTTTCTCTTCCTCCGGCGGCTTCGGTGGTGTCTCTCCTCACTGTATTTCTTCCATTCTATTGAGAACTTCTTGGCACAGGTGGCGCATCTACCTGACAAGGCTAACAATTATCTGACCCCCGCTTTGCTTATTCTAGAGAAAAACACTTGATTTATTGCTTCTTTTTCCGATAAAGAATACTTGATTCATCAACTGAATACACTAGTTGGTCTGTCGGGCAAATATGTAAAGCATCAATGACGATCTGTGATGAAAGTATCAGTGAAAGAAAGCTCTCGCTCTATCTATTCTTGTTCCCGTTGTTTTCCTGACCTTTACTGGCTTCATTCCTATCGTCAGAGTGAGGCTTTCGCAGTTTCAATATGCACAGACTGGTGGGGTGGGACGGGTTCTTCGTGCTGAATCTGGTGCAAAAATGTCATCAGTTTGTGTGGTTTGTTCACCTTGTATTGTTAAATTGTTGGATTGTCTGCTGTTTTCCACTTCCCATGAAGCTACGATTCCATGACAAGTGTAGTATAAATAACAGAGGAATTCAACAAAGTATGGTTTTTGAAGTTAATAAAGCAATAACGCGTATATGAGTGGTGAAACATTTCAAAGAGAGATTATGTGCCATTTTTCAAGTGATATTTTCTTTTTTTAAAAAAAAAATGGATGATAGTATATTGGTTACTTGAGAGTTACATACCTAAAGAAAGTCCGGACGTGATGGTTTGCTAAGCAATAAGTTGAGATATTGTCAGCCCTTGATATGTATTATCAACTTACAGATTGTAGTGTTTGTTATTTAGTATATCCTGGACAAATTGATGAATGGTGGAAGTTGCGCCTATCTTGAGGTAATAAAAAATGAATGATTAACAAGGTAGTGGACATTGAAAGTGACGCTAATAAGTCGAGCCCATCACTGGTGCCTAGTTCTCACTCTCACTTGGAAGAAGTCTCGATCAATCCAAAGAACATAGTGAACTCCTCTTCTGATTTGAGTGGTTTACTTAATGAGCTTCTGCAGAGTATAGATAACATGTCAGGCATCGGATCATTGAATTTTAATGCTTTGAATAAGTTATTGCAGTTGATGAGATGTACAAGTGGTATGAGAAGTTGAAAAATGTTGACTCCAATGTTGACAGTGAAGTATCTTCACTTGTAACTCCATCTCCAAGCACCTCCTCCTCCATGAATGACAGACATAAGAAGTACTATTCGTTGATAACTACTGATGAAAACTTGACTGATTTGGAGAGGTACTTGAAAGAGGATCCTCCCAAAGGGGAGCTTAATGTCTTGGGATGGTGGAAGGTCAACGCGGGACGCTTTCCAATACTAAGCGAGATGGCTCGTGATGTGCTAGCTGTCCCTGTTTCCACCGTGGCATCAGAATCCACATTCAGTGCTGGAGGGAGGGTTTTGAATGATTTTAGAAGCTCTTTAAGTCTAAAGATGGTGGAACAACTCATATGTTGTCAAAGCTGGTTAAGAAAGCTGCCCTTGATTGAGGATGAAGAAGATGAAGAAGCAATCATTGAGTTGGAGAAAGGTATCTTAAATAACTTTAAAACTTAAATCTTAAATAGACTATTCACTTGTATGTAGAAGCTGCCTTGATATCTTCTTTATTACTAGATATGAATCATAATTTGATATTATATGTCTTCTTTTTAAGGAATGGACAAGTGCTCAATCAACACAACAACCTTGAGTGATGATATGGAGCATTAAACTCTTGGTAAGTTTCTTCATGCATGTGGATTATGTCAAATAAATCATCTTTAATAACCAGAACGGAAGAGAAATCATACTTGCCGATTAAGGAGTTGCTTGAATTCTGTGCTGTGGCGCCTCATAAGGATGAGGCAACTATTATGCTAATCAAGACTATCTAGTGTCTTGTTTCATAATTGATATTTATTGACGTCATTATTTTTATATATGAAAATAATATCGGGAGTACCGCCATATTCTGATGCATATCTAGACAAGTTAATTTACTCGTAATAGAGAATTTGGTGTGAAACTGACCAACTTGAGGTGTGTTGGTACTGCCATGTTCTGATATGTTTCATCAGATTGGTCTGGACAGAATAGTTGACATGTTTCAATTGGTCGCACAATCTGCTATGTTTCATCAGATTTCCATACCCCCTTTTCCAGACTTTCTCATGTTTTGTTCGAGGTGTATCATTTTATGTGTCTAAGTGTAATTTTATTTAGCTCATTCCAGACTATATACTCGTACTTGTATTAATGATATATTTTTTACTAACACACCTCATGATTGCAGGTGATACCGGTCCATGTGCAGTGGCCAGTGGGATGTGTTGCTGCATAAGACAACAGCTGAGAAGCAATGTAATTTGTTGTTGAGGGGGAGAGCAATAGAAATGTGGGTTCCTTTTCATTGTCTGCCAAATAGGCTTAGAAGTTATTAATTTTGTAAACATACTGATGCGTGCAGTAGCTAAATGCTATTAGTTTCTGTCTGTAGTGGGTATTTTACTCAAAACCAACCTTTGGGTTGTAACATGTGGTTAATTGAAAAACCAAAAAAATATTCAAATTTCGGTTTTTTTTTTTCAAATTTCGGTTAACCGAAATCCGAACTGATGAAAATTTGGATTTCTGTTCGGTTTTCGGTTTTTAGTCTAAAAAAATTTCGGTTTATGGATAATTCGGTTAACGGTTAATTCGGTTTTGACTAAAATTCGGTTAATTCGGTTTGTAACCGAATTAACCGAAATCCAAATTTTTTTCAGTAATTTGGATTTCGGTTAACCGAATTAACCGAATGCTCACCCCTAACAATGTGCAAAACAGTACAAAAGTTGTAACTCGAATTGAATAAAGTCTTCAAAACGTTAATGAAAACATAAATTAAAAGGCTATAAAGTTTCATCGATAAAATGAATTGTTTCTTTTTTAAGGATCATGCAATTATAAAAAAAATGAAACATTATAAAGAATGAAATAAGTGAAATAAAGAATAATAAGTACATAAAATAATGCTAGTATGGTGGAAATATAAACAAGTGCAACAAAAATGGAAATTGAATTAGATACATGTAAATAACAGCAAATGAGGTAGAATAATCAAAATCATAAGATTACTTAATAACAATAATCACAAAGTAAAAATAATAATACATACATACATAAAATAGTGAAATAGTACTAATACAATGGTAATAGAACACAAGTAAAAAATGAAAACTACATTAGATATGTACGAGTAGATAAAATAAACAAGTAACAAAATAACATGAACCCAAAATAGAAACGTATAGGCAAACCAATAAGCGAAAGAAATAGAATACACTAACATGAAATAAATCGAAAATAAAATGGTAAAACAAGTAAATAATGAAAAGGGACGGGTTTGGAAATGGATGCCTTGAAAATTGATTTAAGAAAAATGTCATAGAATGACAGTTTCATTTTGGTATGCACATGAATAAGTCTTGATAAGAAAGACGACGACTCTCTTATTTTATTTTATTTATTTGTTTGAATTTTACTTTATAGGGTGAGAATTTTTGGTGTACAGGTGCAGGGCGAGAATTGAGTGTGGTCTGGTCGTAATTGTCAAAAATATAAGTAGGAGATTGGAGTTTACCAAAGTAAGGAATTAAACCATATAATAAAATGTAATTGGAGGTAAATTATAAGAAAATAAAAGTAAGTGTGGTAAAAGTGTAATTACCTAAAATATAAGCTAGAAACTGAAATTAAAACAGCTTGGGATCTGTTTGAATATTTGAGGAATATTGTAAGTGAAAATTTGGTATAAATAGTTAAGGGATGGAAACTATAGGTTATACAAGCATAAGGAATTTATTTTAAACAATTTATTATATTTGGGGTTATATTGTAATAAACAAAAGTGTTTGGAAATGGGCAGTGCTATGCGTGACAAATAAGGAATTAAAAAGGGCATATCAAAACTTCTATGTCATTATAGGAAACAAAAGCATATAAAAATGCAAATTGTAAGTATATGGACATGTGTAGGAAGTATATTCACTACAAAAAAACGCCATTTAGTAACACTAAAAATGTGTTAGTAAATCCTTAAAATGTGTCTGTATAGACCGTTTGGCTTTTACCGACACACAAAAAAAGTGTCGGTATATCCACCGATGCTATAGGTATTTACCAACACTTTAGCGTGTGTCGGTAAAAGCCAAATGGTCTATACAGACACTTAATTTTGTGTTGGTATAGACTGAATACGTATACTAACACTTCTATTTTCTATCAGTAAAAACTAAAAGCCTATAGAGACACAAGTCGTGTGTCTGTAAAAACTATTTATAGCAACAATACCTAGTAGTCTTTTGCAGTATATTTTGACACCTAATTTGTGTCTGTAAAGACTCAAATATGCACTAACACATTTCATGTGCTTCATAACCTGTTTAACAATAGCTAGTAGTTACCATATGTATGTATACCATATAACAAAGCCACAGTACAAGAAACCTACAAATATTGATGACCTAAAGTATGAGGCCACCATTACATTGACTAACGTTGAAGGTTTACAATAACATAATTGAAGCACACATGTTTCTTCAAAATCATCCTTAATCCTAATCAAAGAGCAGTCACAACAAAGTTGGAAAATATGATCACAACATTCTACCACTCTCTTCGTCTACAAAGGTTTATCACTTTAGACTAGTATCCGCATCCACTTCTATCACACTCAATCCGCATTCTCTTCTATCACACTCCTTACTCAGCACCTGCAATAAAAAAAATTTCAATTGAAAGCATAATGAACTATTTGATATCAATATAAAACAGGCATGTTATAAAGTATACCATTTCACATCTTTCACTTGTAGAATTTTGATGCTCACTGTTTGAGCGATTTGTACCACTACCTATATCTCTTGGAACCTAAAATCACACAAATGAATGAAATAAGTTCTTCAATCAGCTCACATATAGAAATCAGTTCATAACTTGCTTGAAAAGAAAATAAACACTCCTAACAACAATAACATTGAAGCATTGGGTGCCTTTCTTTTCTATCACTGCAATGTAACATCTATGATAGAACAATACACCTGTAATCTTATATTGAAGATAAATCAATTCATAACTTTTCTAAAGAGGAAACAAACTCTCTCATCATCTGTAACATTGAAGCATCGTGTGCCTTCAGCCAGGTAAACCAATCATTATCAGCTACAACTATACCAATAAGCTCATACTAAAATTAAACCAATCAGTTGGCAACACCGCATGTTTCACTCTGTTGGCAAGACCACTTGTGGTGGTTCAATCAGCTCATATTACAACTAAACCTAGTGTTAGAAACCACTTACAATAAAAAAAATCCTGAAAAATTCCAGCAAAGTTAACAAACTTTGAGCAGACCATGCAAAATTCCATAAATTAACACTCGAACATCAATCAACTCATCACTCTTGCAAAGTGGAAACAATCTCTCCCAACAACGCAAACAAATTTCAGATAGACATTTCCTCACCGAGTGTCTCAGCACGAATCAACTCACCAATTTCCATTGCATCTATTTGACTTGTCTGAAAAGTTTCCTCTGATTGAGTCAAACGACCATCTTGATCAGCAGATTGTTGTGGCTGATTGTTGATAGATATCACCCTAATCTTGCGTTTAGCCATTCTAAAAGGTAAAAACAACATAAATTATATTCAATAAAGAATAAAATATAGCAACAATAACATGTACTATATGATTAAGAAGAATCAACAACAGTAAAGTAGGAAAAAAATATAGTGAAGGTACATAACATTACTATGTTATATACTGGAAACAAACAACTATTGTAATGAAAAGTTGATATAAAGATCTCTTCCAAAAAATTAAGCAACAAAATTGTACATTGGATCCATTTCACAAAACCAATAACCAAATAGCGCATCAGTTCTGTCATCGTTGACATTCTGGTTCACATATTGTTCAAGGTCATCACCCATGTCAAAACATCTCTCAACTTTACTTGTTTAGCAACCAACCACACATCAGACTTTGCATCTATGACATAAAATACTTTTAATTGGTACTTCTTTTTTTATTTCTAATACCAATTAATTAATTAAGAGTCAATACCTTGCACGTAACTAGTATATTCTAAGATTTGTCATCAGAACTATATTCTAAGACGCCACAGAAGATATGATTAATTTGATTTAGATTTTTGTGATAAATAGTTAGGTCATGTACATTCTATAAACTATACATACAGTTTAATATGAACAACCTACTCCCTCCCTCGCGTTCCTTTCTTCGGCATGTCTATCTCCATTACCATCACACTCTCAAGTCTCACCTCCAACCTCCTCAAGTACTTGGATCTGATTTAGGAAATAAAGGAGTAAAACAGGACACAAGGAAACAGATAAAAGAGAACTATGAGGACTAAACATTCTATTTATCCAGCAATATGTACTATTTTACTTGGTTATTTTAACAAACACCTAGAGTGCACTAGACAAGACAGCTCATTAACCACTGCAATAAACATTGTGCTAGCTGCTGATTAAGCAAGAAACTAGATTTTTAACGAACATGCTGCCAGGAAATCCCAATAAAAACGTGAAATAATTCCCGGTTAACCTTACAAAAAAGTTCAACACTATCTACTTGGTAATTTAGTACATATACGCTTACACAAATCACAATCAAATCAGAAGTAGTTCTTCTGGGGAGAAACAAAAAATCACACTAAAGGGGAAGAGAAATCGAATAACCTAACGAATTTGAAGAGTAAATTAACACCTGACCCTTTCCGTTGTGAGATTGAATTCGTTCAAGACCTGAGCCTTTGGTGCGGCGCTTTGAATTCGTTCAAGACCTGGCTGGTGCGGTGCTTTGAATTTGTTGGAGACCTGGCTGGTGCGGCGCTTTGAAGACCTTGCTGATGGAAGAAGGTAGAAGATGAAAGGATTCAGCAGAGGCACGAACACAACATGGGTTTAGCGGGACATTATTTTGGAAGGGAAAAAGAAATCTAAAAGCGTGGGAAAGTGAAGGAAAGAACGAGGGTTTTTTTTTCTTCTGATGTGTTAGTAGAGATAATGAGAAGAATATACACGGACACATTTGTACGGTGTGTGAGTACAAGTATTAGAGTTTACTCACACTAGTTAAAATTCTGTTAGTAAAGGTGTTATATATAGTGACTTACTTAATTATATGTTACTAAAAGTTATTGATTTTTACTAACATTTGTTATGTGTTACTATAAATCAATTTTACTGACACTAAATTGGTCTGTTAGTAAAACTGTGTGTTAGTAAATGGTGTTTCTTTTGTAGTGATTGTACAAGAGAAAATAATATAATACATAGTTGTAATATACATTATAAAAGCCGACAATTATACATACACAACACGTGTGTATATATCACATAAATGAAAGAGATTAATGTTATGCGATGACGAAGAGTATAATAGCATACAATAATAAGAGGATTATTGTAAAAATGACTATATATATAACTGGGTTAGGTATGCAAAAAGAAATCTATGGAGAAGTATTCTTATAATATAAGATTATACCTTAAACGTGACATAGTCGTGAGATAAAAGGGTTAATAGAGAATTAAGAAGTAACCTTATAACTTTCACGAAATAACAGAAACAAAACACGTAAACATTTTGTAAGTATGAGTAAATATGATATGAGTGTAATTAATGAAATAACGCACTCGATTAATCGAATTATAGGAGTGTGATAGACGGGACGACAACTGAGGTTAGGCGAGTGCTGTCTACGGTGAACGGTATGGATTCTTGCAGCCTGTTTGCTACCGAGTTACATCGGCTTGTGTGCTAATTGTTGTATGTGATAACGACCAAGATTATTGCATGTAAGATATTGTATGTTGTTCATTTTATTGTTCATGTTTGACTGAACATTTTGTGTTTCAAAATGCTAACCGTACCTTAGAGTAATGAATAATTCACACATACGATATATACGACAGCATCAGGATTATGAGTTTACGTATTTATGTAATGAGAACTTGTACACAAGTTTCTCACTAACTTCCCTTTAAACATATTGTTGACATCCGGAATGTGATGTTCGAACTCATCACCCTAGAAGTAGGACATTTGTTCCACTAAGACTTCTAACACAATCGAAGTAACGGGAAGTGAGGAGCCCAGAAGTTTTGGCCATGCATGCTGAGTTCGGGAGGTCGCATCTGCATCAGATCATCTTCCAATTATAAATGTACGTCATGACGGTGGTTGTGGGAGAAGTTTTATACTCGCCCACTGGGTTCTAATATACCCAAATGAAATGTACGCCTTTCATTGACGGTGGTTGCGGGGGACGTTGTATACTAGCCCGCCAGGTTCTAATATACCCAAGTTAAAATGTACGTCACTTTTGATGGTGGTTAGTTGTATTTGAGAACTTATTTCTCATCTCTCTGGTTCATATATACCTGATCAATATACGTCATTTCAACGGTGGTTAAAGGAGTTTCGTTACTCTCTAACAGGGTTAAAACTTAACCAAGACAAATAAATTAATGATAAAGGAAGTGGCAAACCCATTGTGCGGATTGTCCACTATAAGCAAATTAAGGTCCTTAACGAGATTCCAAATTAATCTCAAGGCCTAAGAAGAAACAGAACACTGACTCGATATACTGATGTCTGGTTTCTGTTGGGTTATATCTTTGTATTGAATGACTGTTTGCTGTATGTGTTGTATGCTAGGTGTTTACAGTTCATTTCTATTACTGTAATAATGAATCGCATGTTAATGACAAAGTAGTTGAGTGTGACCCTGTAGCTCATGGGCTGCACGTTTTCAAACCAGCCGTTTGTGCTGAGCCCTTTGGGCCTAACATTTTCAAGTACCTGATGGAGATTCGACCCGACCGAGTATAGGTGGGGTAGACCTTTGGACCAGGCGTATATTTTTGTTGATATTGCATCAGTTAAGACTTATGCTATTATGTATTTTGCTGTAAAATGGAACTAAGTTGTAATTTGACCAGATAGTAGAACTCGGTATGTATAAGTAATTGTTGGAGCTAAAGTCGATAAGTATTCAGTCATTTAGACCGTTACATTCGAGTTATTAAGGCCTTGTTAGTCACATGGTTAACTAACTGCGGTAACACCGAGGAGTTGAATTTTTCCGCTACGAATTGATTGAGTTGAGCGTTATTAATTATTGTTAATTGCGAATTAGTGGTTGGGGTGTTACAGGTCTTGTTTTGAAGAGCTTGAATTTAGGTGAACAATGATATAATTTTTTTAATTTTGGACTTATATATTAAAAGTTACAACAATTTAAAGTTATTGTGATGAAAAAAGAAAAAAAAACTAACGCGCGCTTGTTGCTGCTCCCTCCTGGTGTAGCAAATATTTCTCATTAATAGTTGTAGCCTAGAAAGACTATTCTTATAATTAAAGTTCTTAGAATATAGAAATATTTCTCATTTACAAGGTAAAACAAACACAACATCAGAATATGATAATTATAAGACTTTATACCTAATAGAGCTCTTGCAGGACTTAGATTTTCTGTTACGAGACCCTAGAGCTAGCGCCATATATATGGCTCCATGACACTTGTCAAAAATCTATTGGATGAATAAAAAATAAAGATTAAAAAATATCATGTGTGTGCATCTCCTCTTTCTGTGTGTGTGAATGTGAGATAGGAGAGAATTAATATTTTTTTCAAAATGTTATAACTTACAAATTATAAGTGTAAAAATAAAAAACATTATACCATTGTTCATCATTTTTCGCGCTCTTCAAAACAAGATGCATCATGAATATGTTTTAGTAAATTTAATATTTTATGTTTTTAGAATGAGTATATATTACGTAGTGAATCTTATTCATTAACAAAAAGAATCTTTTTTAATAATAAAATGAACCTTATTCATTAATAAAATGAATATTTTTTTCAAGATTTACTTTTCTTAAAATTAAAATCCACTTTAGAAAAACAAATGATTGACATTATTTAAAGGGAAAGATTCATTTTTCTTAAATATAAAATTCATTTTGGGAATTTTCACCAGATGCCCCCGAGGTTTGACCGAATTTCACCAAATACCCCTACCTTTTCAAAACTACTATGAGATACCCTCGAGATTTATCTTTTAATATGAGATACCCTTCCGTCTATTTTATAAGTAAACGTCTGTTAACTTTTACATTTTCTTCCCATTTTACCCTTAATCCATTTTTTTTATGAGATACCCCTGCATGTTCGTAACAACCAGTTTCACCAAATACCCCTGTAACAGATACTTTTACCAGATACCTCTGCAACATAAATGACTAGTTTCATCAGATGCCCCTGTAAATAATACTTTTACCAAATAACCCTGCAACATAAAACGCCTAATTTTGGCCTATAAAAGTAAAAAAAACGCAACATTTTGACAATTCAGTTTTCAAATTAGCACAAATGTCTTCTTCACAATCAAATGCTAGTGTTGTAACAAAATTCAGAAGTATAATAAGGTTGTTACTTCTCGGTCGATCATTTCACAAAGTTACAGCATCTGATGAAACTAGTCAAGCTTATAGGTTACAGCATTTGAAATGCAGAGCTTCTTTATAACTTTGATGTGATCAAACTAAGCCTCAGGATAAATAAACAACGCACATGGTGATATATATAACAGAGGCACTCTGGCATAAACCGCAAGTTTGCGGCCTCTCCCCAAATGAGAAGATAAAGACTTATGTACAAAAGTTTGTATTGTCGCGCTTCCTGCTTTACATATGGCAACCTGTCAATAGAAAAACTGTACTTGAGTATTCAATTTCACCTTTCATGCAGTAATCTTGGTTACAAAGTTCCTTCCCTATAAGCCATGTACCAGCTTGAAGGGAAAAGTAAAACGGATTCACCTTATATTACTCTTTCTGTCTAAAAACTTGCACCAGTTTGTATAATTTTTGAAGAACTTTTTCATTAATGCATCCACAGCTCGCTCTGACAACTGGTTAAAAAGAAATAATAACCATCTTATATCCAGAAGCCAATGAAATCCCCATGGCAAAAGCTGACAAAAGATGTGGGAGAGAACCTGTAGCACTAATCCTTGGTTGTGGCATTCACGAATGTGGGTGTTAGCAAGGAGCAGGATCAGATGCTCTCGTTGGTTGGCCACATTTCCATCCTAATGATGAAACCAAGACAGATTTAATAAAAGTGTCTGTGATAAGGTAGGCACAATTTAGCAGGAGGTGGATGAGTAATTTCAAAAAATAGATTTGAGGAGTTTCATGCCTGAAAACCAAAGCAAAACTGAAGCCAGTCAAATATATCCAGAGTGCCTCTTTTCCTCTTGAACTCATCCATGAAAGGTAACCCACGGATATGCCTCACGGCAGCAACTGCAGCCTTGATCTGCACAGAGCTCTATTATTCAGCAAGAAACAATCTGTATGCACATATGCTTTAGTTGTGCAAGACATTTCATGAGAGTAACGCATACTCCAAGTAACACATAAGATACAGATTACCAAGAATAGAAATCGGTAATATGGTCAACAACACGATCTCACCTCTGGAAGTTGCATAATTGCTTGGTGGGCACCTCCACGATCAAGTGGCAAAATATTATATGGCACATAGAGTTGAGATTCTCTGTCAATAGCATCTCTGTCTGCAAGGGCCTGTTACGGATCATCACAGAGCATAAGAAAGATGTAACTTGCATATACACTGAAATTTCAATAGGACTTGGCAAAGGAGGAAGATTATTACCTGGTGGCCAGCCGCACTTGTAACCGCCAGCAAAACTTCAAACAAAACTGACGCAATTGCTCGTGCATTCATCAACTTTTCTCTGCAAATGGAATCATTGTTGAACCCAACGTACCCAGGTCAAATTAGAACCTATAAGCTTTTAAAGGCAAGCACTGTTTGTTCAGAGTGTGAAGAAGTCCCTTACCGCTAAAAGAGTTCATTGTTATTCTCGCACAGCAGCAGCAACGAAGGAGGCACAGGAAGTGGTCAGCGAAGGAGACACGGTAGATGGTTGCTATCTTCACGCCAAATCGCACAGAAATAATGGAAAGAGCAAGAAAAGTTCAATCGGTGCTTTTGTCCAAGTCGCGCTTCAGGGCCAGTTCGTCCTCCCCTCGCCCTATGAGGAAAAGAAGAAGAATGTGTTAAATTGGGGGATTTTTTAGGTTAAATAAGGATATACATAGAACATGTAATTAGTGAGGGGTATCTCATAAAAAAATGGATTAAGGGTAAAATGGGAAGAAAATGTAAAAGTTAACAGACGTTTACTTATAAAATAGACGGAAGGGTATATCATATTAAAAAATAAATCTCGAGGGTATCTCATAGTAGTTTTGAAAAGGTAGGGGTATTTGGTGAAATTCGGTCAAACCTC
Source organism: Limonium bicolor (assembly GCA_023374045.1). Taxonomy (NCBI): domain Eukaryota; kingdom Viridiplantae; phylum Streptophyta; class Magnoliopsida; order Caryophyllales; family Plumbaginaceae; genus Limonium; species Limonium bicolor. Next base: position 312,283,247 of record CM041777.1, on the reverse strand, counting down.
GGGGGCATTTGGTGAAAATTCCCATTCATTTTCCTTGAACATTTGATACACTTTTCTTCAACGAAATGTTCACTTCTAATAAATGAAAGGTTCGTATTAATCTCGTATAAATTTGTGGTAAGATTCAATTTTCTTAACACATTTGATTCATTATTTTTGAACACAATATTCACTTTTATTGAATAAAGGATTCATATTGTTCTCGCATTCAACAAAATATTCACTTCTAAATAAATGAAATATTCATATTGTTCTCGTATAAATTTGTAGTAAGTTTCACTTTTCTTAAACATTTGATTCACTATTTTAAAACAAAATATTCACTTTTCTTAAATGAAGGATTCATATTGTTCTTGCATAAGTTTGTGATATGATTCATTTTTCTTAAACATAAGATTCACTTTTCTTAAATAAAAGATTCACTTTACATGAACGTGTGATTCATTTAACAAAATATTCACTTTTCAGTTAACAATATAAAGTGTATAACTAATGCCAAAAAGATTACCCTACCCCCACAAACACCCTAAAAAACCACCCTATGAATGTTAAAAACGTCGAAGACATTTATATGATTTGTAGTGCAGGGTGTAGGGTCTAACAAACCTAAACCAAAAACCCAAAAAAACTATCGAGTCAGTGACAACAATATAAAGTGTAGAACTAATGACAAAAAAGATTTCCTACCCCCAAACACCCTAAAAACCACCATAGGAATGCTAAAAACGTCAAAGACATTTTTATGGTTTGTAGTGCAGGGCCCTAAGCCATAAACCCTAAAAAACTGTCGAGTGAGTGACGACAATATAAAGTGTAGAACTAATGCCAAATAGATTACCCTACCCCCTCCCCCAAACACCCTAAAAACCACCCTAGGAATGCTAAACACGCCGAAGGGTTTGTAGTGTAGGGTTTAGGGTCTAATGATCTTTGATTCACTTGTTAACAACCTTTAGTTCACTTTTTAACAACCTTTGATTCACGTTTCTTAAACTTAAGATTCACAATGAATCTTAAAACATGTATACATACAAAAAATTTAAAATTTCTCAAGACATATTCATGTTTGGTCTTATTTCTTAAATCTCACGTTCTACATCTTTCCTTGGCCAGCGCACTTCACTGTTATATCTCGGGCCTTCGGGACGACATCCGTCATGAGGTCTTACTGATGCGACCCGTTTCCCTGATGATCGTTGTAGGTCTTACACGTTCAGTAGAGGAGAAGTTGGCGGCTACACCCTTCCGGGCTTCGGTGCGGCACCCTTCTAGTTAGTCGTCCCGTCTGATTAAGGCTTTTGCCTCTTCTCCATTGGTGTTAGGTAAGTCTTACCCGGCTTCGAGTCTGGCAACCTCAGGGCAGGTTGCACTTGTGTCGGCTACTAGCCACCCGGCTTCAGGTCCGGCACCCTCGGGCCAGATTGCGCCTGTGCAGGCTTCTAAACACTCGGCTCCTGGTCCAGCTTCCACGGTTCCTTCAAGTATTCCAGTTAAACGGCTCACACCAGCAGAGGCCCTTACCCGTCGGGAAAAGGGGTTATGTTATAATTGTGACGAGCGTTTCACTCCAGGTCGTCGTTGCAAGAATCGGTAGTTTTTATGGTTAGTCGGTGACTCCGACCTTGGGGATGATCCCATGCCCGAGGCCGATTGTGACGTTTTTGCTCAAAAGGACTTTGCACCGCCGCCTTGAGAACAATGACACTTTCTAAGGGGAAGGGAATGTGACGGATAGGCCGGTCCATACCAAGAGACCTTCAGCCCACTTACAAGATTATGTTTAGTTTTTACCTTCGTTATTTGAGTAGTTTTTAGCTTTAGTATTTGAGTTAGTAATATATAGAGTAGTTTAGATATTATTTAGATATTGCTTAGATATTTATCTATATACATTAATTAGATAGATTTGTTATTCGAATCGATAGATAATTACTATTGTATAAGGGGAGGGTTGAACCAGAATGGATATCAATTGACAGAGTTATTTCGTTCTTATCATCTTCTCTCCATTGCCTAACTCTTCCTCATATTTCTCCCTATCTCTCTTGCTCTATCTTACGTCAGATTATTCTGTTTCTTCCCCTCGCTGGCACTCCCATCCGACACATCCAACCTGGCACACCATCCTAATTGATGATGAGAAACCAAGAGTAGTGCTTCCAACCAAGTTGAGAGCGATTCTCACATAAGCGGTACAAATTTTGCAAGTGGAGAGCAACCGACCAAGGAAGAAAATCACCCACTCCCACCAGCTGAAATCCACCGACAATCCACCGAATCACATCTAGAGCATCCACACATTTTTCTAAATTGGAGCAACATATCGGTCCAAATCGGCCAATAATTTGAGAATCTGGTGGATCTCACATCGTCGGCCACAAAGGATAGTCCTACTTATCACATCTGCTCCTCTCATTACCAACCTGTCACCACCCCACCAATTCTCTTCACCTTGATCTTGATTCTTCCACACTATCAACCTCACAAACAAACTTGTAGATGATGCATGAAAAGCCATACACTTCTCATTCTAGTATCCATAGAGAAACGTTGCAGTAAGAGTTCTTTGCAGTAGAACCACTTCAAACCCAGCTAAATGTTGTATCCCTAAACCCAAAAAGGGGCAAAACTAGGATATGAGGGGAATAAAAAGTAGTTTGCAGAGAAGGAAACATGCAAATAGTAAAATGAAAACCACAAGATACGTAAAAAACAAATTAAAGTAAAGAAAAGACCTAAAAGCTTGAAGATACAAAAGAAAACCCGGTGGACCATGACATAAAAGAAAATATGAAGTAGACAACAAAATTAATCAGAAAAAGGACTCATTATTAAGAGTAAGGGAACAAGGAAAGAGTGGGGAGGCTTCCTTTCGACAAGGAGTGTAACACCCCCGAATAAACATCCAACAATACAAATATCACTCCTCGCCATATTACAAGTTAACTATGCAGCGGATTCTCAACTTCATCCGGGTGCTACAGATGCCAACCACCCACGTGGTTGGCAGACCACATTACCAACACCAAGTTACGGTCTGCATGACTGGGAACAACCCTCAACCAAAACTCATATACAGTATAGGATACAATTCCCAAATGCCTAGTATATACAACATAGGGTAAACTGAAACATTACATCCTGAGTTTAGTTCTACAGGTTACAGTACATAAATTAGACAGCACTAGTACAAAAAACGTCTATTTCGGCGCCCCTGTTTCGGCGGTTGTAGATAAAACCGCCGAAATAGGAGCCCGAGATGTATTAGGTGTGTAGAGAAGGGGTCTATTTCGGCGGTTCCTAGATGTGAACCGCCGAAATAGGCCATATTTAATAATAAAAAAAATAAAGAGACCTATTTCGGTGGTTCCTTACACGAAACCGCCGAAATAGGTTTTTCTATTTTTCTTTTTTTTTAATTTAATCATCTATTTCGGCGGTTCTTTGTTAGGAACCGCCGAAATAGGTCTCTTTAATTTTTTTTTTAAATATGGCCTATTTCGGCGGTTTCTAACAAAAACCGCCGAAATAGGTCGTTTTAATTAAACCCCCAACCCGCCTCGACGCCATTACGGTTTCATTAACACTAAATTAACCCCTCTTCTCTCTTAAGCACCGGTGATTTCGGTAAACCTCCGACGCAACCACCACCTGTCGCCGTCGCCTCCTCCTCCTCCAGTCTTCGCCGGACGTCGCGCCGCCGGTGGTTGTGGCGTCGGTGGTGTCGCCGCCCTCCTCTCGCCCAGCAAACAGAAGCGCGCGAGGTAAGAACCCTAACTTCATTTCAGTTTCGATTTTGTTTATTTAATTGTTAATTTGTTGTTAAAATTGATAGATTGTTGTCACATTGTGATTGTGGATGATGATATTTATTGTGTGTGTGAAATCTTTGCAAGATTTGGTTGTTAAACTATTAAATTTATGTATGCACACAAGGTGTTCGACGAAATGTCCGAGTGAATTTTTGTGCTGTTTTTGGCCCTTCTTTTAAGTATAGTTAGGTTAGCTTATTTGGGCTAGATTTATTATGCTTATATATGGGGTGGAACAATGTTTGAGCATTATTTGTTTAAGTATAGTTAGGTTAGCTTATTTGTCCACTTAAAATTACTTGTTAATTCACATTTCATAAGTAAATATACATTGTAAATATACATTGGTGAGTGAGATCTCTGCTAGTTATATAAGTTAAGCAAAATTTGTACTAATCACAAATGTAAGTTTACTTGTTCGAACAAGTAATATAAGTTAAGCAATTAAGAGTTTCTCCTTGTCTTCATAAACAATGTAGTCGAGTTGATGAGTTATCATCTTTGACACTAAGTTCCCCACTCTCTGTAGATTGTATTAGCGTTATACTAAAAAAAATTCTTATTGTGCTTGTTTGAATGAGCTAACGATAATGTTTATAATTTACATATTTGATTATGATATTATATTATCGTTAATACAAGAGTGTGATGCATAAGTGGTATATTGAAAATTATGGATAACATGTTAAACATGAAAAATACAATTTAGGTTGTTATGTAAGTTATAGTTTGATCTTGTCATTTATGAGTTGTTATGAACAACTTCATTCATTGGTAAAAATACTAATAAACATTCGGTAGTGTATATATATATATATATATGAGTATTGTATAGTCGTTAAGTTTAATATAAAATTATTCTAATTGATCTGAATGTTGTTCAATCTTTATGCGTTGCCTCTGTAGAGATTGGCTACACGCGTCTCGCACGCCCGATTGAGAAGAGGGGCTGAAAACAATTCATTTAGAAACCGGTAAATTTTTTTTAATTTAACTCTTCATTCTCTTCATTCTGTTCACTCACTGTAAATTTGCAACCTAACTGCATATAAGGAACAAACAACACTACTGAGTTTCTCTTGTGTCTATACGTATTTGTGTCTCTACAGATAAATACTTAAGAAGCTTCTTTACCATTTGATGGTATATTGAAAGCGGAGCGGAGAACAATTCATTTTCGAACCGGTAATATAATCTAACTTATCATTTTTCTCTTTTGTACTTTGTATTTGATTTCCACAAATTATTGGAATTTCGTTTGATGAATAAATTTGGTATATATTAGTTTGGTTTATGATTGAAATTTGTGTTGTTGAATAATTGGTGAATGCTTAATAATAGGCATGGTTGTGTCTTTTTTTTACTTTGTATTTGATTTCCACAAATTATTAAAATTTGGTTTGATGGATAAAGTTGGTATTAGTTTGATTTGTGATGGAAATTTGTGTTTATGAATGGTTGGTGAATGCTTAATAATAAGCATGGGATAGGTAAAATTATGCAAAAGTCATGCCGTTTTTTTATTTTTTTAAATCTCTTCGTAATGAATATTGTTTGATGTATGTGTATATGTCTAACAATATCTAATTTTTTTTATCAGGTCTCACTACATTCAAGTCCGTGAGTCACCTCTCTTGTTTCCTGCCTTCTTCCATTACTGTTGCACTTTCCTCCTCTGTGCACAAGTAAGTAACTAAACCTTATTTTTTGTTTAATAAATGCAATTATGTATTTAAATATAAGTGCTAGTACATAATTTAGCTTCATTCCCTATTTGTTGATGCATTTCTTTTGTAATTTATTTTTTGTTGCTCCCTTGCAGAGACATATCAGAAGTGGTATTGCTGCATCTCTCACACAGAAGCGTACCTCTCAGGAACCAGTCTCCCCTGTCCATAAATCCTTAAAAAACAAGTACGTATTTTAACTCTCGATTCTTTGTTAATCTCTAAACCGGTTTGAACTTATACAGTGGAGAATTGAAAGCGTTGATTTGATGATCTGAATTTGCAATTGGTTTTCAGTTAGCTAGTAAAGAATTGATTTATTTTAATTGTTGGTTGCTGCCATTGTTGGAATGTTTGTGGTTGTGATGACTTTGGTGAGTGCTGAATAATAAGCACGGGATGTGTACAATTATGCAAAGGTCATGCCGAATTTTTTGTAGAAAAAGTATTCGTAATATTGTTTTAAACACCGGTTTCTGTTTTAGAAGTGCAACAATTTCTTAAATTTAAAATGCTAGTTTATTTTGTGTTTGCAACCTTAGAGTTAGGCTAGACTAATTGACAATCATCCCAGTCATGCTCCATTAAGAAATAACATGTGCAACTTAATACAGGCCATATTCTACAAAGGCTCTAACTCACACCTGTGATCTGTTGCACATGTAGTATGGAGCGTGACTGGATGTATGGTGATAGAGGCGAACATTTTGACAAAATGCTGAAAGAGTTTTGCAAAGCTGCAGTGCAACACAAGGACAGGACAAAGGCGGAGAAAATTCCATGTCCTTGTGTTGATTGTGGTGTGGTTAGACATTATTCAAGCATCAACCTCGTACAACTCCATGTGAAGACCCGTGGTTTCATGCCACATTATACAAAATGGATTTTTCATGGAGAACGTGTTGAAGATAATGCTTCATCTTCCTACAGTCACGATCGGTGTAACTCAAAAACCGAGCAGACATTCGATACTACTAACGAGTCAGAACTCCCAAACGCTTCCGGAGTCAATGTTGACAGTGAGTCGACTTATCATGATGAACAAATTGACGAGATGCTTGATAACGTTGAGGATAACTTTGTCGACCGGCCGGGAGTATCAAAGGTTGTTGGACGCATCCAAAACGGCGTTGTATCCTACTTGCACTAAGTACACGAAATTGACAGCTATATTGAATTTGTTCAACCTGAAGGGAAGATATGGATTGAGTGACAAAGGTTTCACGGCATTCCTCGAGCTGATTCATGATATGCTACCGGATGAGAACGGTCTCCCTACGACCACGTATGAGGCAAAGAAATGGGTGTGTCCAATGGGAGTAGAGTACAAAAAAATTCACGCGTGTCCAAACAACTGTGTGTTGTACAGGGGTGAATACGAACATCTGGACAATTGCCCGAAATGTTCGTTGTCCCGGTATAAGCATAAAGATGGTGAGTACTCCTCCGTTCAGAAAAAAAGCCCTCCAGCAAAACTTGTTTGGTATTTGCCGATTATACCCAGATTCAAACGGTTGTTTGCGAATCCGAAAGATGCAAAGAACATACGATGGCATGCGGAGGGTAGAAAGAGTGATGAGAAACTAAGACATCCAGCAGATGGGCCTCAGTGGAGAAACATCAATAGACGGTACAAAGAACATTTCGGACATGAAGATAGGAATCTGAGGCTTGGGTTATGTACTGATGGAATGAACCCGTACGGCACATTGAGTAGTCAACATAGTACATGGCCTGTTCTGCTAGTGATCTACAATTTGCCCTCATGGTTGTGTATGAAACGAAAGTACATCATGTTATCTCTCCTGATATCTGGTCCCAAGCAGCCAGGTAATAGCATTGATGTGTACCTTGCCCCTCTGATCGACGATCTGAAGCTATTGTGGAATGAGGGGACCGTGGTATATGATGCTTATGCAAGAGAGAATTTCACGCTCAAGGCTTTGTTGTTCTGTACCGTCAATGACTTCCCTGCGTATGGGAACTTGTCCGGTTACACGGTTAAAGGAGCATTTGCATGTCCCATTTGCGAGGAAGACACTTGTTCGGACCGTTTAAAACATTGTGGGAAGAATGTTTATATGTGTCATCGACGTCTTCTCCCCGAAGATCACCCTTATCGAGTAACGAAGAGAAAGTTGTTCAATGGTCAAGCCGAAACTCGTGTGGCCCGTCTACCTCTGAGCTCTGAGGAAGTGTACGAAAAGGTTAAGGACATTGCAAATGTATTTGGAAACACATCAAAACCGGCGAAAAACATTTGGAAAAAGTGTTCTATCTTTTGGGAACTACCTTATTGGCGTCATATTTCTGTGAGACACTGCTTAGACATCATGCACATTGTGAAGAACGTTGGTGAGGCAGTGAGTGGGACTTTACTCAATATACCCAGCAAAACAAAAGACGGATTGAAAATCAGAAAGGACATGCAAACCATGGGTATACGAAAGGAGTTACACCCACAAGAGAACGGGAAACGAATCTACCTACCTCCTGCATGCTACACGCTCTCAAAGGCTGAAAAGATTAGTTTCTGCAAATGTCTGCACTCGGTAAAAGTACCGTCTGGGTACTCTTCAAACTGGAAGAACATTGTATCGATGAAGGATTTAAAACTTTTAGGCATGAAATCTCACGATTATCATGTACTGATGTTACATCTTCTTCCGGTCGCAATTCGAGGGATATTGCCATCTGATGTCAGAAATGCTTTAACTCGGTTATGTTTCTTTTTCAACGCTGTTTGCTCCAAGGCAATTGACGTAACGTCTCTAGATGATCTACAACGTGAAATTGTTATCACATTATGTCAACTAGAGATGTATTTCCCACCATCTTTCTTTGATATAATGGTACATCTAATTGTGCACATCGTTCGAGAGATACAGTTCTGTGGTCCGGTATACTTACGGTACATGTACCCTTTTGAACGGTACATGGGTATTCTGAAAAGTAGAATGAAGAATAGGTATCGACCAGAGGGGAGCATTGTTGAAGCAACAGTGACTGAGGAAGTCACGGAATTTGTGACCGATTATTTGAGTGAGGCAGAGTCTATTGGTATCCCAAAACCACGACACTATGGCAGGTTTAAGGGTAAAGGTGTTATTGGTAGAAAGATCGTGCAAGTTTCGCGTCTACTTATTATCAAGCACATTTGTTTGTCTTACAACATCTTGAGGTTGTTGAACCTTATTTGGAAACCCATATGGTTGAGTTAAGGCATCAAAATCCTTTGAAAGGCCACATTTGGCTGACAAAGGAACAAAACCGAGTTTTTATCCAATGGTTCAAAGATCATGTGTTGACATTAGCATCATCAGATCCAGAAGCTGTAAGCGAAGAGATCAGATGTTTGGCAATCGGACCTGAAACTAATATTACATCATTTGAGGGGTATGATATTAGTGGGTATACATACTACACTGCACGTCAAGATGCCAAATCGATAAACCAGAATAGTGGGGTAAAAATTGAAGCTGCTGCCACTGAGTACCACAGCGGTAACCGATCTCAACCAGTTAGTAATTGGTATTATGGTGTCATCGAGGACATCTGGGAACTAGACTATGACATTGATTCCTTTTTGTTGTTTCGGTGCAAGTGGGTGGACAACCGACGCGGGTACCAAAATGATGGAGGTCTTACCTTGGTTGATCTTTCACGGTTACACGGTTATAATGATGATCAATTTGTTCTGGGAAAGGATTGCGAACAAGTGTGGTATGTTGAGGATCCGAAAGACTGCAGATGGTCTGTTGTTCTTCCAGGAAGAAGGTCGGTTGTAATCGAAAATGAAAATGAGGATAACGATGAAAATGAGACTGTAGAGGAAACATCCTTGTTTCCTACTGGATTACCGGATTCGATTGATGATACCGAAAACGATTTGCTCTACGCACGATCTGACCATGATGAGGGTGTTTGGGTAGAAAATATGAAATGATTTATGTTTTTGTACGTGAAAGGTAATGTTGTTAGTAGAATGTAGACTGTAATGTCATCTTAACTGTTATTGTTATGCATCATAGTATTTATGTTATGACTTTATCTGATGAAAATGCTTTGTTATTTTTTTTTGCAGTGGATGATCACCCTATGGATGACCCCATTGGACGGCTTCTCATGACTGGAGAACCTGAGCCACAGCAGAATAGACCAAGTAAGCGGTCACAAGAGGAGGAAAGAAGAAGAAGGACCAGTTAGCAGTACAGGAGACTGAGGCTGGCCCTTCACAGCAGACCGAAGAGGAGTCAGTTGTCCCACCAGAGGCGAAGAAGCAAAAGAAGAGAGGTGCAACACGTGGGCTGAAGGCTAACAAGGGCCCTCCTACAAACCGGTGGACTTCAATCAGTTCAACCAACCCCATGGTAAATGGAAGAATGACTTCACCGCTTACGGTAGCCATTTGGTGAAGTCATATTGCAACATAAACCACAACTGGAAGCAAGTGCCTCAATCATTGAAGGATACTATGTTTCAGCGTCTTCAGGTAAATCTCTACATTATTACTATGATCTTTTGTGAAATAATAGAACATTTATGTTTACTTTACTAACTGAATGATCATGTACGTAGTCTCGTTTCTCCGTGGATCCCGCACTTAAAAAGGATGTGCTATCAGCGATGTCGAAACAGTTCCGGGACCACAAGAATAAGTTGGCTGACAAGTTCATCTACAAGATGCCTACTCCATAAGATCCAGATGAGCAAATCATGGTGGAGACGGTGAGAGACCACCATGGGAGGTTTACGAGGGCATAACAGAAGAGCAATGGCTACAATTTGTTGAGGCGTCACACACCGGAGTTCCAGGTGCACTTTATTGTCATACATACATAAACTAATCTTAATTTCTTATGTTTTTTTGTGTTCAATTTCACTTAACATGATCCCATTAATTTATGCAGGCTCTCCGTGCGCAACAACAAGCAAATGCTAAGAAGAATCTGTACCCTCACCACTTAGGTGGAAAAAGTATTGCTCAAAGGGTACCAGAATGGGAGCAAAAAGGATATCTGCCCACGGATGGCTCATTGGATGCCAGTGGCAGAAGAATGAAAGTGTGGGAGTTAAGCCACATTCCGAAGAACTCTACTCCCGAAAATCCTCAATACGATGAAGCCACGAGAGCAGTTATTGCTCAAATGGTAAGTGATATCATTTCTTTTTTAGTCAAACTGTTCATTTCATTTGTATATGAACTTATGTTAAACTAATAACTGTATTTGTGTGTTTGTATTAGGGTGAATTAAGCTCTCAGCTCACCCAGGGCACCTGGACCTCACATAGGAATGATGATCCTCTTACACGCGCTCTTGGTAAGAAGGATCATCCAGGTCGTGCCATTGGGTTTGGTGGGCACGTTGGTATCCGCCAGGCATTTGGCGTACCCGGGTCCAGAAGTGCACAGGGAAAGTCGATTAGCTACGAGGAGCACCCGAGAGCGTTGGCTGAGATGGAGCAGAGGATTACTCAGAACGTCGACGAGAGGATCGCTCACGCTATGTCAAGGCTTCAGCCACAGCAGCATGACAGCCAAGAGGTTTCTCGACCACCGTTGATCAGTCACCCATTCAGCAGCATAGTGCACCGGTAGTGAGAAGTAGTGTCCACTCGGCTGATCCGTTTCCCTATGCATCTCTAAAGGTTAGACTAACATTTCAATTGAGTACATGACGATTAAGATTTTTCACTTGATCACTAATATCATCATAGAAGAATTCTCAATTTTTATCTAAACAAGTTCCACATAACACTCAGGAACCCACTGAGTGCCATCTGTTTTTACAAATTGGAGTAGAAGAGGTCATGGTTGCATGGGGAAAACTTTTCCCCTCTCTTCCAAGTGATATTGTGCACGGTGAACCACTCCGATACATTACCATGCACGAGTGCTTCTGGACAATTTGTTGCAGAGCATGCTGACGTCGGTTTACCGGTGCCGGTCAAACAAAGACCTACCTTGAGTTCCGCACAAACTGCAACAGTGCAGTGGCCTGTACGATTGGTCAGACTCCCTGGGCAGGTATTTACTCTTAACCCTTGCTATAAAACTATTGGTGTACCACCTTGCATCCATATACTTAATTATACTAATATCATAGGATATGAGCCGACCGAAGACTGATAAGGGCAAAGGAAAAAGAATTGCTGCGCCTGTGCAATCAAAGGCATCCACAAATTTCGTGCTTAGACCTGCTTTGGTGGAGAAAAGAATATTGGCCGGCCTGCCGACTAATATGCAGATTCTGCATTCATCCTTGTTGCTGCTACCACCTGATTGTGATTCCCTCACTGTGGAAGATCCCGAGGGGATATTTCACTTTAGAGTTCAAGGAGAAGATATACATCGATTTGGGATGTATATGTCCGACTTCGAGGAGTGCTTCAGGAGGGATTGGTTGAATGTGTCGATTATCAAGTCAGCCGCCATGTGAGTGACTTCTACCTTTGTATTTTGAATTCATTTATTGATGATGAATTAGATGTTTGAATAAAAAGTTAATGATCGACTAATGATATTGCCTCATAGGTGGGTGTGTGATAAGGCGATCAATGTCTATGAAGATCACAGATTCGGATTCCTGTGTCCTGCTATGTGCAGTGAAGTCCAGATGACAAGTGATATGGAAGGCCTTATGCAGTATATGACGAATGCCCTCTTTGAATGTTCTAACAAGTCATTTATTATGCTGCCATATCATTCAAAGTATGATATTTGACTATTTCTCTTAGTATTATCTAAAACATATAGTTTGTGTTAGTTGCTTAATGATTACAACACATTGTGTAATTTGTGGACAGTCGACATTGGTATTGTGCTGGTGATGTTGAAGCACCCACGAATCTTGCAATTTGACTCACTTGGTAAGGCTGCCAAGAGACCGAAGATCTCCACCGCAATACTGGGGTAATTAGTTTGTTATCGTAAACAACAATTTTTATTACTTAACATTAACTGTTTCATAACTTGCTACTGATGCTTAAAACTATATGTATTGCTGATGTATATAGTTCCATGAGAGCTGCATTATCTCTCCAGAATAAAACAACGAAGCGTGACATCCCTTGGAACCTAGTCAAGGTACTCTATTAATTGATAAATTTGTGTTATAATGTTTAAACTTGTTTATAACTGTCAATATGTGCGTTTGTATAGTGTCCGGTGCAGCCTGGGGGTTCAGAATGTGGATACTATGTCATGAGATTCATGAGTGACATAGTAGGAGCGGCAACCTTTTACCAGAGCACTCATTAGACATGGTAACATTCTTTGAAAGTTTCAATTATGATCTTTACATGTTTGTTAGACTTGTACGTTTTAGATTAATGTTCATTTTTTTTCAAGGCTTACGAACAAGTGTTCAAAGATGGTCAGTATGATGATGCTCAAATTGTTGAGATGCTTGAGGAATGGTCGGAGTTCGTCTGCACAAGTTTAATGAGGAGTTGATGATCATGAAGATGTTTTGTGAACTTTTTGGAGTATGTAATTGTAACTCTGTACACTTGTGATGGTGTAATGGTAGATTTGAATTGTAATGTTGTTTTTTATTTGTAATGAAAGTGTGTAAATAAGTGTAATTGCATTGGTTTGTTAACTCTCAATTGTGGTGCGTCGTTGGTATTAATTGGGAGCTTTTATAACTTTTAAAATGTGTGCTGGAGCTCCCTGTATGGATGAAGCTTTATTACAGGTCTCATTGAAACAAATGCGGTGAATATATATATATAAGCTAGGATGGAAAAAAACAAAAAAAAATACCCCTATCTCGGCGGTTCTTAGAGCCCAACCGCCGAGATAGACCCATGGGATTGACCGATGCTGAGTTTGACCATGAGTCTATCTCGGCGGTTGTTATATAAGAACCGCCGAGATAGACTCATGGTCAAACTCAGCATCGGTCAATCCCATGGGTCTATCTCGGCGGTTGTGCTCTAAGAACCGCCGAGATAGGTGTACCTATTTCGGCGGTGCTCATTTCGGCGGTTTACAACCGCCGAAATAGGCCCATTGGAACCGCCGAAATAGGCCCTTTTTCTACTAGTGCACTTTGAAATGGTAGTTGGAGGATGGGAATTATGTGAGCAAAAATCTATAGCAAATTAGTGTATTAGTGCCTTGGAGTTTGGAGAGAAACTAGGTTGTAAAGCCTTGGGGGAAATGAATAGACTTTGGGAACTAGAAAGGAGAATGCCTAAGATGAATTGGTTATGGTCAATAAGTGATTTGGTATTATGGTAGGAGGTTGTAAACTATCAAGAAGAAGTTAGAAGTGCATTATTGTGCAAAATGCAAAATGTGAGAATTGAAATTTGTGGAATTGAACAAGAATTGGGCGATGAATTGGACCAATGATTTAGGAAGGTTTAAGGAGTGTTTTAGGGTGTTTAAACATGTAGGAAAACATGTGGAAAATTAGGTGTGAATTAGGGGTTAGAAAAAGGGTCAAAAACTGTAAACGTTGACAGTTCTAGGGTTGGTCTGGGTTTTGTAAATCGTACATAAACCCGGACCACTACAAAAACATGCCAGAATGTCATCCCAGGGGTTGGTCTGGATTTATAGCCCCGGATACAAACCCGGACCACATGAAAATTAAGGCAGAAACCGATTTTCGGGATTGTTCCGGGTTTGTAACCCCGGACATAAACCCGGACTAGTGTAAAAATGTAACAGAATGTGTTTTTAAAGTGTCCTAATGAGGGGAATTTATTGGGATGTTTTAGATGATGTTTAGGAGGAGTTGTTTGGTGACCTATAAAGGTCCTTGGAATTGTAAACAAGTTTGAGAAGTGAATGAGAAAGTTGTGAACTTAAATACACTTGAGTAAAACTAAGATTAATAGGATAATGGGGTAAGTACGGGAGTAGTAGTTATTTACATACCGTACTACCTTAATGTTAATAGAACCACTTAATATTTGATCAATGATTCGAGAGTAAACCGAGGAACACTGATTTATGTGTTGTTTGCTTGTGTGTCGTCCAAATCAAGATAAAAGAATGAAAATTATTTATTGCATTTGAAATGTATGTCTTGATGCATGAAGTATGAACTACCATACCTGAATGATTGTGTGGTCTAACTTAGCGGTATAGACCGGCTCATAGAAGAACATTGTTGATTAGGGCTCGTAGAAAGAGTAGATTCATAAATTAACGAAAACATGAAAACACACGAAAACTATCAATTCAAGAATAACGATAACCCAAACTTATGAACTCACAAAAACGTGAGAGAGTTGTACGGGATTAGTAAACTCCCGATGACGGTTAGAGAACCGAATTAAACTAATCCACGAAATAAATAATAGTGGAAGGATATAACGAACCTCTAGTTAGAGGATGATGTTAACTCAAAGAAAGAACTCTTGAGAGAAGTAAAGATATATATATATATAAAGGATTTGACCTAGTATGAGAAATGTCCCGAACATAAAAGTATTCGAAATGTTGGGGAAACCCTTAAATCTGAGAATACTAAACATTGAGAAATTTCCCTAAGCTAATAGATGTTATCGAGAGAGATTCTTCTAGGCTAATCTATGAGATTATGAAATAACTCCGAGAGGGAGTTTGGGAATTGAGTAGTCTGGTAGAGAAAACGGATGTTTGTGTATTTGAGGAGCTAAGTGTATAGTTCCAGTTGATAGTCGAACCTTCCCACTATGCTAGACCCAAAGTAGGGTCGAAACCGGGGAAGTAAGACTTGTATTTGAAAGCCCGGTGGTAAGTCTTGTGTATGACTCTGCTCGGAGGTCATGGGTAATGACTTAAAAGGTATCCACTTGAGTACTGAATTTGAGAGTTGAGTATTGAATTTGAGTATTGAATTTGAAAGTGTGAGTATTGAACTTAAGGATTTGAGAATTTAGATTGTGAGTTGAGAATGAGAACAAGAGAGCTTGAGTAAGAGTAACCCAAGAGAATGGGTAAGATGATGAATAAGTAACTAAGGCACAGTGAGGTAGAAACCCTCTAGGACTAAGAGTAAAGTTAATACTAACTAACAAACTTGTTGTGTTATTGGATATTGCTCCTTGTTGAATGCCTTTGAATACGAGCATGATTATTGAAGTAAAATGAATCTCATGTTCTCGACCAAGTAGTCGGCGTACCCCCGTTAGCACACGGGGTATGCAAATTTCATGCCAACACTTTGCTGAGCTCATTGGGGCACCATTTTTATTTATAGGTACTTGGAGCCGTTTACCGTTCAAGAGTAGGACGGGGTTGTTACTTAAGCATGGGCAGCTAATGTTAGAAATTTTGTATTTAGGTTGTAATTGTTGGATTGTAAGACCAAAATGTTATCGGCAAGGTTGGGAATTGTAGTAGAGTCAGTATAATATTGAATTAAAGTTTGTATTTGGATTGTGATTTGATTGTGGAATGGAATGTATTGCTTGGTATAGGTTAGTCGGTGTATTTATTCATCAGACCGATACTGTAATTGGATTTTGTATTGGATTTGGCCTTATTAGTCACGTGGGTGACTAACGGCATTGTATCACCCCACCGTAAAGAGAAAGAATTCCGCTGCTTTGGTATTGGTATTTAAGACGGATTAGGGGATAATTATTTGATTAGCGGTAGGGGTGTTACAAAAAGTGGTATCAGAGCGAAGTATCACTCTGATGGTTGAAATACTGAATTTAGGAAAATACCGAGTTAGGAATTAGAGACTTAGGGCTAAGGGTTGAGTGTTAGTGTGAGAGGTACGCTAGATTGGAACTTCCGGGTGAACGGAAACCTACAATAACCATACCGCCCTCCACAACCCCCGTTATAAGTTGGGAAAAGAATTCCAGAGAGATGGAAAGACCTCTCTTACTCGGGAAATCCGATCTGGCAGTTGCACAATTAATCTTGTAAGAGAAGGAACCAGTCATACGATAGATTCCAAGAACTAGAACTCTCGAAGACGATTTCCACTTGAACAACAATAACCGTGCTTATTAGCGGAAGATTGAGAATCCTAACAATAGGATAATGTAATTTACGGCACCATGGGGCAACGTGCTTCGCAGTCGCAAAAGCATGCCTATCCAGCAAGAAGGAAAGCACAACCGCGCATTGAAGCGAATTAGGCGGAGTAATAAAACCCGAGACAAGAGAGTCTGCGGACTATAAACGATTGATGATACCGTCAACGGTATACAAACTGACTAAGGAATTAGTCAAGGTTGGATAACTCCAAACCTACAAGCCAAAAGCAGTAATACCTGAATAACATAGTTCAGACAACTATGAGCATTCATGAAACATACATCAACGGACTACAATGTAGTACCTAAGGATAAGTCAAGCCTCAGTAACCACCGTAAAGGCGTGGGAACGAGCAACGAAGCAAGGTACACGGAGAACCCCAAGGATCAGGAAAGCACCCGAGTTGATGACAACCATGTTAACAACACTGAGATGTTACTTATAAGATTAATCACTAATATCAAAAGATCAAAGGAAGATCCAATAAAACCACCAATTCGGATGGAAACAATACCGTAACCGGCATACGTTAGCCTGAAAATCAACCTACCCGCGGACTTGCCAGGGCAAGTGCAGCAACCATAGGGCTATTTGGAGAACTTTAATGACTAACAAGTACTTACTAAAGTACCACCATGATAGTGAAGCAAATGCAGGATCACCAATCCTAAGAACTTGAAGAATGGAACTTTGGAAAGGCCTAACGGCCTGACCATCGCCTGGAAGGAACATACCAGTCAGCGAGAAGCTAGACTTGGTCAAGACCTCAGACATGACAACACCATGAAAATTTTCTTTCACAAACCCAGATTTTTCTTTCAAACACACACCTTTCTTTTAAACCTCAATTTTTAAAACCAAACCAGAAAATCACGTGAAGCTATCATAGAATGATACAAGAGGAGTTGACAATAGAATATTTCACCTAGGTGTGTGACGAGCACTACGAGTGTACCCAAACACGGGATATGGGATGACAGCACTCCGAAGGAGCTTACGGGCCTGACAGACCTATTTGTGAGTTAGTCAGGTAAGTGGTAACGTGCTAATAAGGTACCCCACGTATGTATTCAAGTAGTGTACAAAACACGGGAAGTAGTCGACTCCGTTCTACGGACCATAAAGTAAATTCAAACCAGAACAGTTAGACACCACGAACAATCGAAGGAACTCAGATATGCTTACAAAGCGAAGGAGTCAAGAACTCACTCCAAGAGAATGATTAAGAGTTAGGAAGTGTGAGAAGCACTAGCCACTGAATAAAGACATTGGATATGTCTCAAAAATCTTGAAGCAATGCATGAAGCAACCGGAATGAATACCCGGTCCAAATACAGCAAGGCAAATGCCTAACATGAACACGCCGATGTTCAATGGACAAGGTAAAATACCCAAAGTGATCATATAAGGTACCAGAGAATACCATTCATTACCGAAGAGGATATCAACCGGTCAAAAACATAAGGGAAGTACCCATGGTCTACCCTATGAACAGGCGACGTTGTAACCCTAGACTGAACAATTCGAAATCCAAAACCGCAAGGCAGGGTAAACAGTTGAACATACTCATAAGTTAACCAAAGGTAATGGCATAACTTGATAACACCTAGGAGCGATCCTTGAAGGGTTTCGAACTAAATGTCGTGATAAAAACACAAGAATTAGAATGAACACTCGGTTAAAACACCGAAGGAATCCACTTGACAGGGGATACCCTAAGTTGACGAACGACACAAATGGTATCAAATACCTAAAGGGTCCCCAATGAACGGAAGCGTGATGCAATGATCTTATCACGGAGCCTAATACTACCTCCAAACCAATTGATGGTGTACGAAGAAATAGGAAATATGTGAATAGCCCATAATGAGCAGATCTCTAGGCAATGTGGCTAGTAAGCCATGAACCCGCTACAATACGTAGATACAATGGTTGCAAAACCTAATGAGAACCATAAGGAGAATTGCTGGTAATGACACCAGTAAAGGTCGCTTAATAACCAACGTGCGGGATACCCCTCGTTAATGTGAGACCGTGAGAGCGGTGATCACATAGAATCCAAGAAAAGGATGTCTGCAGTAGATGTCTGAAATACATCTCTTTCAGAACTACTAATGTAGTGAAACTTGAGCATATAATTATTGCCAAGCGATAACAACTATCGAAACCGAGGAGTAATCGGTTAAGAAGAAACACCGTAGGTGTATAACGTAAAGTGTAAAGTCAATAATGCTCAAGGACCTCAGAAATAGAAAGAATAATACATTCTATAATCAGCCAAGTAAATGACGGAACATGGCAAAAATACAAGAGTATAAGCTAATGTCGACAGCTATATGCTAAGTTCCAAGTGTGAGTTTTGGCGTGACCAGGTCTCTTTCCTAGGTCATGTCATCTCAGATGCTGGGATCGCAGTGGATCCAGCTAAGATTGATGCCGTACGTACCTGGCCAAGGCCGAAGACTGTTACCGACATCCGGAGCTTTCTCGGTCTGGCAGGTTAATACAGGAGATTGTTAGAGATTTCAGCAAGGTCGCGAAGCCGATGACCAGTTGATGAAGAAAGATGATCACCATTTCTGTGGACAGATGACTGTGAGAGATCGTTCAGCGCTTTTAAAGGACTCACTGACCACTGCACCGGTACTGACTATTCCAGACGGTAAAGAGGGCTTTGAGGTTTATTGTGATGCATCCGGCAGAGGGCTGGGTTGCGTGCTCATGCAACATGGCAAGTGGTGGCATATGCCTCACGCCAGTTGAAGAACACAGGAGGAGAACTACCCCACACATGATTTAGAGCTGGAGCTGTAGTCTTCGCTTTGAAGATATGGCGCCACTACTTATATGGGGTTAGTGTCACGATCTACACCGATCACAAAGTTTGAAATAATATTCACTCTGAAGGAGTTAAATCTTCGACAGAGGAGATGGTTAGAATTTCTCAAGACTATGACATTGACCTCCAATACAAAGAAGGGAAGGCCAATGTTGTAGCAGATGCCCTGAGCCGAGACACTCACTCCATCGCTAGTTTCTTTCTCCAGCTTGGTTGATGAGGTGCGAGAGGCTCAGGAGGACTGATGAGTATATGAGAGAGGCAGACAGAAGCTGACAGATTGGTACCTTTGAGAGTCAGAAATACGACTTCAGACTTAATGATGATGATCTGATCAGACTTAAGGGCCTGTTATGTACCACGAGGTAACACGGATCTGAAAGACCGTTATACATAGAGAATCACACTGTTCTTCAGTTTCATCCATCCGGGGCCTCTAAAATGTATAAAGACATGAAGAGATACTTCTGGTGGTCGGGGATGAAGACAGATGTTACCGAGTTCGTCTTGAGGTGTCTCACATGCCAGAAGGGTGAAATTCGAGCACCGACGACCGGGCGGAATGGTACATCGATGCCAGTTCCGGAATGGAAGTTCCATGATATTCCATGGACTTGTAGTTGGGCTTCCACCTGCTAGGGGAGGTCTCAACATGGTATGGGTGGTGGTGGATCGCCTTACCAAAGTAGCCCGATTCTTACCGATGAAGGATACTTGGAAGGTGACCAAATTAGTGAGTTATTTGAGAAAGAGATCATGAGGCATCATGGCACACCAAAGACCATAGTGTCAGATAGAGATACCAGATTCCTTTAGAGGTACTGGAGAGCTACCAGAGAAGCGTTGGGTACAGAACTCAAACTGAGTACCGCGTTCCATCCTCAGACAGATGGTCAGACTGAGCGACTATTCAGACACTCGAGGGACATGCTGAGAGCATGTGCCTTAGACTTCCAGGGCAGTTGGATTGACAGATTGCATCTGATCGAGTTTTCATACAACAACAGCTATCACGCTTCGATCAAGATGGCACCTTTTCAAGCGTTGTACGGTATTAGACCATGTCGTACACCGCTCTGCTGGGATGAGAATCGAGTGAGACGGTCATTATAGGACCAGAGTACTTAGAACAAGTTAAGGCTGAAGTTCAACAAATCAGAGAGAACATGAAAGTGCTCAAGATAGGCAGAAGTCGTATGCTGATGTTCGACGACGGGACCTGGAGTTCGCAGTGGGCGACCGGGTATTTCTGCGAGTGTCACCGATGAAGGGTGTATTCAGGTTTGGGCAGAAGGGCAAACTAAGCCCGAAATTGTTGGTCCTTATGAGATTACGGAGCGGGTGGCCCGGTTGCTTACAGGTTAAATTTACCTGCTGAGCTGGGTAAAGTGCATGATGTTTTTCATGTTTCACAGCTAAAGAAATACATGCACCACCCCTCCCATGTGTTAGAACCTGAGAGTTGACTTTAGAAACCAAATATGAGATCCGTGGAGACTCCTCAGAGAATCTTGGACAGACAGAGACTAGGACACTCGCCACAAGTCAGTGCGACTGGTGAAGGTTCTCTGGTCTAACCAGGATGTCGAAGAGGCCACGTGGGAATTAGAGGATAAGATGAGGGCGAAATACCCTTCTTTATTTACTGACTAGATCGTCTGTATAGGGTACGGGGCGTACGTACCCTTTTTAAGGGGGGTAGAGATTCCTCGCTTTTGAGTTAGGAACGATCATGTTTGTCGTTTGTTTGGTTGTTTAAGATGTGGATTTGTGTAAGTTGCTACACTTTGGTGTAAGTTTGAGTTATGTATAATACTTATGTATTGTATGTGAGATTGACCTTTGAGTTGAGATGTATGAATGTGAATATAAGATGTGGTATTAAGATAAGAGAACTGTGTACGTGAATGGTTAAACACATTGTGAACTTTGAGGACAAAGTTCTTTTAAGGGGGTAGATTGAAATACCCCAAACTTAGATATGGTGTTTAAATGATAAACTAAGGTATAAGAGGCTAAATAATGCCTTAGAAACATTAAGAAACATTTCTAATCAAAGAAAATATAAGGAAACACCAAAAAGAGCAGTTTAAGCAAAACGTGCTCTAAGCTTGGAGAGACATGGGAGAGTACCCAAATATTGTTCTAAGACCTTAGTAATATCCTAATGGTCATTTTAAGTCAATTCCAAAGAAAACCAAGCTTGAAAACTAGTTAAAACACAAAATGTGCTTTAAGGAGTCTTAAAGCACGTTTTTGAAAAATTGTCTTGTAAATGAGTTTTGAATGGCTAAATGTCCATCATTACTCTTTAATTAATATGTGTACTATATAGTATCACATTTGGAGGTCTATATCAATGGGAAATCAAAAATTTCACAACAATGTGCCTTTTTTGATGAATAGTGAATTAATTAAGCTAGTTTATAACATAAGTCTATATAAGTGAGACATTTGGTCAACAAAGACTAAACTACCCTCATTCACTAAAGGGGGCCGGTTTTTTAAGTGTGACTCACCACACTTATCTAGCTAAGTAAAGAGAAAGCAAAATAAGTAAGTTATAAAGCATAAAGTACTATTCACCTTTTAAGATAAATATCACATTTTGCTTACCTCTCTCTCACTTCTTCATTCTTCCTTGTCTCACACGATTTCTTGCTCTCTTTCTCTTCTCCATTAACGTGAAGCTCCTCTCCATGCTAGCTCCACCTTCTCTTGCACACATCTTGCTCATTTTAGCTCCAAATCCAAAACAAAATACATATTCTTCTTAGTTAGCTCAAGCTCCTCCTTTCTATCTTTTCAAAACTTCAAGAGCTTCATTTTGGTGCCAAGTCAAACCACCATTAGAGGAGGAAATTCAAGTTTGGAGACTCCATTGGCATCTCCATTCTCTTAAGGTAAAGAAAGTGTAAGAAAATCTAGGTTTCCACCATTTTCTTCACATACCGAAAAATATATACATGGGACTCCATGTTTATGCCTTGTTCTAGCTTTGTTTCTACTCTTCAAAGAGAGAGGAGGTCCTTCTTGCTTCACATCCAAGTTGTCTTGAGAAACCAAGGTAAAAAAAACAATCACTAATACCTTAAAACATATTTTTAAACCTAGGGGTTGTTCCTTAGGGTTAATGTGTTATCTAGTACTCATTGGAGTCATTGGATATTGGTTAGAACATTGGCAAGGAGAATCACATTGGTGACCGAGATTGAACAAAGAAAACCTAAGGAGAAAAGCTTTTAAGCTTGTGAGAAAACAAGGTAAATTACTTACCTTAAGGTGTTTTGTTGTTTAAGGGAATGAGATGGGTATATGATGAGTTTAGTGTAGAGTTTATATTGGGAAGGTGCTATAAAACCTAGGAGAAACAATGACTATTCTTGTGAACTTGTGACTAAGGAGCAAATGAGAAAAGAGATAGTTTAAGATAAAGGAGAAGTACAAGAAGCATTTATTTCAATGGGAGCCTTGTTGAGTGTATTCGCAGGTTGAAGGCAAATATGTGGAAATTCAGTGGTTAAGATTATTGTTGTTAAGGGCCTAAGTGCCAAGCACTTAAGTTTAAGCACTATATGATGATTTGGTGTGGTTTTGGTGTAAATTGGGTGTTAAGCTATTGTGATGAGAATTTGTGTGGTATTGGTTGTTTGATGGAGAAAAACCATGTGTTAGGAAGGTACTATATACTAGAGAACCCATGCGCAAATTTAAAGGAGAGTTTAAGTGTTTGAGATATCCTAAGGGAATTTAATGACTAAGGAAGTACTAGGAATGTTCTATAGGCTGTCTTGATGAAAAAGGTGAAGTTAAGGTGTTTTAATGACTTATGATGACTTAGGTATCACCATGGAAGATTTAGGAATCAAGAGAATGTATTTGAGGTTTAGGACTTAGGCAAATGTTGATGCACAACTAGGAAGGAAATAATGTGATGATGATGGAAGTTTAGACTTGTTAAGGAACTTTAAGTAAATGTTTAAAAGAGTTTAGATAGTGAGAGATGCTTGGGAGATGATGTTATAGTGGTGAAGAAAACATTTGGCATAGTGGTTACACTAGGTATGAACCACCACCTAGAAACCTAGAGGAAAGCATTACAAGTGTTAGCATTATTACAAGGAAAATGCATAATGGCTAAGGTGGATCTTGGTGGATGATTTAAGGTATTTTAAGGAGGGCTTAAGGTGTATTTGAGGTGCCCAAATGAGGTTATAACATATTAGAATATATGAGGAGAAGTTTGGAGTTGAAGAGAATTTAGAAACAAGTTTTTAGAGCCGACCGGCCTTAGGACCGGACTTGCAAGGTCGGTCGGGCTCTGTTACACTACCGGAAAATGTTTCTGGAATCGACCGGACTTGGGGACCGGACTTACAAGTCCGGTCGGACTTGTGTTTTGTGAGGGAAAAATGTTTCTGGAATGGACCGGACATGGGACCGGACTTGTCAAGTCCGGTCGGCATGAATTTTGTACGGTTATAAGTCTCTGGAATCGACCGGACATAGGACGGACATGTAAGTCCGGTCGGAGTGAAATTTCCAACGGTTAAAAGGGTACTGGAATGGACCGGACTTTGGCAAGTCCGGTCGGTAAGTCCGGTCGAGCCTAAAAAAAAAAAAAAGAAATTTCAAATTCTAAGAAAGGTAATGGGTAATGAGGTATGCCCTTGGTAGGGTAGTAATGATTGGGACCCTAAGAACTTAAGGAATTAAGTTAAGATTAAGTATAAGTTTTAATGTTTAAAGTTAAGTTGTAAGACTAAGTGATAAAGGCTTGAGAGGTTATTAAGTGGAAGTCCTTAGGGACTAAGTGAGTTAAGTGAGGTGCAAATAACTAATGACCTAAGAATGAATGAATGTTTAGGTTTGTGAATTGGGACCCCGAAGAAGGTTAAACAAACAACGATCGACGGTGAACGGTACAGTCTTCCTGTGACCTGCTTGCTAACGAGGTGTCCCTCGGCTTGTGTGCTATCTGTTTATTTGCTATGACTAAGACAAGACAAAGCATGCAACCGGTCAAATTTATTCTCGATGTGAATGTGTTTACTCCACACTAACCCACGAGACTTGAGAATGTTGCTAACTAAGTTTAGTACTCACTGAGTTAAGGTTAAGAACTAAGTATCGGTTGATTGTTGGTTTTACCCGTCAAGGTTTTAACTAACACTTGGTAATTAAGGCTTTCACTAACCATAACTTGGGGTGGGAGTGAGGAATCCGGAATGGTACCGGCACATGTGTATGGGGGAGGTCGGTATCTGAATCAGATCCGACTTCCAAATAAGACTGGTCATTAGACTCGTCGCCTAGGGTCAACAAATCGACCCGACCACCCGGGCTACTGTTTGTGGTGGGAGGCACATTAAGGATGGCGTGGGGGGATCAAGCCTACATCCCCAATAAATTAAGAAAGGTAGCTTATCGTCGGATAGTGCACTGCTACCGGCTAGGGTTAACCAAGCCCCCTACAAAGATAAGCAACCAACTAAGGGCTAACCAATCTAATAGTGGAGCGGTTGGCAAGTATAAGGTTAAGGAGATTGCGGATCTAAGGGGTTAAGGACTAACTCACTTATTAAGGGAACGCCTGAGTCGTTCGTTTGCTTATGAGCTAATTATGTTCATTGTGGTTGTTGGTTTGTTGTGTTCATATTAGCTTATTGCGCTATTTATGCTTATCATGTAAATCAACTCCCATGCTATCGACAATTAGTCGTCGTAGCCCCGTTAGCTTGGGGGCCATGGGAGGGTCGTACCAGCATTCGTGCTGACCCCCTTGGGGGCTGTTTTTACACTTGCAGGTAAGCGGCCGATGAAGTCACACCACGAGAGTAGGAGCGGGTAGCCCTAGGTGGGACTTTATTTTGAGTACGGGTAGCGCCTGTGCACCCGTCTGTTAGTAGTGGAATATGAGATATATTATATGGTTTGAGAATACTTAAAACTCGGGTGGTGTATGTATTTTGGATGTACGGTTGTAAATATTAAATTACGGTAATTCTTGTTGGTTAGACCGTAGCTAGGTCCTGGTGTTACTTTATTCCGCTGCGACGTTAAGTATAGTTTGTTAAGTTGCGATAACCACGATTGGCTTAGGACGGGGGGTGTTACAATTACTCTTATGGTTATTAATAAAAGTGCAAGTTTTATCAACTAAGTAACTGGTCTTCATACAAGTAGATGAGAACGCTACTTGTCTTCTTTCTTCTAATTCTACTGAGGTTAACAAGACAAAAGTGGAATAGGTGAGGGGTCTTAGTGGTTTTTAACGGTGTTGTTTGAAAAGTGTGGTAACAGACTTAAGATTGGAAATAATCTATTTTTCTCCTATCTTGCTCATTTTTCAGGCATTAGACATGCACGGAGCAAATGGGGTAATGAGTCCTGTGGTCGCAAGAAACACAGAAAGTACCATTTATAACTTGAAGGTTCCGGGTGTACTGCCCGGTGTTTGATGTCCGGCACATTCAATGATCTTGAAGGTGCCTTGCATTTCTTGTCTGGCATGACATTTGGCACTGTAACACCCCTACCGCTAATCAAATCATTATCCCCTAATCCGTATCAAATACCAATACCAAAGCAGCGGAATTCTTACTCTTTACGGTGGGTGATACAATGCCGTTAGTCACCCACGTGACTAATAAGGCCAAATCCAATACAAAATCCAATTACAGTATCGGTCTGATGAATAACTATACCGAGTAACCTATACCAAGCAATACATTCTATTCCATAATCAAATCACAATCCAAATACAAACTTCAATTCAATATTATACAGAGTCTACTACAATTCCCAACCTTTGCAATAACATTTCGGTCTTACAATCTAACAATTTCAACCTATATACAAAAATTCTAACATTAGCTGGCCATGCTTATGTAACAACCCCGTCCTACTCTCGAACAGTAAATGGCTTCAAGTACATGTAAATAAAAATGGTGCCCCTAGGGGATCAGCAAATTGCTGGCATGAAATTCGCACACCCGCGTGCTAACGGGGGTACGCCGACTACTTGGTCGACAACATGTGATTCATTTTACTTCAATAATCATGCTCACATTCAAAGGCACTCAACAAGGAATACAAACAGCCAATAACACAACAAGTTTGTTAGTTAGTATTAACTTACTCTTAGGCCTAGAGAGTTTCTACCTCACTACACCTTAGTTACTTATTCATCATCTTACCCATTCTCTTGGGTTACTCTTACTCAAGCTCTCTTGGTCTCATTCTCAACTCACAATCTAAATTCTCAAATTCAATTCTCAAATCCTCAAGTTCCATACTCACACTCTTAAATCAATACTCAAATTCAATACTCAATTCTCAAATTCAATACTCTCAAATCAATACTCAAGTGAATAACTTTTAAGTCATTACCCATGACATCCGGTAGAGTCATACACAAGACTCACCACCGGGCTTTCAAATACAAGTCTTACTTCCCCGGTTCGACCCTACTCTAGGTTTAGCATAGTGGGAAGGTTCAACTATCGACCGGAACTATACACTTAGCTCCTCAAATACATAAGCGTCTGTTTCTCTACCCGACTACTCAATTCCCAAAACTCCTCTATCGGAGTTATTTCATAATCTCATAGATTAGCCTAGAAGTATCTCTCTTGATAACATCTATTAGCTTAGGGAAATTTCTTAATATTTAGTATTCTCTTATTTAAGGGTTTCCCAACATTTTGAATACTTTTATGTTCAGGACATTTTCTCATACTAGGTCGGATCCTCATATTGTTGATCGACCATCTTTTAAAGGAGTTTGACGGTCCTTTATATATCTTTTACTTCTCTCAAGAGTTCTTTCTTTGAGTTAACATCATCCTCTGACTAGAGGCTCGTTATCTCCTTCCACTATTATTTATTTCGTGGATTAGTTTAATTCAATTATCTAACCGTCATCGGGAGTTTACTAATCCCGTACAACTCTCACGTTTTAGTGAGTTCATAAGTTCGGGTTATCATTATTCTTGAATCAGTAGTTTTCGGCGTTTTCATGTTTTCGTTAATTTACGAATCGAATCTTTCTGCGAGTCCCTAATCAACAATGTTTTCTATGAGCCGGTCTATACCGCTAAGTTAGACCACGCAATCATTCAGGTATGGTTAGTTCATACTTCATGCATCAAGACATACATTTCAAATGCAATAAATCATTTTCATGCTTTTATCTTGATTAGGTCGGCACACAAGAAAATAGCATACACATTAGTGTAATCCGGTTACTATACAGAGCATGAGAAAATCATACCTTTCACCATGGATTAACTTCACGGGTCACGGGTCACATCACGTTCCTCGGTTTACTCTCGAATCACTGATCATATATCAAGTGGTTCTATTAACATTAAGGTATTACGGTATGTAAAATAATTACTACTCCCGTACTTACCCCGTTATCCTGTTAATCTTAGTTTTACTCAAGTGTATTTAACTTCACAACTTTCTCGTTCACTTCTCAAACCTGTTTGCACTTCCAAGGACCTTTATAGGTCACCAAACAAGTTCTAAATATCATATAAAACCATCCCCAATCAATTCCCCATCATTAGGACACTTTAAAAACAATTCTGTTACATTTTTACACTGGTCTGCGTTTGTGTCCGGGGTTACAAACCCGGACTATTCCCAGAAATCAATTTCTACCTTAATTTTCATGTGGTCTGGGTTTGAGTCCGGGGCTATAAACCTGGACCAACCCTAGGGACGACATTCTAGCATGTTTTTGAGGTGGTCCGGGTTTGTGTATCGATTTACAAACCCGAACCAACCCTGGAACTATCAAATTTTATAGTTTTTGACCCCTTTCTACCCCTATTTCACACCTAATCATTCCCTAATCTTTCCACATGTTTCCTACATGTTTAAACACCCTAAAACACTGCTCAAACCTTCATAAATCATTGGTCCAATTCGCCGCCCAATTCTTGTTCAATTCCACAAATTTCAATTCTCACATTTTGCACTTTGCACTTCAATGCACTTCTAACTTCTTCTTGATAGTTTACAACCTCCTACCACATTACCAAATCACTTATTGACCATAACCAATTCATCTTAGGCATTCTCCTCTCTAGTTCCCAAAGTCTATTCATTTCCCTCAAGGCTTTACAACCTAGTTTCTCTCTAAACTCCAAGGCACTAGTACACTAATTCGCTACAGCTTTTTGCTCACATAATTCTCATCCTCCAACTACCATTTGAAGGTGGTGGTAACTCAACTCAACCATATAAACACCCAACTCTTCCCATTCATAAAGTCACCTAAAAACACTCTATTTCTACCGAAATTTTTGCCATAACTCACCTACAATTCTAACATTGCCCAAATGCACAATTTCATTCTCCTAAATCAATTCACTAGCCACATAAACAAGGAATCCTACCATTACACAATATTTCCTCCAAAATCTCATCAAATAACAACATAAACACAAATCTCATATCACTTGGCACTTAAGCCCTTAAACTACACAAGTTCACAATTTTCTCTATTATCAACCAAACACATTTTAAGCACAATTTTAGGTTCATTCATTTTTTTCCCTTCCCAATTTCTAAGGAAATCAAAATAGTAGTTAAGGTAAGCTTTTTACCTTAATCTTCCAAGTTTCTCTTTTCTCTCTTGTCTCCTCTTTCTCTTCATTTTAGGTCATGGATTGCAAATTTTCAATACTCTAAACCAATGTTCAAATGGAAGAAATGAGTACTAATTAACTCCCTTAGCTTATGAAAACAACTCTAGAATTCAAGAAGAGGGCTTAAGGCACAAAAGTTGGACATTACCTTTTGAAGCCCTAGAATTTGTTCTTGGTCACGAATTTGGAGGGAGATCCAGCGACAATTTGGAGGGTTGAATAAAAGCACATACAAGAAGAAAACTAGGCACCTTAAGCAACCAAAATCGGTTGGACAAAGGAATGGAAGGAGATGTTGGATTTTCATGATTTTTCTCACCTTGAGTGAAAGGGGGAACTTCCTAGCTCCAGAAAATATGGCCTTCTTCTCCAATGGGGATGTACCCATGGTGGTCAACTTCACCATTTTGGAATTTTGAAAAGAGGGAATTGGAGCCCTTGATGAGGGGAGTTCAAATATGTGATTTATTTTTATTTGGAGTAGTAATGTGGCTTGGGCAAGCTTTGAGATGTGAGCTGCCATGGAGGGTTGAAGAAATCGCATGGAGGAAGAAGAAGAGGGGAGAAAAAGGAAAAGGAGAGAGAGGAGGAGACTCGGCTGGGAAGAAAAGTAGTAGAGAGAGAGAGAGGGAGAGGTAAAGTGTTATTACTTTTCTTTTTGCTTTTTTTTTATTTCTCTCTCTTTATTCTAGCTAGTTACTACTTGTGAGAGGAGTGCTGATTAACTACAAGAACTGGCCCCCACTTATTAACCAAGCCGGGGCGTTTTTTGTCTTTTACTGAAAACGCTCGTTAATTTATCCGGTTTTAGCACTATTCACTAACCGGGCCCGTTTTCCGAATTTTTCTTGGTTCTTTACTTTAATGGTTCTTAAGCTTCCATTAGTGTTTAATTATAGTTATTTGATTGACTAAATTTTTTCAAGTCCATTTGACCACTCAAAGTCACGTTTTCGGGTTTTCTCGAAAAACATGCACTAAAGCTTCATTTGCGTTTTTAATCCATTTTATGGATCCGTTTTCTTCGGGAATTGTACCCACATATCAATTAGGAATAAATAAGCCTTAGGAATCTGTCGGACCCTAACCGAGGTCGTATTCCTCCTACGGTCACGTAACGCTCATTTTTGTGTTTATACTTTTTAAGTATTTTCTCTTTTCTTTTGGATTTATTTTCTTCACCAAAATTCTTTAGGCACTATTAGGCCTTTAATACTATATTAGAATTATTTAATCTCCATATTTAAGTTCAGGGTATTTCATTCTACCCCCTTAAAGAACTTTGCCCTTAAAGTTGGTGAATCTAATATTGTTATACACATAGGGACTCTATGCTAAGGTTATAATCTCTATATAACCAGCCAGACTCCAAAAGTCTGACTCGATGTATAGCACACATCCAAACAACATGTCACTACATGCATAGCAATCAAAAATATTCTTTTTCCTCCTCTTCATGGGGTCCATCCGCAGTTAAAGAAGGTACCATCCTCTCCCTGTCGAGTGATCCCTCAAGTACCGGTCACGTTTGAACACTTACGCTTTCTGGTTCATGGCCGTCATGACTTTGGGCACTTACGCTCTCTGGCCCTACAGTCCTTTGATTCTGATCAAATTCATTTGCACATCTAGATATTCTTAGGCACTCTGGGTACTCTCCTAACACAGGACTACTCAATCCTGCTGCCCTTGGAAAAATACAAAACACACAAACCAACATCCTACTAGTCACTTAGTACCATTGCTCATCCGTTGTGGTAGTTTCAAAACTAATCATCACTCCCACCAGCTCACACACTAGTCTTACTTCCCGGGTTCGACCCGATACCGATGCCTAGCTGTGGGAAGGTCCAACTAGCACCCGTGGAAGAAGTTTCAAAACCGGGCCTCATTCTCGATTTGAAGAAAATCATTTGTGCCAAAATCAATTTGGAAATTCATTTTGAAAACTCAATACAACTCCAAATTCCAACTTATGATTATTATGCCTATACTTGCGTTATTACTCGTGACCACTTATAGGGAGTTTCAAGAGTCATTCGGCCCCGATGTGACCAACATCAGTGTTGAACTATCCTTCCACCCCAATTGTGTTCGGTTTCCCTTGATCGCTAGCAAATCAAGTTCCACCTCCCACCTCATTCAAACAATCTAGTAGTCAAACATTATCTAATCTTCTATCATTTAATCTTTCTAGTCATAATCACAAAGACATACATTTTAAAATTTCAAGAATTCTTTTCCTCACTTATTAATCATCTCATTGATTATAACTCAAGTTATCTCTAAATACTTTACCTAAGGAATTCAATACATATTATAACTCCCATTAGTTTTCTACCCTCCAATCATTAACAAGTAAACTCAAATCAAGTCACCTAGGGAACTCTATTCCCACTAGGTTCAACATCGGTTTCATGCCGATTTATACTCAACATATCTCACAGACATACTCATTTCTCAACGCCGGTTTCATATCGACTCATATCTCACACTATTACCAATAGGGGTTCTCATTCCCGTAGAGTTTCCCTACTCCTTTCCACTTCTAATCTCACAAATAACCATATTTAAACAATGAGTGAATACAAATGTTTGTGTAACATAATTACCAATCATCAAAACAAATTCTTATGCGCTATGCGCACTGTAGTTTACTCACTTACTACGTAAAACATATACTTTGCGGTTTTCGCTCCCCCCCTTAAACGGGATTACACCCAAGTAATATACATGTGTCAACATGAACATTGGTCTATGGCGTTCAACCGCCATGGAGTATTTCAGCTTCCATGTGGTCTATCATACAATGTTCCTTGGTTAAAGGGTCTTAATAGTATTGTCGGTTGGTCTCTGCACCAAGCATTCCCATTGGAGTTTGTTTAACTCTTAACTGGATTAGGTTCTAGCCTAAGAGGCTTTAAGGCATGATAATTAGCCATTCATTCATTAGGTGTATTAAACCTTAGAATTCTGGGCCCACTAGCTTCTGCTGCATGACTCTGATAACTTAGGGTTTGTTCGCGCTTCTCATTATGTTAAAGTGTTATACATCACTCTTTTTATCCCTCTTTATCTTGGGAATAAGGTTTCTCCATCAAGCATGGTATTTCTTACCATAAACGAACTCGATGAATGATAGATTTTCTATCCAGCTCTCTGGAATCTATGTACATACTATTGTGTATTTTAGTGATCATTCACTTGATTCTTCTGACATGTTGTCGGTTGAGGTTGAGCCACTGCCTAGTATGTAGTTCTTCCTCTGTTGTCAGTGGTTTCTGAATTATGCCCACTTATCTGGTCCGTAAAAGTGTTCTTTACTCGTATGACCTTGCATTTTCTATGCATCGGTCCTTATGACTTTCATCATTTTCTATCCCCT
This sequence comes from Limonium bicolor, assembly GCA_023374045.1. Taxonomy (NCBI): domain Eukaryota; kingdom Viridiplantae; phylum Streptophyta; class Magnoliopsida; order Caryophyllales; family Plumbaginaceae; genus Limonium; species Limonium bicolor. The sequence goes on along the minus strand of CM041777.1, from coordinate 312,250,826 downwards.
TTTATTTCGATGGAATTCACTTCTTGTGACTGTTGGTGGTTCCATCCTTCTTCTTGCTTCTTTGGACAAAGGCCGCACTGTTTGTTTCTAAGCTTTCTTATCTGGCTTGTGCCATTTTTTTGTGGTGTTTACAACACTTTCGTATCCAGTACGGATGATTATTTATCAATTGGTACTCTTGTCCCGAAGTTTATTACTTCACTTGTCAATTTGATCCTCCAAAGATACACTTTCAGTTCCTTATGCAATTGCAATTGGACTGAACATTGCCTCCTCTGTGAGGTCTTTCATAACATGGTGCACACTCCTGGCTTGTTGTCCGGCCTGCCTACCATCTCTTAATTAACATCACCATCTCATTGTGTGCTTATTGAGATATATTGGTCCTCGCCGCGTACCATGTTAGTATGTATTTACGACTTGGTTTCTATGGCATCCGCTATTACATTAGCTTATACTCTTGTATTTTTGCCATGTTCCGTCATTTACTTGGCTGATTATAGAATGTATTATTCTTTCTATTTCTGAGGTCCTTGAGCATTATTGACTTTACACTTTACGTTAACACCTACGGTGTTTCTTCTTAACCGATTACTCCTCGGTTTCGATAGTTGTTATCGCTTGGCAATAATTATATGCTCAAGTTTCACTACATTAGTAGTTCTGAAAGAGATGTATTTCAGACATCTACTGCAGACATCCTTTTCTTGGATTCTATGTGTTCACCGCTCTCACGGTCTCACATTAACGAGGGGTATCCCCGCACGTTGGTTATTAAGCGACCTTTACTGGTGTCATTACCAGCAATTCTCCTTATGGTTCTCATTAGGTTTTGCAACCATTGTATCTACGTATTGTAGCGGGTTCATGGCTTACTAGCCACATTGCCTAGAGATCTGCTCATTATGGGCTATTCACATATTTCCTATTTCTTCGTACACCATCAATTGCTTGGAGGGTAGTATTAGGCTCCGTGATAAGATCATTGCATCACGCTTCCGTTCATTGGGGACCCTTTAGGTATTTGATACCATTTGTGTCGTTCGTCAACTTAGGGTATCCCCTGTCAAGTGGATTCCTTCGGTGTTTTAACCGAGTGTTCATTCTAATTCTTGTGTTTTTATCACGACATTTAGTTCGAAACCCTTCAAGGATCGCTCCTAGTGTTATCAAGTTATGCCATTACCTTTGGTTAACTTATGAGTATGTTCAACTGTTTACCCTGCCTTGCGGTTTGGATTTCGAATTGTTCAGTCTAGGGTTACAACGTCGCCTGTTCATAGGGTAGACCATGGGTACTTCCCTTATGTTTTTGACCGGTTTGATATCCTCTTCGGTAATGAATGGTATTCTCTGGTACCTTATATGATCACTTTGGGTATTTTACCTTGTCCATTGAACATCGGCGTGTTCATGTTAGGCATTTGCCTTGCTGTATTTGGACCGGGTATTCATTCCGGTTGCTTCATGCATTGCTTCAAGATTTTTGAGACATATCCAATGTCTTTATTCAGTGGCTAGTGCTTCTCACACTTCCTAACTCTTAATCATTCTCTTGGAGTGAGTTCTTGACTCCTTCGCTTTGTAAGCATATCTGAGTTCCTTCGATTGTTCGTGGTGTCTAACTGTTCTGGTTTGAATTTACTTTATGGTCCGTAGAACGGAGTCGACTACTTCCCGTGTTTTGTACACTACTTGAATACATACGTGGGGTACCTTATTAGCACGTTACCACTTACCTGACTAACTCACAAATAGGTCTGTCAGGCCCGTAAGCTCCTTCGGAGTGCTGTCATCCCATATCCCGTGTTTGGGTACACTCGTAGTGCTCGTCACACACCTAGGTGAAATATTCTATTGTCAACTCCTCTTGTATCATTCTATGATAGCTTCACGTGATTTTCTGGTTTGGTTTTAAAAATTGAGGTTTAAAAGAAAGGTTGTGTTTGAAAGAAAAAATCTGGGTTTGAAAGAAAATTTTCATGGTGTTGTCATGTCTGAGGTCTTGACCAAGTCTAGCTTCTCGCTGACTGGTATGTTCCTTCCAGGCGATGGTCAGGCCGTTAGGCCTTTCCAAAGTTCCATTCTTCAAGTTCTTAGGATTGGTGATCCTGCATTTGCTTCACTATCATGGTGGTACTTTAGTAAGTACTTGTTAGTCATTAAAGTTCTCCAAATAGCCCTATGGTTGCTGCACTTGCCCTGGCAAGTCCGCGGGTAGGTTGATTTTCAGGCTAACGTATGCCGGTTACGGTATTGTTTCCATCCGAATTTGGTGGTTTTATTGGATCTTCCTTTGATCTTTTGATATTAGTGATTAATCTTATAAGTAACATCTCAGTGTTGTTAACATGGTTGTCATCAACTCGGGTGCTTTCCTGATCCTTGGGGTTCTCCGTGTACCTTGCTTCGTTGCTCGTTCCCACGCCTTTACGGTGGTTACTGAGGCTTGACTTATCCTTAGGTACTACATTGTAGTCCCGTTGATGTATGTTTCATGAATGCTCATAGTTGTCTGAACTATGTTATTCAGGTATTACTGCTTTTGGCTTGTAGGTTTGGAGTTATCCAACCTTGACTAATTCCTTAGTCAGTTTGTATACCGTTGACGGTATCATCAATCGTTTATAGTCCGCAGACTCTCTTGTCTCGGGTTTTATTACTCCGCCTAATTCGCTTCAATGCGCGGTTGTGCTTTCCTTCTTGCTGGATAGGCATGCTTTTTGCGACTGCGAAGCACGTTGCCCCATGGTGCCGTAAATTACATTATCCTATTGTTAGGATTCTCAATCTTCCGCTAATAAGCACGGTTATTGTTGTTCAAGTGGAAATCGTCTTCGAGAGTTCTAGTTCTTGGAATCTATCGTATGACTGGTTCCTTCTCTTACAAGATTAATTGTGCAACTGCCAGATCGGATTTCCCGAGTAAGAGAGGTCTTTCCATCTCTCTGGAATTCTTTTCCCAACTTATAACGGGGGTTGTGGAGGGCGGTTATGGTTATTGTAGGTTTCCGTTCACCCGGAAGTTCCAATCTAGCGTACCTCTCACACTAACACTCAACCCTTAGCCCTAAGTCTCTAATTCCTAACTCGGTATTTTCCTAAATTCAGTATTTCAACCATCAGAGTGATACTTCGCTCTGATACCACTTTTTGTAACACCCCTACCGCTAATCAAATAATTATCCCCTAATCCGTCTTAAATACCAATACCAAAGCAGCGGAATTCTTTCTCTTTACGGTGGGTGATACAATGCCGTTAGTCACCCACGTGACTAATAAGGCCAAATCCAATACAAAATCCAATTACAGTATCGGTCTGATGAATAAATACACCGACTAACCTATACCAAGCAATACATTCCATTCCACAATCAAATCACAATCCAAATACAAACTTTAATTCAATATTATACTGAGTCTACTACAATTCCCAACCTTGCCGATAACATTTTGGTCTTACAATCCAACAATTACAACCTAAATACAAAATTTCTAACATTAGCTGCCCATGCTTAAGTAACAACCCCGTCCTACTCTTGAACGGTAAACGGCTCCAAGTACCTATAATAAAAATGGTGCCCCAATGAGCTCAGCAAAGTGTTGGCATGAAATTTGCATACCCCGTGTGCTAACGGGGGTACGCCGACTACTTGGTCGAGAACATGAGATTCATTTTACTTCAATAATCATGCTCGTATTCAAAGGCATTCAACAAGGAGCAATATCCAATAACACAACAAGTTTGTTAGTTAGTATTAACTTTACTCTTAGTCCTAGAGGGTTTCTACCTCACTGTGCCTTAGTTACTTATTCATCATCTTACCCATTCTCTTGGGTTACTCTTACTCAAGCTCTCTTGTTCTCATTCTCAACTCACAATCTAAATTCTCAAATCCTTAAGTTCAATACTCACACTTTCAAATTCAATACTCAAATTCAATACTCAACTCTCAAATTCAGTACTCAAGTGGATACCTTTTAAGTCATTACCCATGACCTCCGAGCAGAGTCATACACAAGACTTACCACCGGGCTTTCAAATACAAGTCTTACTTCCCCGGTTTCGACCCTACTTTGGGTCTAGCATAGTGGGAAGGTTCGACTATCAACTGGAACTATACACTTAGCTCCTCAAATACACAAACATCCGTTTCTCTACCAGACTACTCAATTCCCAAAACTCCTCTCTCGGAGTTATTTCATAATCTCATAGATTAGCCTAGAAGAATCTCTCTCGATAACATCTATTAGCTTAGGGAAATTTCTCAATGTTTAGTATTCTCAGATTTAAGGGTTCCCCAACATTTCGAATACTTTTATGTTCGGGACATTTTCTCATACTAGGTCAAATCCTTTTATATATATATATATCTTTTACTTCTCTCAAGAGTTCTTTCTTTGAGTTAACATCATCCTCTAACTAGAGGTTCGTTATATCCTTCCACTATTATTTATTTCGTGGATTAGTTTAATTCGGTTCTCTAACCGTCATCGGGAGTTTAACTAATCCCGTACAACTCTCTCACGTTTTTGTGAGTTCATAAGTTTGGGTTATCGTTATTCTTGAATTGATAGTTTTCGTGTGTTTTCATGTTTTCGTTAATTTATGAATCTACTCTTTCTACGAGTCCCTAATCAACAATGTTCTTCTATGAGCCGGTCTATACCGCTAAGTTAGACCACACAATCATTCAGGTATGGTAGTTCATACTTCATGCATCAAGACATACATTTCAAATGCAATAAATAATTTTCATTCTTTTATCTTGATTTGGACGACACACAAGCAAACAACACATAAATCAGTGTTCCTCGGTTTACTCTCGAATCATTGATCAAATATTAAGTGGTTCTATTAACATTAAGGTAGTACGGTATGTAAATAACTACTACTCCCGTACTTACCCCATTATCCTATTAATCTTAGTTTTACTCAAGTGTATTTAAGTTCACAACTTTCTCATTCACTTCTCAAACTTGTTTACAATTCCAAGGACCTTTATAGGTCACCAAACAACTCCTAAACATCATCTAAAACCATCCCCAATAAATTCCCCCTCATTAGGACACTTTAAAACACATTCTGTTACATTTTTACACTAGTCCGGGTTTATGTCCGGGGTTACAAACCCGGAACAATCCCGAAATCGGTTTCTGCCTTAATTTTCATGTGGTCCGGGTTTGTATCCGGGGCTATAAATCCAGACCAACCCCTGGGATGACATTCTGGCATGTTTTTGTAGTGGTCCGGGTTTATGTACCGATTTACAAACCCAGACCAACCCTAGAACTGTCAAATTTTACAGTTTTTGACCCTTTTCTAACCCCTAATTCACACCTAATTTTTCCACATGTTTCCTACATGTTTAAAACCCTAAAACACTCCTTAAACCTTCCTAAATCATTGGTCCAATTCATCGCCCAATTCTTGTTCAATTCCACAAATTTCAATTCTCACATTTTGCATTGCACAATAATGCACTTCTAACTTTTCTTGATAGTTTACAACCTCCTACCATAATACCAAATCACTTATGACCAAACCAATTCCTTAGGCATTCTCCTTTCTAGTTCCCAAAGTCTATTCATTTCCCCCAAGGCTTTACAACCTAGTTTCTCTCCAAACTCCAAGGCACTAATACACTAATTTGCTATAGATTTTGCTCACATAATTCCCATCTCCAACTACCATTTCAAAGTGCACTAGTAGAAAAAGGGCCTATTCGGCGGTTCCAATGGGCCTATTTCGGCGGTTGTAAACCGCCGAAATGAGCACCGCCGAAATAGGTACACCTATCTCGGCGGTTCTTAGAGCACAAACCGCCGAGATAGACCCATGGGATTGACCGATGCTGAGTTTGACCATGAGTCTATCTCGGCGGTTCTTATATAACAACCGCCGAGATAGACTCATGGTCAAACTCAGCATCGGTCAATCCCATGGGTCTATCTCGGCGGTTGTGCTCTAAGAACCGCCGAGATAGGGGTATTTTTTTTTGTTTTTTCCATCCTAGCTTTATATTATTCACCGCATTTGTTTCATAATGTATAGTTCACCGCAATTTTTCAATGAGACTGTATTCATCCATACAGGGAGCTCCAGCACACATTTTAAAAGTTATAAAAGCTCCCAATTAATACCAACGACGCACCACAATTTGAGAGTTAACAAAACAATGCAATTACACTTATTTACACACTTTCATTACAAATAAAAACAACATTACAATTCAAATCTACCATTACACCATCCACAAGTGTACAGAGTTACAATTACATACTCCAAAAAGTTCACAAAACATCTTCATGATCATCAATTCATTAAACTTGTGCAGACGAACTCCGACCATTCCTCAAGCATCTCAACAATTTGAGCATCATCATACTGACCATCTTTGAACACTTGTTCGTAAGCCTTGAAAAAAAATGAACATTAATCTAAAACGTACAAGTCTAACAACATGTAAAGATCATAATTGAAACTTTCAAAGAATGTTACCATGTCTAACGAGTGCTCTGGTAAAAGGTTTGCCGCTCCTACTATGTCACTCATGAATCTCATGACATAGTATCCACATTCTGAACCCCCAGGCTGCACCGGACACTATACAAACGCACATATTGACAGTTATAAACAAGTTTAAACATTATAACACAAATTTATCAATTAATAGAGTACCTTGACTAGGTTCCAAGGGATGTCACGCTTCGTTGTTTTATTCTGGAGAGATAATGCAGCTCTCATGGAACTATATACATCAGCAATACATATAGTTTTAAGCATCAGTAGCAAGTTATGAAACAGTTAATGTTAAGTAATAAAAATTGTTGTTTACGATAACAAACTAATTACCCCAGTATTGCGGTGGAGATCTTCGGTCTCTTGGCAGCCTTACCAAGTGAGTCAAATTGCAAGATTCGTGGGTGCTTCAACATCACCAGCACAATGACCAATGTCGACTGTCCACAAATTACACAATGTGTTGTAATCATTAAGCAACTAACACAAACTATATGTTTTAGATAATACTAAGAGAAATAGTCAAATATCATACTTTGAATGATATGGCAGCATAATAAATGACTTGTTAGAACATTCAAAGAGGGCATTCGTCATATACTGCATAAGGCCTTCCATATCACTTGTCATCTGGACTTCACTGCACATAGCAGGACACAGGAATCCGAATCTGTGATCTTCATAGACATTGATCGCCTTATCATGCACCCACCTATGAGGCAATATCATTAGTCGATCATTAACTTTTTATTCAAACATCTAATTCATCATCAATCAATGAATTCAAAATACAAAAGGTAGAAGTCACTCACATGGCGGCTGACTTGATAATCGACACATTCAACCAATCCCTCCTGAAGCACTCCTCGAAGTCGGACATATACATCCCAAATCGATGTATATCTTCTCCTTGAACTCTAAAGTGAAATATCCGCTCGGGATCTTCCACAGTGAGGGAATCACAATCAGGTGGTAGCAGCAACAAGGATGAATGCAGAATCTGCATATTAGTCGGCAGGCCGGCCAATATTCTTTTCTCCACCAAAGCAGGTCTAAGCACGAAATTTGTGGATGCCTTTGATTGCACAGGCGCAGCAATTCTTTTTCCTTTGCCCTTATCAGTCTTCGGTCGGCTCATATCCTATGATATTAGTATAATTAAGTATATGGATGCAAGGTGGTACACCAATAGTTTTATAGCAAGGGTTAAGAGTAAATACCTGCCCAGGGAGTCTGACCAATCGTACAGGCCACTGCACTGTCGCAGTTTGTGCGGAACGCAAGGTAGGTCTTTGTTTGACCGGCACCGGTAAACCGACGTCAGCATGCTCTGCAACAAATTCGTCCAGAAGCACTCGTGCATGGTAATGTCGGAGTGGTTCACCGTGCACAATATCACTTGGAAGAGAGGGGAAAAGTTTTCCCCATGCAACCATGACCTCTTCTACTCCAATTTGTAAAAACAGATGGCACTCAGTGGGGTCCTGAGTGTTATGTGGAACTTGTTTAGATAAAAATTGAGAATTCTTCTATGATGATATTAGTGATCAAGTGAAAAATCTTAATCGTCATGTACTCAATTGAAATGTTAGTCTAACCTTTAGAGATGCATAGGGAAACGGATCAGCCGAGTGGACACTACTTCTCACTACCGGTGCACTCTGCTGCTGAATGGGTGACTGATCAACTGGTGGTCGAGAAACCTCTTGGCTGTCATGCTGCTGTGGCTGAAGCCTTGACATAGCGTGAGCGATCCTCTCGTCGACGTTCTGAGTAATCCTCTGCTCCATCTCAGCCAACGCTCTCAGGTGCTCCTCGTAGCTAATCGACTTTCCCTGTGCACTTCTGGACCCGGGTACGCCAAATGCCTGGCGGATACCAACGTGCCCACCAAACCCAATGGCACGACCTGGATGATCCTTCTTACCAAGAGCGCGTGTAAGAGGATCATCATTCCTATGTGAGGTCCAGGTGCCCTGGGTGAGCTGAGAGCTTAATTCACCCTAATACAAACACACAAATACAGTTATTAGTTTAACATAAGTTCATATACAAATGAAATGAACAGTTTGACTAAAAATGAAATGATATCACTTACCATTTGAGCAATAACTGCTCTCGTGGCTTCATCGTATTGAGGATTTTCGGGAGTAGAGTTCTTCGGAATGTGGCTTAACTCCCACACTTTCATTCTTCTGCCACTGGCATCCAATGAGCCATCCGTGGGCAGATATCCTTTTGCTCCCATTCTGGTACCCTTTGAGCAATACTTTTTCCACCTAAGTGGTGAGGGTACAGATTCTTCTTAGCATTTGCTTGTTGTTGCGCACGGAGAGCCTGCATAAATTAATGGGATCATGTTAAGTGAAATTGAACACAAAAAAACATAAGAAATTAAGATTAATTTATGTATGTATGACAATAAAGTGCACCTGGAACTCCGTGTGTGACGCCTCTCAACAAATTGTAGCCATTGCTCTTCTGTTATGCCCTCGTAAACCTCCCATGGTGGTCTCTCACCGTCTCCACCATGATCTGGCTCATCTGGATCTTCTGGAGTAGGCATCTTGTAGATGAACTTGTCAGCCAACTTATTCTTGTGGTCCCGGAACTGTTTCGACATCGCTGATAGCACATCCTTTTTAAGTGCGGGATCCACGGAGAAACGAGACTACGTACATGATCATTCAGTTAGTAAAGTAAACATAAATGTTCTATTATTTCACAAAAGATCATAGTAATAATGTAGAGATTTACCTGAAGACGCTGAAACATAGTATCCTTCAATGATTGAGGCACTTGCTTCCAGTTGTGGTTTATGTTGCAATATGACTTCACCAAATGGCTACCGTAAGCGGTGAAGTCATTCTTCCAATTACCATGGGGTTGGTTGAACTGATTGAAGTCCACCGGTTTTGTAGGAGGGCCCTTGTTAGCCTTCAGCCCACGTGTTGCACCTCTCTTCTTTTGCTTCTTCGCCTCTGGTGGGACAACTGACTCCTCTTCGGTCTGCTGTGAAGGGCCAGCCTCAGTCTCCTGTACTGCTAACTGGTCCTTCTTCTTCTTTCCTCCTCTTGTGACCCGCTTACTTGGTCTATTCTGCTGTGGCTCAGGTTCTCCAGTCATGAGAAGCCGTCCAATGGGGTCATCCATAGGGTGATCATCCACTGCAAAAAAAAATAACAAAGCATTTTCATCAGATAAAGTCATAACATAAATACTATGATGCATAACAATAACAGTTAAGATGACATTACAGTCTACATTCTACTAACAACATTACCTTTCACGTACAAAAACATAAATCATTTCATATTTTCTACCCAAACACCCTCATCATGGTCAGATCGTGCGTAGAGCAAATCGTTTTCGGTATCATCAATCGAATCCGGTAATCCAGTAGGAAACAAGGATGTTTCCTCTACAGTCTCATTTTCATCGTTATCCTCATTTTCATTTTCGATTACAACCGGCCTTCTTCCTGGAAGAACAACAGACCATCTGCAGTCTTTCGGATCCTCAACATACCACACTTGTTTCGCAATCCTTTCCCAGAACAAATTGATCATCATTATAACCGTGTAACCGTGAAAGATCAACCAAGGTAAGCCCTCCATCATTTTGGTACCCGCGTCGGTTGTCCACCCACTTGCACCGAAACAACAGAAAGGAATCAATGTCATAGTCTAGTTCCCAGATGTCCTCGATGACACCATAATACCAATTACTAACTGGTTGAGATCGGTTACCGCTGTGGTACTCAGTGGCAGCAGCTTCAATTTTTACCCCACTATTCTGGTTTATCGATTTGGCATCTTGACGTGCAGTGTAGTATGTATACCCACTAATATCATACCCCTCAAATGATGTAATATTAGTTTCAGGTCCGATTGCCAAACATCTGATCTCTTCGCTTACAGCTTCTGGATCTGATGATGCTAATGTCAACACATGATCTTTGAACCATTGGATAAAAACTCGGTTTTGTTCCTTTGTCAGCCAAATGTGGCCTTTCAAAGGATTTTGATGCCTTAACTCAACCATATGGGTTTCCAAATAAGGTTCAACAACCTCAAGATGTTGTAAGACAAACAAATGTGCTTGATTAATAAGTAGACGCGAAACTTGCACGATCTTTCTACCAATAACACCTTTACCCTTAAACCTGCCATAGTGTCGTGGTTTTGGGATACCAATAGACTCTGCCTCACTCAAATAATCGGTCACAAATTCCGTGACTTCCTCAGTCACTGTTGCTTCAACAATGCTCCCCTCTGGTCGATACCTATTCTTCATTCTACTTTTCAGAATACCCATGTACCGTTCAAAAGGGTACATGTACCGTAAGTATACCGGACCACAGAACTGTATCTCTCGAACGATGTGCACAATTAGATGTACCATTATATCAAAGAAAGATGGTGGGAAATACATCTCTAGTTGACATAATGTGATAACAATTTCACGTTGTAGATCATCTAGAGACGTTACGTCAATTGCCTTGGAGCAAACAGCGTTGAAAAAGAAACATAACCGAGTTAAAGCATTTCTGACATCAGATGGCAATATCCCTCGAATTGCGACCGGAAGAAGATGTAACATCAGTACATGATAATCGTGAGATTTCATGCCTAAAAGTTTTAAATCCTTCATCGATACAATGTTCTTCCAGTTTGAAGAGTACCCAGACGGTACTTTTACCGAGTGCAGACATTTGCAGAAACTAATCTTTTCAGCCTTTGAGAGCGTGTAGCATGCAGGAGGTAGGTAGATTCGTTTCCCGTTCTCTTGTGGGTGTAACTCCTTTCGTATACCCATGGTTTGCATGTCCTTTCTGATTTTCAATCCGTCTTTCTTTTGTTTTGCCGGGTATATTGAGTAAAGTCCCACTCACTGCCTCACCAACGTTCTTCACAATGTGCATGATGTCTAAGCAGTGTCTCACAGAAATATGACGCCAATAAGGTAGTTCCCAAAAGATAGAACACTTTTTCCAAATGTTTTTCGCCGGTTTTGATGTGTTTCCAAATACATTTGCAATGTCCTTAACCTTTTCGTACACTTCCTCAGAGCTCAGAGGTAGACGGGCCACACGAGTTTCGGCTTGACCATTGAACAACTTTCTCTTCGTTACTCGATAAGGGTGATCTTCGGGGAGAAGACGTCGATGACACATATAAACATTCTTCCCACAATGTTTTAAACGGTCCGAACAAGTGTCTTCCTCGCAAATGGGACATGCAAATGCTCCTTTAACCGTGTAACCGGACAAGTTCCCATACGCAGGGAAGTCATTGACGGTACAGAACAACAAAGCCTTGAGCGTGAAATTCTCTCTTGCATAAGCATCATATACCACGGTCCCCTCATTCCACAATAGCTTCAGATCGTCGATCAGAGGGGCAAGGTACACATCAATGCTATTACCTGGCTGCTTGGGACCAGATATCAGGAGAGATAACATGATGTACTTTCGTTTCATACACAACCATGAGGGCAAATTGTAGATCACTAGCAGAACAGGCCATGTACTATGTTGACTACTCAATGTGCCGTACGGGTTCATTCCATCAGTACATAACCCAAGCCTCAGATTCCTATCTTCATGTCCGAAATGTTCTTTGTACCGTCTATTGATGTTTCTCCACTGAGGCCCATCTGCTGGATGTCTTAGTTTCTCATCACTCTTTCTACCCTCCGCATGCCATCGTATGTTCTTTGCATCTTTCGGATTCGCAAACAACCGTTTGAATCTGGGTATAATCGGCAAATACCAAACAAGTTTTGCTGGAGGGCTTTTTTTCTGAACGGAGGAGTACTCACCATCTTTATGCTTATACCGGGACAACGAACATTTCGGGCAATTGTCCAGATGTTCGTATTCACCCCTGTACAACACACAGTTGTTTGGACACGCGTGAATTTTTTGTACTCTACTCCCATTGGACACACCCATTTCTTTGCCTCATACGTGGTCGTAGGGAGACCGTTCTCATCCGGTAGCATATCATGAATCAGCTCGAGGAATGCCGTGAAACCTTTGTCACTCAATCCATATCTTCCCTTCAGGTTGAACAAATTCAATATAGCTGTCAATTTCGTGTACTTAGTGCAAGTAGGATACAACGCCGTTTTGGATGCGTCCAACAACCTTTGATACTCATCCGGCCGGTCGACAAAGTTATCCTCAACGTTATCAAGCATCTCGTCAATTTGTTCATCATGATAAGTCGACTCACTGTCAACATTGACTCCGGAAGCGCTTGGGAGTTCTGACTCGTTAGTAGTATCGAATGTCTGCTCGGTTCTTGAGTTACACCGATCGTGACTGTAGGAAGATGAAGCATTATCTTCAACACGTTCTCCATGAAAAATCCATTTTGTATAATGTGGCATGAAACCACGGGTCTTCACATGGAGTTGTACGAGGGTTGATGCTTGAATAATGTCTAACCACACCACAATCAACACAAGGACATGGAATTTTCTCCGCCTTTGTCCTGCCTTGTGTTGCACTGCAGCTTTGCAAAACTCTTTCAGCATTTTGTCAAAATGTTCGCCTCTATCACCATACATCCAGTCACGCTCCATACTACATGTGCAACAGATCACAGGTGTGAGTTAGAGCCTTTGTAGAATATGGCCTGTTAAGTTGCACATGTTTATTTCTTAATGGAGCATGACTGGGATGATTGTCAATTAGTCTAGCCTAACTCTAAGGTTGCAAACACAAAATAAACTAGCATTTTAAATTTAAGAAATTGTTGCACTTCTAAAACAGAAACCGGTGTTTAAAACAATATTACGAATACTTTTTCTACAAAAAATTCGGCATGACCTTTGCATAATTGTACACATCCCGTGCTTATTATTCAGCACTCACCAAAGTCATCACAACCACAAACATTCCAACAATGGCAGCAACCAACAATTAAAATAAATCAATTCTTTACTAGCTAACTGAAAATCAATTGCAAATTCAGATCATCAAATCAACGCTTTCAATTCTCCACTGTATAAGTTCAAACCGGTTTAGAGATTAACAAAGAATCGAGAGTTAAAATACGTACTTGTTTTTTAAGGATTTATGGACAGGGGAGACTGGTCCTGAGAGGTACGCTTTCTGCGTGAGAGATGCAGCAATACCACTTCTGATATGTCTCTGCAAGGGAGCAACAAAAAATAAATTACAAAAGAAATGCATCAACAAATAGGGAATGAAGCTAAATTATGTACTAGCACTTATATTTAAATACATAATTGCATTTATTAAACAAAAAATAAGGTTTAGTTACTTACTTGTGCACAGAGGAGGAAAGTGCAACAGTAATGGAAGAAGGCAGGAAACAAGAGAGGTGATCACGGACTTGAATGTAGTGAGACCTGATAAAAAAATTAGATATTGTTAGACATATACACATACATCAAACAATATTCATTACGAAGAGATTTAAAAAAAAAAAAAAAAACGGCATGACTTTTGCATAATTTTACCTATCCCATGCTTATTATTAAGCATTCACCAACCATTCATCAACACAAATTTCCATCACAAATCAAACTAATACCAACTTTATCCATCAAACCAAATTTTAATAATTTGTGGAAATCAAATACAAAGTAAAAAAAAAACACAACCATGCCTATTATTAAGCATTCACCAATTATTCAACAACACAAATTTCAATCATAAACCAAACTAATATATACCAAATTTATTCATCAAACGAAATTCCAATAATTTGTGGAAATCAAATACAAAGTACAAAAGAGAAAAATGATAAGTTAGATTATATTACCGGTTCGAAAATGAATTGTTCTCCGCTCCGCTTTCAATATACCATCAAATGGTAAAGAAGCTTCTTAAGTATTTATCTGTAGAGACACAAATACGTATAGACACAAGAGAAACTCAGTAGTTGTGTTTGTTCCTTATATGCAGTTAGGTTGCAAATTTACAGTGAGTGAACAGAATGAAGAGAATGAAGAGTTAAATTAAAAAAAATTTACCGGTTTCTAAATGAATTGTTTTCAGCCCCTCTTCTCAATCGGGCGTGCGAGACGCGTGTAGCCAATCTCTACAGAGGCAACGCATAAAGATTGAACAACATTCAGATCAATTAGAATAATTTTATATTAAACTTAACGACTATACAATACTCATATATATATATATATACACTACCGAATGTTTATAGTATTTTTACCAATGAATGAAGTTGTTCATAACAACTCATAAATGACAAGATCAAACTATAACTTACATAACAACCTAAATTGTATTTTTCATGTTTAACATGTTATCCATAATTTTCAATATACCACTTATGCATCACACTCTTGTATTAACGATAATATAATATCATAATCAAATATGTAAATTATAAACATTATCGTTAGCTCATTCAAACAAGCACAATAAGAATTTTTTTTAGTATAACGCTAATACAATCTACAGAGAGTGGGGAACTTAGTGTCAAAGATGATAACTCATCAACTCGACTACATTGTTTATGAAGACAAGGAGAAACTCTTAATTGCTTAACTTATATTACTTGTTCGAACAAGTAAACTTACATTTGTGATTAGTACAAATTTTGCTTAACTTATATAACTAGCAGAGATCTCACTCACCAATGTATATTTACAATGTATATTTACTTATGAAATGTGAATTAACAAGTAATTTTAAGTGGACAAATAAGCTAACCTAACTATACTTAAACAAATAATGCTCAAACATTGTTCCACCCCATATATAAGCATAATAAATCTAGCCCAAATAAGCTAACCTAACTATACTTAAAAGAAGGGCCAAAAACAGCACAAAAATTCACTCGGACATTTCGTCGAAACCTTGTGTGCATACATAAATTTAATAGTTTAACAACCAAATCTTGCAAAGATTTCACACACACAATAAATATTCATCCACAATCACAATGTGACAACAATCTATCAATTTTAACAACACATTAACAATTAAATAAACAAATTCGAAAATCAAAGTTAGGGTTGCTCTCACCTAGCTAGCGCCTCTGTTGCTGGGCGGGAGACGGCGGCGACGACACCGACCACCGACGGCGCGACGTCAGGCGAAGGCGGGTGGAGGAGGAGGGCGGGCGACGACGGTCTGGTGGGGTGGTGGCGTCGGGGGTTCGCAGCTCGCCACGAGAGAAAGAGAGAGGGGTTAATTAGGGATAATGAACTCGTAATTGTGTCGGGGGTCTGGGGGTTTAATTAAAACGATCTATTTCGGCGGTTCCTAACAAAGAACCGCCGAAATAGACCCTCAGAAATAATAAAAAAAAAAAAAAATACCTATTTCGGCGGTTCCTAACAAAGAACCGCCGAAATATGTCGTTTTAATTAAAAAAAAAAGAAAAATAGAAACACCTATTTTGGCGGTTTCGTAGAAGGAACCGCCGAAATAGGTCTCTTTTATTTTTTTTATTATTAAATATGGTCTATTTCGGCGGTTCCTAACAAAAAACCGCCGAAATAGGCCCCTTCTTACAGACCGCATACATCTCTGGCTGAAATACCCCAAACCTTGATATGTTGTTTAAATGTTAAACTATGATATTTAAAGGCTAAAAGTGCCTTAAGAAACATTAGTGAACATTTAAAACCATAGTAAACACCAAAGCACTAAGACCCAGTTGAAGCAAAAACATGCTCTAAGCTTGGAGTGAACTTGGTTAGGACCCAAAGAGCCTACCAGACTTTATAACATTCAATATGACTCAATAAGGCTAATTAAGTCCTTAGGAAATTGGTAGACAACTAAACCAAACAAAACACAAATAAATACCTTAAAGCCAATATGGGTGAAAATGTGCTCTAAGCTTGGGATAAGTTTGGTTAAGACCTAATAAGCTTACCAAGACCTTATTATATGTTAATGCATATTAAATCAATACTAAAGAAAAACAAGCTAAAAACACAAAATGTCTTAAGGAGCCTTAAAGCACATTTCTGAAAAATTATCTTGTAAATGAGTTTTGAATGGATAAATGTCCATCATTACTCTTTAATTAACATGTGTACTATATAGTATCACATTTGGAAGTCTATATCAATGAGAAATCAAAAATTTCACATCTATGTGCCTTGTTTTTTATGATAGTAACTTTTATAAGCTAGTTTGTAACATATGTTGTTATAAGTAATTAAATTGGTCAACAAAGACTATTATACCCTTCTAATTAAATGGGGGCCGGTTTTTTCAAGGTGTGAGTCTCCAACTTGTAAAAGAAATCAAATAAGTAAAGTAAAGCTTAAAGTAAAGTACTATTTTGCTTTTTACATAAATATCTTAACAAAAGCAAATTTATCTTCATTCTCTCTTCCCTTCTTGTATTCACACGGTTCTTCATCTTTCTCCTTTCCTCCATTTACGATTTGCTACAGCTCCATCTCTTCTCCATCTTCATTTCCTTGCCAAATCCAACTCCATGCTCCAAATCAAATTCTAAGACCATATTTGTCTTAGTTAGACCAAGCTCTACACTTCTATCTTTTCAAATCTTCAAGAACTCAATTTTGGTGCCATGGAGATTCACCATTGAAGGAGCTTGAGCTCACCTTTTCACATATTATTGTTCTCCTTTGCTTCAAGGTAAGGAAACTAAAGAAAATCCATGTTTCCTCCATGTTTATATGATGTCCGAAAATTCACCTCACAATGGTGTTTTCACCTTGCTTGTTTTAGCTTCATTTGAATCTTCCAAGGGCTAGGAGGAGTCCTCTCTTGACTTATTCAAGTTCTCTTCCAATTCCAAGGTAAAACAATTACCTTAATGTGTTAAAACAATATGTGTAACTAGGGTTTACAATGAGATGAAGCATAATGCTTGAATACTCATTCTATTATTTGTACATTGTTTAGAAGTTGACAAACAACCAAACACCCCACCGGTTTTTACAAGGAAACAAGAAAGAAGTTTGTGAGGAAAAAGAGGTAAACAAGCTATCTCAATGTAGTTTAAATGCCTTAGGAAAATGAGCTTGATTTGCTTAATAAAATACCTAAGGAGCCAATGGTGAATGACCTAGAGAAATGCTCTCAAGGAGTTTATTAAGGGCATATGTATTGTTGGGTGTATTTGCAGGTCAAAGGCATTACTTATGTGGGAAATTCAGTGTTTAAGTTCATGCAATTTAAGGGCCTAAGAGCCATGTTATTTAAGGGCCTAAGTGCCAAGCAATTTAAGCTTATGCACTATATTGTGATGTAGTGCTAAATGTGTGAAGTTTGTGTATAAAATGTGTTTGATGGATTTTAGGTGTTCTTGAATGGAATAAGGTAAAAACCTAAGTGTTGGATGTGAGAATATGCAAGAGAAGCTATGGCAAATTTAGTTGATTAACAAAGGAGTTCATGTGTTGTAATGAGATTTTATGACCTAGAAGGTGCTAGGAATGGTTGAGTGTGAAGATGGTTAATTAAGGTGTTCTTAAGTGTTAAGATGCCTTGGGCACAATCTTGGAGGATTTAGAAATCAAATGAGTGTTTATACACACCAAGGTTATGATATGTGAAGTATTAGGTCTTGTTAAAGTTTAGGTAAACAAAGGAAAGTGATGCCTTGTGAAGGTCTAAGTGTAAACTTGAGGATATAGAAGGAGTTGTGTAATGGAGGTGTTTATGAGGAATGATGCTTGGAGTAGATGTGATGGTGGTGAGAAAAACATTTTAGTTAGTTGTTATCATAAGTATAAACCACCACTTAGGAACTTGGGGAAAAATGTTATAAGTGTTAAGGAATTTACAAGGAAATGAGTAGTTGTTTGAAGAGTTTAGAAATGAGTAAGAACTTGAGTTTAATGGATGTTATATGAAGTATTAAGTGTGCCATATGGTGTTTGCAACACATTGGGAGACATAAGGAAAAGTTTGGAACAATTTGGACAATTCTTAGGAAGTTTTCTGCAGCCGACCTACCAGGGGACCGACCCCAGTCTGGGTCGGTCGGGCTGAAACTGTAAACTTAGATGATCTCTGCAGCCGACCTACCCAGGGGGTGGGTCGGTCGTAAAAAAAAAAAAAAAAAAGGGGAGAGTTCACAAGAGCTTTGGTCCGGGACTTGGGGTGAGTACAAGGTCCCGGCCACCCTGTTAAAAATAGCCGAGAGTTTCTGTAAGTGTTGGTCCGGGACTTAAGGTAAGGACCAAGTCCCGGACCACTCTAAAAATGTTGTTAGGTATAAAATGATATGTAATGATGGGGATTGATTAGTAATGATGTTATAAGGTTGTTTAAGGCATGTTAGGTGAGTTATAATGACATTTAGTGGGGGGGAAAGATTGTATTGAGTGTAAAAGTAGAACAAGTTTAAATGTGGAAAGTGATGTAACTAAGTTAACGGGGAAAAATTATAAGCATTAGACTTTGAACAATCATGTTACCCCGATGTTAATAAAAATACATGTAATGTTATCAGTTGTTCGAGAATTTGCTCGAGGAACATAAGTGGACATGATAAAGTGGACTCCGGTGACAGGTATGGTTTTCTTGCAACCTGTGTCCTACCGGATTACACCGGCTTGTATGCCAATGTGTTTTTCTGTATGTTTGCCACGTTATAAGATAAATCATGAAACGAGTTTACAGTCGTTATTGTTGTTGTATGTATGCGTGCCGATACCGGTAACCTCGAATGCGCTTGAAGGGCTAGTTAACCACTATTAGGTAAACGTAAGAGAACGGTATCCGGTGATAACGTTTCCGACCTAAGGAACGTTCTAACCACGACTATGCGTGAGTTAGTTATGTGATGTTTGTGTGTGAATGTATGACCCTCCTTTCCCTTGTGTGTGTCTAACATGACTTAACCCAATGTTGTGATTGTTTAACTAAGTTCAATGATGAACTTCTGACAAGTGCTAACGGGGGAAGTGAGGAGTCCGGTCTGTTCCGGCCACGCGGGTGAGTATGGGGGTCGTTGTCATAGCAGGTTCGATCCTCTCCGTATGTTATGGTTGTTTTCCAATTTGGTTTCCAACCTTCCCTTTAGCTTAACCAAGGCTATTACTGACTCACGTCGGGCCACAGGGGCATACTATGTTATGTTTGTTCGGTGTGCTTGGATCACTATATCCGAGACACCTTGTGCTAAGTTATCCGTTCATTTAACGAGACGGTAACGAGTTATGTAGCGAGCTTATCATGAGACTGGCAACATTCTCTAGGCTCACCAGTGTATTAACAATGTTTGGGTCGGTTCCTAAGAGAACCATTCCCGTTGTGTTATGTGATGTTGTTGTAATGCAATTCCTATTGCGATGTTATTATGTGCACGTTGAAACGTGAAAGTGTTGTTACGTGTGGTTATTTGATGAGTGTCATATGTTGTAAAATGTGGAGTATGTGGATCATGGATATGAATCCCAGTTTGTGATAAGAGGCGTTTAAGGATAACCCGAGTAATGGGTAGTTGACGTCTATTAAGGAAGTAGCTCCATTAGAGGAAAGCACCCTAGGGGTAATGAATACCATGAGTGACTTATCAAGTAAGGATGTATTATCCGTTTATTGAGCCCATTGAGGCGAAATGTTGTGTGTTGTGTGTTTACAGTTGCATGCACGATTTAAATATAATCAACCGCATGCTAAGACGACAATTAGTTGTGCGTGGCCCGGTAGCATGTGGGCTGCGGGATTACCATACCAGCAAAGGTGCTGAGCCCCTTGGGGGCCACCCTTTCTTCTTTTCTTATTTCAGGTACGAAGTGCTAGAAGCCATTTGAGAGTAGGACGGGTAGTCGTTGTACATGGGTAATCATTTAAGTGTATATATACAGTAGGCGTAGTAAGACCGAAACTGTTATCGGCATCAGTTTGTGAATACTCGGTACAGTTGAAAGGTGTATGATGTTGTTGTTGTTAATGGAAAGGGATAGTAATGTGTAGTCGCTCGGGAATTTAGCCCATCAGACCGGTACAATGATATGTATTAGCCTTGTTAGCCACGTGGGTGGTTAACGGCGTGTAACACCAAGAAGTTAAGTAATGTGTTGAAGTTTGTTTTCCGCTGCAGTTTGTTGTTAAGTGTGTATGTTGTTTGGATGGGGTGTTACATAAAGTGGTATCAGAGCGAAGTATCGCTCTGATGACTGAATTACCGAGCTTAGGAAGTACCGAGTTAGGATTTTAGTACTTTGGGTTAAGGGTTGAGTGATAGCGTGAGAGATACGCTAGTTAGGAATTACCAGTGTGTACTGGAAACCTACGATATCCTTCCCGCCCTCCACAATCCCTGTTTTATAACTTGCGAAACAACGCCAGAGAGATGGAAGTCCTCTCTTACTCGGGAATACCCGATCTGGCTGTTATTAAATACCTTTAAAGGTACGGAGAACCTGTCATACGGTAGATCCCGAAAACTGGGAATCCCGGCGACGGTTTCCATCTGAGCAATGTTAACCGCATTTAATAGCGAAGAATGAAGAACCTTGTGTATAAGGGAATGGAATTTTCGGCAACCTGGGTCGACATGCTGAGCAGTCGAGAACAACCAGCTTGCAGTGCAACAGGCAAGAAGTGGATTAATAAAACCCGAGACGAGTGTCTACGGGACCACAGTTGATAAATAATACACCAACGGTATACCAACCGACGAAGGAACTACAACGTAGTGCCCAAACAAGAGACAAGTCTCAGTAACCACGACAAATACGTGGAACGGGCTACGAAGAGGAAACAATACAAAAGAAAAGGGGGTCTCCCAAATGGGAAACACCCTAGTTGATGATTATCATGTGAAGACAGTGAGAAGTCACCTAGAGGAGTTATTATCAAGACAGTAAGATCAGTGAGGGCCAACAAGGCCACTGATGACAGTGCGGGTAAGAACAATACCGCAACCGGTAAGTGTTGAACCGATAGCCAGTTAGCATGGCGCACTTGCCATGGCAAGTGCTGCTATAACAGGGCTATTCTGGGAAATTTTAACAAATACGAAGTACTTGGTAAAGTTCCACGAAGTTAAGTGTGGAAGGGCTTAACAGCCTAACCCCTGTAATTGTAAGTACACCAGTCAGCAAGAACCTAGACGTGGTTAAGGTAAGAAGATGTTGTGAAACCATGAAGAAATTTTTTGTTCTTTCAACCCAGATTTATTCAAACCCTTTTCTTTTCAAAACCAAATTTTCTTTCAAACCAACACTTCTTTCTAACCTTCTTTTAAACCAAACCAGTAAAACCAAAGGCAGTTGATAAAGATACAACAGTGGATAAACTTTCCCTCGATTAAACTCGGGAAGCATGGAATGAATATTGTCACGGGACAATATAAGGGAGATGACAACAGAATACTTCACCTAGGCGTGTGACGGACACTATGAGTGTACCAACTGAATTGTGGGACGACCGCACTCCGATAGGAGCTTGTGGGCCTGACATACCTACTTATGGGTTAGTTGGGTAAGTAGTAATGTATCAGTATGGTACCCCACATATGTATACAAGTAGAGTCCGAAACACGGGAAGTAGTCGACTCCGTACTACGGTCAGCAGTATAAGTCAAAGAAGAACTAAGGATTACCATGAATGGTTGAAGTTAAGGAACTCAGTCAAGTTAACGAGACTAAATGAATTAGTGAATTCATTTCAAGGAAATGTTTAAGAGTCAGGAGGTGAGAAGTGCACTAACTGTAATGTAAAGACATCGTATGCGTCTTAAAGATCCTCAGGGATAAACAGGATAGCTGGAACGATGATCCAGCCTGTACATGGCAAGGCAGATGCCCAATGTGGACACATTAATGTGAAAAGAACGGGTTGAAACTAACACCCAGTTTAGACATAAGTTGTCAGGAGACGGACTAACAAACCTAAGGGGCATCCCATGAAAGGAAACGGAATGCAACGACCTTGTCATGGAGCTCAATATAACATCCAAACCATATAATATTGTATAGAAAAGTACATGTGTGTGGACAGCCTATAATGAGCGCAGCTCAAGGCAAATAAGGCTTATAAGCCATAAGCAAGATATGTTGTATAACTTAGATTGATTGCCGAAGTTTATGTTGTATAAGTGAATAGAGTGGTAAACAAACCACTGCATTAAGAGTGGGGATACCTCTCGATATTCTGAGACCGCAGGAGCGGTAGTTATGTGGATCAAGTTCAAGAAATATGTTAAGGATGGACGATGTTATTATTGAAAGAGAGAAGTTAGCTTAGTAGTATGTGTGTATAAAGTGAAACACCGAGCTGAATAATGCCGGCTTGTGACTCGAATGATCAATGCTCAAGGAGCATTCAGTAGTCATCCAAATGAGTGATGAACCATAATACGAATGATGTAATATATGTGTGGAAGTTAGTGTGACAGTAAATAACATGTAAGTTAGTGTTATACAATAACTAAGAGCACGGTGCGCAGCAAGCGACCGTTGTATAAGCGCTGTTGAATAATGATGTGGAAGATAAGAGCAGTTATGAATTAAACTCAGTGGTGATGCAAGGTAAGTGATGATAAACAAACTCGGCAGTAAGCCAGTAGCCAGTATTACGAGATCGGAATCTCAATGAAACACAGTGTGAATTCCACGCGAATCACATGAGGGATTTACTGTCAAGAGTTTACGCCTCTACACTCTGTATGACTGAGTGTTTTGGTATTGCACTTGCGCAGTAATGATCGAGTGGGATAGCTAGGAATTGAAAACATGTTAATGGTGGAGGAATAATGTTATAATGGCCGATGCATAGGAAATGCAAGGCCGCACCAATAAAAGAGTACTTGTACAAAACCAAATGTGGAGACATGATTAACAGTAAGTGACTACAGTAGCACTAACTGCCAAATATCGGTATGGAATATACCCCAAATGTTGTAAATAGCTGAGAGAGCACTACACACTAGGTAGTAGCTCAATCTCAACCGACAGTAAGTCGGAAGGGAACAAGTCAATCATTGTGAAATACATAGCTGTATACACAGTAAATTGTTATGGAAGTGGATAGAAAGTTTATAACTCACCGAATTCGCTAACGGTAAGAGATACCACGCGTCGGTTGAGAAACCATTGTTACCAAGATGAAGGTGACAATTGGGGATGTACAATACAGTAAGAATAACAAAAGGGGCAATTAAGCTCTACAGTTATTAGAGTTTCGTAGTAGAAACTAGTGAGCCAGTGATTCAAGTGTTGAATGTACATGGTGAACACGAGTGAATGGCTAACTATTAACGCCTAGAAGCCTAACAGGCCAGAATCGAAACCAACTAAGAGTTTAAACAAACTCCAATGAGAATTCTTGGTTTAGGAACTAAACCGCCAATATGGTTAAGATCCTCTAATCAGAATCCATTGTGTAATAGACCGCGTGGAAGTTAAAACACTTCACGACGGCAGAACATTTTAAGTGATTGATTACGTGGGCGTAATCCCTTTTAAGGGGGTAGAGCGCAAAACCACTTAGTGTGTATTACCGTACAAGTGTACGTGATTTATGTTATGCATAGCATAAATAATTTGTTTTGATGATTGGTGTGTGTGTTATGTAAACATACGCATTCATTCATGGTAAATTGTGGTAATTGCGCACAGAAGATGCGAATACCATTGTGATAAGTGTGTGTATTTGTTAACAATTGTGTGTGATAGTACAAGTGTGGGAGTAGAGAAACTCCTGGGGGAACAAACCCCGACAGTGTATAAATGTGAAACGGTGTGTTGTATTTTGATAAAATATATGTGTATATATATACTATATAGTGATTCACGAAAGGGTATGAAACCGACATAGAACCTAGTGGGAATAAGATTCCCTAGGTAACAACATTAAAGTGAATGGAAATAACTGATAGATAAAGTTCTATCCCTTGGAGATGTATGATCATGATTAGAATGATTAAAAAGATAGAAAATTGGAAATGAGTGATTTATTTGATGCTTGAAATTGAAGTGGGAGGTGAAACTTGATTATCATGAGATCAAGGGAAGCCGAACACAAATTGGGGTGGAAGGATAGTTCAACACTGATGCTGATCACATCAGGGTTGGATGATTCTTGAAGCTCCCTATAAGTGGTCACAAATAACCACGCTAAGAAAAGAAGCAAAGAGCATAAGTTGGACTTGGAGTTGTATGTGTTTTCAAAAGGATTTTGAATTGGTATTTACAAACGTCGATAAATACTTTACATAATTAAAGTTCTCTTACTTAACCTCACAAGGAAAAATTTTAAATTTAAGTGATTGTTTTGATCTCCCAAAGGAACGGGGACGGAAGGTGTCCATCGCGACCGGGTTCTGCGGGATCACAGTGTATATCAAAGATATTTTTGATTGCTATACATGCTAAGACATGTTGTGTGGTATGTGTAATAAATATTATTTTGACCTTGAGTTCCTAAAGTGTATGTTATCAAGACCTATGTGTCTAAATGTTGTTATGTTACCCAAGACCAGAGAGTCTAAGGGTTGTTATGTATGCGTAAATGTTGTTAAGATACCCGGGCCATTGAGTCCGAGGTTATCTTGTGAATATGTTATGTTATGTATGGATGTGAATGTGTTACCCGGACCATTAAGTCCGAGGTTGTGATGTAAAGTGTGTTTGGTTATGGAAGTTTTATTTCTATAAGTAATTCCCGCATTCTAGTCTAATGATGCATGGGAAATGTGAACTTCGAGGACGAAGTTCTTTTAAGGGGGGTAGATTGAAATACCCCAAACCTTGATATGTTGTTTAAATGTTAAACTATGATATTTAAAGGCTAAAAGTGCCTTAGAAACATTAGTGAACAATTTAAACCATAGTAAACACAATAAGCACTAAGACACAGTTGAAGCAAAAACATGCTCTAAGCTTGGAGTGAACTTGGTTAGGACCCAAAGAGCCTACCAAGACTTTATAACATTCAATTATGACTCAATAAGGCTAATTAAGTCCTTAGGAAACTTTGGTAGACAACTAAACCAAACAAAACACAAATAAATACCTTAAAGCCAATATGGGTGAAAATGTGCTCTAAGCTTGGGATAAGTTAGGTTAAGACCTAATAAGCTTACCAAGACCTTATTTATATGTTAATGAACATATTAAATCAATTACTAAAGAAAACCAAGCTTGAAAACAAGCTAAAACACAAAATGTGCTTTAAGGAGCCTTAAAGCACATTTCTGAAAAAATTGTCTTGTAAATGAGTTTTGAATGGCTAAATGTCCATCATTACTCTTTAATTAACATGTGTACTATATAGTATCACATTTGGAAGTCTATATCAATGAGAAATCAAAAATTTCACATCTATGTGCCTTGTTTTTATGAATAGTAACTTTTATAAGCTAGTTTGTAACATATGTTGTTATAAGTAATTAAATTGGTCAACAAAGACTATTATACCCTTCTAATTAAATGGGGGCCGGTTTTTCAAGGTGTGAGTCACCAACTTGTAAAAGAAATCAAATAAGTAAAGTAAAGCTTAAAGTAAAGTACTATTTTGCCTTTTACATAAATATCTTAACAAAAGCAAATTTATCTTCATTCTCTCTTCCCTTCTTGTATTCACACGGTTTCTTCATCTTCTCCTTTCCTCCATTTACGATTTGCTACAGCTCCATCTCTTCTCCATCTTCATTTCCTTGCCAAATCCAACTCCATGCTCCAAATCAAATTCTAAGACCATATTTGTCTTAGTTAGACCAAGCTCTACACTTCTATCTTTTCAAATCTTCAAGAACTCAATTTTGGTGCCATGGAGATTCACCATTGAAGGAGCTTGAGCTCACCTTTTCACATATTATTGTTCTCCTTTGCTTCAAGGTAAGGAAACTCAAAGAAAATCCATGTTTCCTCCATGTTTATATGATGTCCGAAAATTCACCTCACAATGGTGTTTTCACCTTGCTTGTTTTAGCTTCATTTGAATCTTCCAAGGGCTAGGAGGAGTCCTCTCTTGATAATTATTCAAGTTCTCTTCCAATTCCAAGGTAAAACAATTACCTTAATGTGTTAAAACAATATGTGTAACTAGGGTTTACAATGAGATGAAGCATAATGCTTGAATACTCATTCTATTATTTGTACATTGTTTAGAAGTTGACAAACAACCAAACACCCCACCGGTTTTACAAGGAAACAAGAAAGAAGTTTGTGAGGAAAAAGATGTAAACAAGCTATCTCAATGAAGTTTAAATGCCTTAGGAAAATGAGCTTGATTTGCTTAATAAAATACCTAAGGAGCCAATGGTGAATGACCTAGAGAAATTCTCTCAAGGAGTTTATTAAGGGCATATGTATTGTTGGGTGTATTTGCAGGTCAAAGGCATTACTTATGTGGGAAATTCAGTGTTTAAGGTTCATGCAATTTAAGGGCCTAAGAGCCATGTTATTTAAGGGCCTAAGTGCCAAGCAATTTAAGCTTATGCACTATATTGTGATGTAGTGCTAAATGTGTGAAGTTTGTGTATAAAATGTGTTTGATGGATTTTAGGTGTTCTTGAATGGAATAAGGTAAATCCTAAGTGTTTGGATGTGAGAATATGCAAGAGAAGCTATGGCAAAATTTAGTTGATGAACAAAGGAGTTCATGTGTTGTAATGAGATTTTATGACCTAGAAGGTGCTAGGAATGGTTGAGTGTGAAGATGGTGAATTAAGGTGTTCTTAAGTGTTAAGATGCCTTGGGCACAATCTTGGAGGATTTAGAAATCAAATGAGTGTTTTATACACACCAAGGTTATGATATGTGAAGTATTAGGTCTTGTTAAAGTTTAGGTAAACAAAGGAAAAGTGATGCCTTGTGAAGGTCTAAGTGTAAACTTGAGGATATAGAAGGAGTTGTGTAATGGAGGTGTTTATGAGGAATGATGCTTGGAGTAGATGTGATGGTGGTGAGAAAACATTTAGTTAGTTGTTATCATAAGTATAAACCACCACTTAGGAACTTGGGGAAAAATGTTATAAGTGTTAAGGAATTTTACAAGGAAATGAGTAGTTGTTTGAAGAGTTTAGAAATGAGTAAGAACTTGAGTTTAATGGATGTTATATGAAGTATTAAGTGTGCCATATGGTGTTGCAACACATTGGGAGACTTAAGGAAAAGTTTGGAACAATTTGGACAATTCTTAGGAAGTTTCTGCAGCCGACCTACCCAGGGGACCGACCCCAGTCTGGGTCGGTCGGGCTGAAACTGTAAACTTAGATGATCTCTGCAGCCGACCTACCCAAGGGGTGGGTCGGTCGGTGGGTCGGTCGGACCTTAAAAAAAAAGAAAAAAAAGAAAAAAAGGGCCGAGAGTTCACAAGAGCTTTGGTCCGGGACTTGGGGTGAGTACAAGGTCCCGGACCACCCTGTTAAAAATAGCCGAGAGTTTCTGTAAGTGTAGGTCCGGGACTTAAGGTAAGGACCAAGTCCCGGACCACTCTAAAAATGTTGTTTAAGGTATAAAATGATATGTAATGATGGGGATTGATTAGTAATGATGTTATAAGGTTGTTTAAGGCATGTTAGGTGAGTTATAATGACAATTTAGTGGGGGAAAGATGTATTGAAGTGTAAAAGTAAAACAAGTTAAAAATGTAAAGTTATGTAACTAAGTTAACGGGGAAAAATTATAAGCATTAGACTTTGAACAATCATGTTACCCCGATGTTAATAAAAATACATGTAATGTTATCAGTTGTTCGAGAATTTGCTCGAGGAACATAAGTGGACATGATAAAGTGGACTCCGGTGACAGGTATGGTTTTCTTGCAACCTGTGTCCTACCGGATTACACCGGCTTGTATGCCAATGTGTTTTTCTGTATGTTTGCCACGTTATAAGATAAATCATGAAACGAGTTTACAGTCGTTATTGTTGTTGTATGTATGCGTGCCGATACCGGTAACCTCGAATGCGCTTGAAGGGCTAGTTAACCACTATTAGGTAAACGTAAGAGAACGGTATCCGGTGATAACGTTTCCGACCTAAGGAACGTTCTAACCACGACTATGCGTGAGTTAGTTATGTGATGTTTGTGTGTGATGTTGTGTGTGAATGTATGACCCTCCTTTCCCTTGTGTGTTTCTAACATGACTTAACCCAATGTTGTGATTGTTTAACTAAGTTCAATGATGAACTTCTGACAAGTGCTAACGGGGAAAGTGAGGAGTCCGGTCTGTTCCGGCCACGCGTGTGAGTATGGGGGTCGTTGTCATAGCAGGTTCGATCCTCTCCGTATGTTATGGTTGTTTTCCAATTTGGTTTCCAACCTTCCCTTTAGCTTAACCAAGGCTATTACTGACTCACGTCGGGCCACAGGGGCATACTATGTTATGTTTGTTCGGTGTGCTTGGATCACTATATCCGAGACACCTTGTGCTAAGTTATCCGTTCATTTAACGAGACGGTAACGAGTTATGTAACGAGCTTATCATGAGACTGGCAACATTCTCTAGGCTCACCAGTGTATTAACAATGTTTGGGTCGGTTCCTAAGAGAACCATTCCCGTTGTGTTATGTGATGTTGTTGTAATGCAATTCCTATTGCGATGTTATTATGTGCACGTTGAAACGTGAAAGTGTTGTTACGTGTGGTTATTTGATGAGTGTCATATGTTGTAAAATGTGGAGTATGTGGATCATGGATATGAATCCCAGTTTGTGATAAGAGGCGTTTAAGGATAACCCGAGTAATGGGTAGTTGACGTCTATTAAGGAAGTAGCTCCATTAGAGGAGAAGCACCCTAGGGGTAATGAATACCATGAGTGACTTATCAAGTAAGGATGTATTATCCATTTATTGAGCCCATTGAGGCGAAATGTTGTGTGTTGTGTGTCTACAGTTGCATGCACGATTTAAATATAATCAACCGCATGCTAAGACGACAATTAGTTGTGCGTGGCCCGGTAGCATGTGGGCTGCGGGATTACCATACCAGCAAAGGTGCTGAGCCCCTTGGGGGCCACCCTTTCTCTTCTTTTCTTATTTCAGGTACGAAGTGCTGGAAGCCGTTCGAGAGTAGGACGGGTAGTCGTTGTACATGGGTAATCATTTAAGTGTATATATACAGTAGGCGTAGTAAGACCGAAACTGTTATCGGCATCAGTTTGTGAATACTCGGTACAGTTGAAAGGTGTATGATGTTGTTGTTGTTAATGGAAAGGGATAGTAATGTGTAGTCGCTCGGGAATTTAGCCCATCAGACCGGTACAATGTATATGTATTAGCCTTGTTAGCCACGTGGGTGGTTAACGGCGTGTAACACCAAGAAGTTAAGTAATGTGTTGAAGTTTGTTTTCCGCTGCAGTTTGTTGTTAAGTGTGTATGTTGTTTGGATGGGGTGTTACATAAAGTGGTATCAGAGCGAAGTATCGCTCTGATGACTGAATTACCGAGCTTAGCAAGTACCGAGTTAGGATTTTAGTACTTTGGGTTAAGGGTTGAGTGATAGCGTGAGAGATACGCTAGTTAGGAATTACCAGTGTGTACTGGAAACCTACGATATCCTTCCCGCCCTCCACAATCCCTGTTTTATAACTTGGGAAACAACGCCAGAGAGATGGAAGTCCTCTCTTACTCGGGAATACCCGATCTGGCTGTTATTAAATACCTTTAAAGGTACGGAGAACCTGTCATACGGTAGATCCCGAAAACTGGGAATCCCGGAGACGGTTTCCATCTGAGCAATGTTAACCGCATTTAATAGCGAAGAATGAAGAATCTTGTGTATAAGGGAATGGAATTTCCGGCAACCTGGGTCGACATGCTGAGCAGTCGAGAACAACCAGCTTGCCGTGCAACAGGCAAGAAGTGGATTAATAAAACCCGAGACGAGTGTCTACGGGACCACAGTTGATAAATAATACACCAACGGTATACCAACCGACGAAGGAACTACAACGTAGTGCCCAAACAAGAGACAAGTCTCAGTAACCACGACAAATACGTGGAACGGGCTACGAAGAGGAAACAATACAAAAGAAAAGGGGGTCTCCCAGAATGGGAAACACCCTAGTTGATGATTATCATGTGAAGACAGTGAGAAGTCACCTAGAGGAGTTATTATCAAGACAGTAAGATCAGTGAGGGCCAACAAGGCCACTGATGACAGTGCGGGTAAGAACAATACCGCAACCGGTAAGTGTTGAACCGATAGCCAGTTAGCATGGCGCACTTGCCATGGCAAGTGCTGCTATAACAGGGCTATTCGGGGAAATTTTAACAAATACGAAGTACTTGGTAAAGTTCCACGAAGTAAAGTGTGGAAGGGCTTAATAGCCTAACCCCTGTAATTGTAAGTACACCAGTCAGAAAGAAGCTAGACGTGGTTAAGGTAAGAAGATGTTGTGAAACCATGAAGAAATTTTTTGTTCTTTCATCCCAGATTTATTCAAACCCTTTTCTTTTCAAAACCAAATTTTCTTTCAAACCAACACTTCTTTCTAACCTTCTTTTAAACCAAACCAGTAAAACCAAAGGCAGTTGATAAAGATACAACAGTGGATAAACTTTCCCTCGATTAAACTCGGGAAGCATGGAATGAATATTGTCACGGGACAATATAAGGGAGTTGACAACAGAATACTTCACCTAGGCGTGTGACGGACACTACGAGTGTACCAACTGAATTGTGGGACACAACGCTAGAATTCAAGAAGAGGGCTTAAGGCACAAAAGTTGGACATTACCTTTGGAAGCCCTAGAATTTGTTCTTGGTCACAAATTGGGAGGGAGCTCCAGCGACAATTTGGAGGGTTGAATAAAAGCTCATACAAGAAGAAAACTAGGCACCTTAAGCAACCAAAATCGGTTAGACAAAGGAATGGAAGGAGATGTTGGATTTTCATGATTTTTCTTACCTTGAGTGAAAGGTGGAACTTCCTAGCTTCAGAAAATATGGTCTTCTTCTCCAATGGGGATGTACCCATGGTGATCAACTTCACCATTTTGGAATTTTGAAAAGAGGGAATTGGAGCCCTTGATGAGGGGAGTTCAAATATGTGATTTATTTTTTATTTGGAGTAGTAATGTGGCTTGGGCAAGCTTTGAGATGTGAGCTGCCATGGAGGGTTGAAGAAATAGCATGGAGGAAGAAGAAGAAGAGGGGAGAAAAAGGCAGAGAGAGAGAGGAGGAGACTCGGCTAGGAAGAGAGAGAGAGGTAAAGTGTTTTTACTTTTCTTTTTGCTTTTACCTTTTTGCTTTTGCTTTATTTCTCTCTCTTTATTTCTAGCTAGTTACTACTTGTGAGAGGAGTGCTGATTAACTACAAGAACCAGCCCCAACTTATTAACCAAGCCGGGGTGTTTTTCATCTTTTACAGAAAACGCTCGTTAATTTACCCGGTTTTAGTACTATACACTAACCGGACCCATTTTCCGGATTTTTCTCATTTCTTTAATTTTAATGCTTCTTAAGCTTCCATTAGTGTTTAATTATAGTTATTTGATTGACTATAATTTTTACGGGTCCATTTGACCACTCAAAGTCCCGTTTTCGGGTTTTCTCGAAAAACGTGAACTAAAGTTTCATTAGCATTTTTAATCCATTTTATGGATCCGTTTTCTTCAAGAATTGTTCCCACATATCAGTTAGGCATAACTAAGCCTTAGGAATCCATGTAGGATCCTAACCGAGGTCGTATTCCTCCTATGGTCATGTAACGCTCATTTTTGTGTTTTATGTTTTTTAAGCATTTTCTCTTTTCTATTGAATTTATTTTCTTCACCAAAATTCTTTAGGCACTATTAGGCCTTTAGATACCATATTAGAATTGTTTAATCACCATATTTAGTTTTAAGGTATTTCAGGCACAGTCATTTTTTCCAGATTAATTTTGAAACTTTGTAGTTTGTCCTATAACCGTACTTGTTCTTAAATTGAGTATCATCCCAAGTCAATAGTTAATTTATTTAGATAGCTTTTTTAGAAGAATTGATATTTACATTTCCCCCTCTGTTTTAGAATAGGCTATTACCTGGATTAGGACTGATTTTCTATTAAGTCCCTTGGGTTAGATACTCTCGGTCGTAATCTACTCACACTGTACTCCGACTAGGATTTTTGCTACCCGTATAGAGTTGTAGCAATATTTTATATTTCTTAAATTATTTTATTCTATTTGCACGTCCTTTCCCCCTACAAAACATCTGTTAGCAACTACCACGAGAACTAACAAGATCAATTTCGCATTAACCAATAACCTAATTATTTTCTTACCTTTGTCTCTCCATTCGCTGTGCTATTACATTATGTCGCATCTCATAAGTTGGTTCTTGCTGTTGGAAATCATCATCACCGGGCTCAATAGGATCATAAATAACAAGTAATGTTATATGATCGATGAAATCATTATACTCCGTATAATTTTCCATCATTCTACGAACTGATGTATCAGTTTGTACATGCATAAAAGTCCACTCGTAGTCGCCCTCCAGCCCCAAATACACCATTGTTGCTATGTTTATTCTACCGAGGAGGGACTGTAGAGCATGAACTACTCATCGTTGTAGATCACGGAGATTACTAGGATATGGCATAGTTATTTCTACTCTACTGTGCCCCATCCTTCTATCAAACTGTGAACCATGATGACCGAAAGTAGCTACATAATTAACGTGCAAACTGAAAGGAAACTCCATTTAATTTTGAGAGCAAAGTGTGGTGTAAGATATGAAGAATTCACGCAAGATGTAATTAGAAAGATTTTGAGAGCAGAAGGTAAGGAATGAGTATATTGGGAGACCCATACCCCCTTTTATAATACTAGAGTAACGGTCACTGACATGTCCAACAGTAAGTTCAACAGCTAGTGCGAATAGTAAGGTTAAAACGGTAACATGAAGGAGGCTATGAATTAGTACTAGGTCAATGCTCACGTACAATAGGACTGCATCCAGTACAAAGTGAATTAAAAGTTACCGTTGGTAATTACATTTGCCAACAAGAGGTACACGTGCCAGGTCAATGTTCACGTACAATAGGTTTACATCCAGTACAAAGTGAATCAAAAGTTATCGTTGGTAAATACTTTTGCCAGAAAACGGTACACGTACTAGGTCACTGTTCATGTACAATAGGATTGCATCCAGTACATGAGGTACATGTACCAGGTTACCTTTTTTGAACTTGTAACCTTGTGATTAGTTCATGACCAGCCTCTATATAAGGGATGCCTCCTCCATTTCATCTTCACACACTCACTCTCCATATTCTCAAATCTCTTACACCATCTCCTAACTCTCGCCCAAAGAATATTTCGTAAAAGTGTCCATGTAGCTAGACATGAGTCAATCTTCAGATTCTGATCATGATTTGGTTCCAGTATAAAGCGGAGAAAGTATTTATTTTATGTTTTGTAAATCATATTCACATTAATATTGCATATTTAAACATTCGTCTAACATTCTCTCAACCCTTATTGCAGTAAAGAGACTCAACTACTAATGAAGGTTGGCATAATTTTGATGAAAGAGTTCAAGATCACCATGCAGAGATGGATGACTACATTGAACAGATGTATAATCGACCTATGGTGGTGGATACAGGTTTCTTATCTGAAACAAATCAGCCATTTAGGAGTAATGACTAAGTGAAAGCTTGGGTAGATAGTGTTGGCCATCCCAACCATGTCTGCACCATAATTCAAAGTTCTCGGGCTGGCCAAGATTTCCACATAACATGCGAGAGGTATTGGAAACCACAAAGGAGACCACGACCTGGTGTCATCATCCGACGCAAGATCATCTGGTTCAAAGAAATATGGTTGTCCTTTTAAAATTAAGGGGTATTGCACAAGCAACGGGTGTGTGTTGAATGTGATTAACATATGGAGGGTCATTTTGGGGGAAAGCGCCTAATTGAAGAGGAGGAGATTATGATCGATCAGAGAACCCGAATCGGTGTGCCATCATTTTGGCTTCTTGCTTGCTTGCTAGCCAGGTTGATGATGTAGAGCATGCCATGAGATGTGGCTGACATCATTAAGGATGGGTAACCGTAAGAAATGAAAATTCCTCGCTCTCTTAATTAATGAAAAGAAACTTGATGTCTTGGAATATTAATGACATGTCCGAGAGTGTAACACCCCATCTCGATCCAATCGTGGTTATCGCAAACTTATCACCATATATCCAAACGTTGCAGCGGATTCAAATACATTCCAGGACCTTGCCACGGTCTGACTAACAGAATATACCGAACATTAGTACTTACAAGTTTTAACCAAATACATATCATTCTTACAATCCCCTCACATCCTATACAACTTACTAACTCAAAATGCCATACGAGTGTACATGCACAACTCGTAGCCCACACTTAACCCGTAACACATCTACCCCATCTTACTCTCATGACGATCACCTGCGTAGTGAAAACAGCCCCCAAAGGGGGTCAGCAAAATTGCTGGTACGATCCTCTCATGGCCCCCAAGCTAACGTGGCTACGACGACTAATTGTCGATAGCATGGAGGTTGATTAGATGCACAACATAATAGGAAGTGCAATAAACAACAAGCCAAATATGAACAATCAAAGTTCAAACACAATGAATGACTTAGATGCGTTCCCTTAATTAGTGAGCCAATTATTTAACTCCTTAGGTTATGTTTCCTCTTAATCCCAGTCCAACCTTATCCTACCTCAGTCTTAGTCCTTATCTTAGTCTTAGAAAACAAACCATCTTTTAAATAGAAATGGTTGTAGCTTATCTCAGTCTTAGAATACAAACCACTCTTCAAATAGAAATGGTAGTATCATATCTCAAACCTTATCTTAATCTTAGAATACAAACCATTCTTTAATAGAAATGATTGTATCTTATCTCAATGTTTATTTTTGTCGGGTCAAAAGCAACCCTAGCCAATGAGCTATTAACTCCAATGGTTGAATAAAAACTTATCTTAAAATTTAGGATTTAGGTGATCCTACCGCACCATCTTAATGCCTCCTACCTTGGACTGGATGTCCAATGTAGCTGAGCCGGCAACCGACCCTAGGCAACAAGTCCGGAGACAAGTCCTTAAGCGGAAGTCGGATCTGCTTTAGATACCGACCCCCTTTCCTTAACATGCATGACCGGAGTCAGTCCGGATTCCTCACTCCCCCCAAGTACCAGTTAGTAGAAGTCTCAAGACAATGTTTGTTGGTTAAACCTCTTTTGGTTATTAAAAAACTAATATTAGGGAGTGGTCCTTAGTCTCACTCAATTCCTTACTAAACGTTAGTTAGTAAGTTCCCACGGTAAGTTGTGTTAGTTTTCAAACATCACACAACAACACAATAAACATAATAATCAGGTTGCATGCTTTATCTTGTTTAGCCCGCACACATAAACAAATAGCACACAAGCCGAGGGACACCTTGTTAGCAAGCAGGTCACAAGAAGAACTGTGCCGTTCACCGTTGGTCGTTCGGTCGCTTACTCTCCTGGAGTCCAAATTCTCAAACCCTAAAACATTGATCGAATTGGGTGGTTAAGTACTTTTATATAACTTAGCTTACTTAATCACTAATGATTTCCCACTAAGAACCACTAAGTCATTGTAGTTTAACCTTAACCACTTATGTTACTTACTTCTCATTTAGCTCACACTTGTTCACACCTCCAATGGTCTTACAACTACACCAAAAAACTCCTAACAACCTCATAATAACATTACCCAACAAGCCCCCTCCATTTACCACCTTAAAAACACATTTTCTTTGTAAATTGCCCTGGTCCGGGACATGGTCCGGACCTAAGGTCCCGGACCAATATGTCTGATGTGCTCTCGGCCTTATTTTAGCTATTGTCTGGGACTTGGTACTTACTCAAGGTCCCGGACCAGTCCCTGGGTACATTCTCGACCTGATTTTAGTGCTGGTCCGGGACTTTATCTAAGGACTAAATCCCGGACCACATTTTAAACTGTCAAATTTACAGTTTTGATCCTTTCCACACTTGTTCTTTTGTCCAATCTTCTTCTAATCTTTCCCAAAGTATCACACATACTCTAACACCATTTAAGCACCTAAAATCCTCCTAACTCATGGATCAACTCACCTCCAAATTCCTTGGTCATTATTCAAGTTCTTATTAAACTCTTAACACTTATAACTTAATTCGTACACTTCCAACATGTAAATTTTGTCTAAACTCCAAAACTAACCAAAGTGTTTCCTTTTCACCAATATAACTACTCCCCAAACATCATATTCACCCATTTCTCCTTTGCTAAACCTTCCAAGGTCATCTTGCGTCTCCATGCACAAATCTCTCTCATTTCCATTTGTTACACATCATTCCTAAACTCTTAAACATACCTATACATTTCTTTTCATCCTCTTAGCACCTTAGCATTGCTCTTCTACATTGACACACAACACCCTCCTTAGACATTTCCATCTCGTTTACTCAATTTACTCACGATTCTCATAATCTGTTATAACCCGTATAATTCATACCTTATGTTATATTAGTTGCAATGTTATTCTAAGTTGGATTATTTATTCTTTTCTATCAGTTGGACACCGGCGGTATTGTTCTAATTGTAGAGGGCAAGGAAGTCCATCTATTAAAACAATTAAGGTAATTGTTTTCTTTAATTAATAAGGAGTGGGAGCCTTATTTAATTATTCACCGTCTAATTGTTTTACATCGTCAGTCCATTCGTGAGGAGCATCTCGATCGTGGTTTGAACGACAGTTACCTCTTCCCTTCTCTCTCTCTAATTCCTCCTTTGCTGAAGCGTTGAATGATCTACTGCAATCTGGTTGGGATCTCTGCTGCTGTGTAATCCGTTGTCCCGCCTTCAGGTTTGATTCTCGAGATTCAGATTAGTAATTAGAACAAGT
Organism: Limonium bicolor; assembly: GCA_023374045.1. Taxonomy (NCBI): domain Eukaryota; kingdom Viridiplantae; phylum Streptophyta; class Magnoliopsida; order Caryophyllales; family Plumbaginaceae; genus Limonium; species Limonium bicolor. The sequence continues at coordinate 312,213,522 of CM041777.1, read as the reverse complement.
TCCTCTCCTCTGCATTTCTGATTTGTTGATTGTTGTGATGAACTCAGCGATTGTGCTCTGCGTTTGGATTCGTGTTCTGTGTGTGGCTGTGCTCTGCGAATTGCTGGGGGTTCTGCAAACTCAATTTCAGGTTTGTGGTGCAGAGAGTTATACAGTTTTGAGTTTCCAAATTCTAGGTTTCCTTCGAATGTTTTCTGATTGCTGGACTTTGATTGTGGAACTCAGTGGCCGTTGTCTGTATCGGATTGTGGTTCTGCGTGGTTGGGCTCTGCTGTCTGATTTGGGATTCGTCTGCTAATTGAGGTAGGTGGTTACTCGATTCAGTTTGGAAGTTCAGCCATGGGGTGTTGCAAGAGCGTTGTCTGATTTTGTGTGTGATTCTATTAGCGTTTTGTTGTGATTTTTGGATGGCTAAACCCCCATGGTTCCCTGTTTTAATGTCTGATTTGGTGTGTGTGCTTAATTGGCAATTCGTGGCGTTGAATTGCGTTGTTTTTCTGCTCTGTTCGTCTTCTGGAACTTGCAGTTTTCCCACTGTCCGAACTTCTGTCCGAGCTTTGAAGTTCGGACAGTGCGTTCTTGCCTTACTAATTTTCAAGTTCGGGGTATGTCCGAACATCTGTCCGAACATAGATGTTCGGAACACCCTCAGGTTTCTCCTCTGGTTTAAGTTCGACCTGTGTCCGAACTTCAACGTCCGGACACAAGGTCGGACCTTCCGCGTGTTTTCCCGTAAAACCTGTCCGAACATCCGTCCGAACTTGGATGTTCGGACATTCTGAATTCCTCTATCTGATTTCAACTCGACTTGTGTCCGAACATTGATGTCCGGACACAAGTTCGGACATTTGGCTTTCTCTGGTTTCTGAGTCTCGACTTGTGTCCGAACTTGACGTCCGGACACAAGTTCGGACACCCTCTGTTTTCAAGTTAACTTCTTCGTTTGAACTCCGATTTGAGTGCCGTGCGGCATTGGATTCCTTATGTTCTGTTTACTGATTTATGAGTGTTTTGGCATATTTAAATGCAACTTTGCTGTCTTTAAGCAAACCCTTCTGTTTTGGGACATTGCACATTGTTTCTGAGCCGTGAATGGCTGGGTCAAGCTATTCCGTGGTATACCATGTAGACGTCATTCTGAGTGTGGGTCATTCCCTTTCTGTTCTGTGGGGTTGACGAACCCTTTGGCTCTTTCGAGTCATTTCTGCGTTGCCGAGAGACCTGGTATGGTCTATGGGTCTTCGACCCTTCTGAGTGTGTGCATTGTGTTTGTCCCCTTTCTGTTTAAGTGTTCTGACTGTTTCTGAGTTGGGAACCCTTGAGTTCCACTCTGTTTCTGTTCTGAAAGCTTCTGGATGTTGAGAATTGTGGATAAATGCTTATTCTCCTTCTGCTGTTTTCAATTGTTTTTGAGCGACCTTGCTGATGACGGTCGCTTACTGGGCATAGTTGTGTGCTCATTCCCCTACTTCTAACATTTTTGCAGATTGATCAGCGAGGATCATCCTAAGTTCTGGAGCTATAGTAATTAGCTTTTATGTTCATCAGTTTGATACTTTGAGATGTTGTAGCCTTCGGGCCTTATACTTTTGACTTCTGTTTCTGACTCAGTTTCGTATTTGGGATTTTGGTATTTGCTTTCGTTGTATTTGAATACATTGGTTTACAATGTTTACGTAAACTTGGTTTTGGGCCTTATTTCGTTTGGTTTTTGAGCCTTGCGTTATTAGGTAGTAATACGCGGCGTGTAGCCCTTAACTCTTAGGCCGGTTTTAGGGTGGTGTTACATTTAGTGGTATCAGACCAGGTTTGGCTTTCTCGGTTGTCTGTGGGTGTGTTTGCTTGTGTGAGAGTCAGTTGTGACAGTGGTTGACAGTATGAGTTAGTTCTGACAAGTTTTGGATTTGTATTCTCAGAATGGCTCCTCGTAGGACACCAGTGACCCCTCAGGGAGATGCTGCGGATGTAGTGCAGCAGTTTGTGACACAGTTGATGCAGACGATGGCTGCAGCTGCTGGGGGAGCTGGTGGAGGAGCTGGTGGTGCTGGCCCAGCAGGGGTGAATGCCGTGGGAGGCCGAGTCGAGCACTCCAGGAGTTCATGAAGCTAAAGCCACCTTCTTTCGACGGCTGTGGCGACCTCAGGAGGCGAGCCATTGGATTACTGAGGTCGAGGACCTGCTGAGAGTGATGGGGTCGGAGGACGACCAGAAGGTAGACTTCGCCCGTTCCTCTTCAAGGGGGAGGCGAAGGAGTGGTGGCGCATGGTGATGGGTAGACATCCCCAGCCTTGGACCTGGGATCAGTTCTGCTTGGAGTTCAACAAGCAGTTATACCCGGATGTCTACAAGGACCAGAAGATCAATGAGTAAACCGGTTGCGTCAGGGGAGAGAATGTCTGTAGAGAGAGTATGTGAGAAAGTTCGTGACCCTGTCGAAGTACTTTCCGGAGCCAGATGAGCATAGGAAGGCTCGTAAGTTCGAGAGCGGTTTGAGGCCGGACATCAGGTCGGCGGTGACACCTCTTCGTCACCGGACCTTCAGAGATGTGGCGGATGTCGCCTTACTGGTAGGGCTGACATCAGGGGCAGACAGGCGGGCAAAGACCATAAGGGAAAGAGGCGTGCTGAGGAGCCTCATAAGAAGGAGGCTGCTCCTCCTCAGAAGAAGCAGACCTATGGAGATCGCCGGGGAGCTTCTTCATCTTCGTCAGCTGGGGCGAGAGTGTGGGTGTGGTCGCTCCCATCCTGGTAGGGAGTGCTACAAGAAGACTGATGCCTGCTTTAAGTGCGGGTCGATGGAGCACCGGATCGCTCAGTGCCCTCAGGCATCCAGTAGAGGCTCAGGGGAGAGAGGCACCGGCTCAGATTCAGGGGCGAGGTCCGATCAGAAGAAGCCTCAGACTCAGGCCCCCGGGTTTATGCTATGGCTGGAGAGCGTGATCGTGCTGGTGATCGCGTCATCTCAGGTATTCTCCAGATCCATTCTCGAGATGTATTTTGTCTATTTGACTCTGGAGCTACGCATTCTTTTGTCTGCTATGATTTACTGGGTGATCTTGGACTGACTGCTATGCCTAGTGAGGTAGACCTATGTGTGAGTAGTCCGCTAGGTGGGGTTGCCCCTTGTGTGTTGGATTCTGTGTGTAAGGCTTGTCCCATAGTAGTTAGGGACAAGACCTTCTTTGCTGACCTCATCCCGATGCGGATGACCTGTTTTGATGTGATTCTGGGCATGGATTGGCTAGCAGAGCACCATGCCCATATAGACTGTGCAGCGAAGAGAGTAGTGTTCGACTTGCCAGACGGGTCTCGTTTTGCTTTCTCTGGGAATGCAGTTCCATGTGCGCGCCGTGTGATTGTGTCAGCGATGCAGGCAGCCAGTTGTTCTGAGGAAGGGCTGCCAGGGCTTCTTATGTGATCTGCCAGAGGTGCGTGAGGGATATAGTTGGAGAGAATCCCGATTGTAGAGAGTCCCGGAGGTTTCCAGGACGACGTCGCCCGGACTCCACCAGTGCGAGAGGTGGAGTTCACCATCGATTTAGCGCCAGAGACTCAGCATTCTCTAGGGCCCCTACCGTAGATGAGTCCGGCGGAGTTGAAGGAAGAGCGAAGGTCCAGCTTCAGGAGTGTAGTTAAGGGCTTCATACGCCCTAGTGTTTCGCCTTGGGGAGCGCCAGTGCTGTTTGTGAAGAAGAAGGATGGGACCTTCCGTTTGTGCATCGACTATAGGAGCTGAACAAAGTGACCATCAAGAACCGCTACCCCTTCCGCGCATAGAGAATTTGTTTGACCAGTGGCGGGCGCCACAGTGTTCTCGAAGATAGATCTTCGCTCGGGCTACATCAGTTGAGGATTAAGGCCGAGGATGTGCTAAGTCCGCTTTTTAGGACTCGTTATGGTCATTACGAGTTCCTAGTCATGCCGTTTGGTTTGACTAAATCCATCAGTATAGGGATATGATGAACCAGGTTTTCACAACCTTATTGGATCAGTTTGGTAGTGGTCTTCATAGATGATATTTTGGTGTACTCCAGAGCGCAGAGGAGCATGAGGAGATCTGAGGATTGTTTTGAGACGTTGAAGATCGTGAGTTGTATGCTAAGTTGAAGAAGTGCGACTTCTGGCTTGACCGCGTAGTATTCTTGGGACAGTGGTCTTCGAAGGACGGTATTAGTGGATCCTGAGAAGATTAGAGCTGTGATGGGAGTGGGCGAGGCCCACGAATGTGCTGAGATTCACAGTTTCCTTGGGTTAGCTGGGTACTACAGGAAGTTCGTTGAGGGGTTCTCTAAGATTGTATCCCCGCTGACCGTCTGTTGAGGAAGGAGATCAAGTAGAGTGGAGCGGAGGCTTGTGAGCAGAGTTTCCAGGAGATTAAGAAGAGACTGACGACGGCACCGATTCTGACTTTGCCTTCTGGGACCGAGGGGTTCGAGGTCTTCTGTGATGCGTCCCATAAGGGACTGGGATGTGTTTGATGCAGCAGGGTAAGGTGGTGGCTTATGGCTCGCGGCAGCTTAAGCCCTATGAGAAGAACTACCCTACCCACGATCTGGAGTTGGCAGCTGTGGTGTTCGCGCTGAAGATTTGGAGGCATTACCTGTATGGAGCGTCGTGTAAGGTTTACACGGACCACAAGAGTCTCAAGTATTTGTTCACTCAGAAGGAGTTGAACTTGAGACAGAGAGGTGGTTGGAGCTACTTCATGACTACGATTTAGAGATCCTCTACCACCCGGGTAGAGCGAATGTTGTTGCAGATGCCTTGAGCCGGAGAGGTGCTTCGGGTGTAGCTTGTGCTCTGACGGGAGTCCAGAGGTCCGCCTTAGAGCTGCAGCGTATGGGTGTTTGGGTAGTCAGACCCGCCAGTGCCAGTGTGATAGCAGCGCTTCAGGTTCAGTCTTCGTTGGTAGACAGGATCCGGGTTGGTCAGGAGGCAGATTCAGCTTTGTGTCGGGTCAGAGGGGCTGTCTTCAGATCAGAGTTCAGACTTCAGTGTCTCCAGTGATGGGTGTCTGCGTTTCAGAGGCCGTGTATGTGTGCCAGACGATGCAGTGCTGCGTAGGGAGATCCTTCAGGAGGCTCACGGAGCGCCATACTCAGTTCACCCAGGAGGGGTGAAGATGTATCGAGACCTCAGAGAGTCATTCTGGTGGTCTGGGATGAAGCGTGATATCTCAGAGTTTGTTTCGAAGTGCCAGACCTGTCAGCAGATTAAGGCTGAGCATCAGAGGCCAGCGGGTTTGCTTCAGCCCCTTCCCATTCCTGAGTGGAAGTGGGGGAGAGTGTGGGGATGGATTTCGTTATGGGTTTACCCAAGACTCCTTCGGGTTGTGATGCTGTTTGGGTGATAGTTGATCGTCTGACGAAGTCTGCTCATTTTCTGCCGGTGAAGAAGACCTTCAGTTTGGAGCGTTTAGCTCGGTTGTATCTCGATGAGATAGTGAGACTTCACGGGGTGCCTACTACTATTGTGTCTGATCGTGACCCACGTTTTGTTTCGAGATTTTGGCGCAGTTTGCATCAGGCCTTGGGTACGAATTTAGCCTTCAGTTCAGCTTACCATCCCCAGTCGGACGGCCAGACAGAGAGGACTAATCAGATTTTGGAGGACATGCTTCGCGCATGTGTCCTGGACTTTGGAGGTAGCTGGGAGCAGCATGTGACTCTGATTGAGTTCGCCTACAACAACAGCTTTCAGGCGAGCATTGGTATGGCTCCGTTTGAAGCGTTGTACGGTAGGAGGTGCAGGTCCCCCATCTGTTGGGATGACCTGAAGGAGAGAGTCTTGGTTGGACCCGAGCTGGTGCAGGGAGCAGTAGAGAAGATCAGGACGATTCGGGAGCGTTTGCTGTTGCTCAGAGCAGATAGAAGTGCTATGCAGACCAGAGGCGTAGACCGCTTGAGTTCGATGTTGGTGATCATGTCTATTGCGAGTGTCGGTCGGGTGTGGTCCGGTTTGGGAAGCGTGGGAAGCTAGCCCGCAGGTTCGTTGGACCGTTTGAGATCTGGAGAGGATTGGCCCTGTGGCCTACCGGTTAGCGTTGCCACCCGCTTTGTCTGCTGTTCACGGTGTTTTTCATGTCTCCATGTTGAGGAAGTATCTGCATGATCCGTCTCATGTGATCGACTACAGCCAGCTTCAGTTGAGAGAGGACTGCAGCTTCGAGGCGGTGCCTACTCGTATTTTAGCCAGGGATGTCCGTCGGCTTCGTAGTAAGACCCTACCTATGGTGAAGGTCCAGTGGTCAGATCAGTTAGAGAGTGAAGCTACGTGGGAGCTCGAAGATGAGCTGCGTGCCAAGTATCCCTCCCTGTTCGAGCAGTAAGGTGAGTTAATCTCGAGGACGAGATTCTTTTAAGGGGGAGGTGATGTTATAACCCGTATAATTCATACCTTATGTTATATCAGTTGCAATGTTATTCTAAGTTGGATTATTATTTCTTTGCTATCAGTTGGGACCGGCGGTATTGTTTTATTGAAGAGGGCAGGAAGGTCTCTTTAAAACAATTAAGGTAATTGTTTTTTAATTAATAAGGAGGGGCCTTATTTAATTATTCACATCTAATTTTTTACATCACGTCAGTCCATTCGTGAGGAGCGTCTCGATCGTGGTTTGAACGACAGTTTCCTCTCTTCCCTTTCTCTCTCTAATTCCTCCTTGCTGAAGCGTTGATGATCTACTGCAATCTGGTTGGATCTCTGCTGCTGTGTAATCCGTTGTCCGCCTTCAGGTTTGATTCTCGAAATTCAGATTAGTAATTAGAGCAAGTTCCTCTCCTCTGCAGTTTCTGATTTTTGATTGTTGTGATGAACTCAGCGATTGTGCTCTGCGTTTGGATTCGTGTTCTGCGTGTGGCTGTTGCTTGCGAATTGCTGGAGGTTCTGCACACTCGATTTCAGGTTTGTGGTGCAGAAAGTTATACAGTTTTGAGTTTCCAAATTCTAGGTTTCCTTCGAATGTTTTCTGATTGCTGGCTTTGATTGTGGAACTCAGTGGCTGTTGTCTGTATCGGATTGTGGTTCTGCGTGGTTGGGCTCTGCTGTCTGATTCGGGATTTGTCTGCTAATTGAGGTAGGTGGTTACTCGATTCAGTTTGGAAGTTCAGCCATGGGGTGTTGCAAGAGCGTTGTCTGATTTTGTGTGTGATTCTATTAGCGTTTTGTTGTGATTTTGGATGGCTAAACCCCCATGGTTTCCTGTTTTAATGTCTGATTTGGTGTGTGTGCTTAATTGGCAATTCGTGGTGTTGAATTGCGTTGTTTTTCTGCTCTGTTCGTCTTCTGAATTTGCAGTTTTCGCACTGTCCGAACTTCTGTCCGAGCTTTGAAGTTCGGACAGTGCGTTCTTGCCTTACTGATTTTCAAGTTCGGGGTATGTCCGAACATCTGTCCGAACATAGATGTTCGGACACACCCTCAGGTTTTCCTCTGATTTAAGTTCGACCTGTGTCCGAACTTCGACGTCCGGACACAAGGTCGGACCTTCCGCGTGTTTCCCGTAAAACCTGTCCGAACATCCGTCCGAACTTGGATGTTCGGACATTCTGAATTCCTCTATCTGATTTCAACTCGACTTGTGTCCGAACATTGATGTCCGGACACAAGTTCGGACATTTGGCTTTCTCTGGTTTCTGAGTCTCGACTTGTGTCCGAACTTCGACGTCCGGACACAAGTTCGGACACCCCTCTGTTTTCACTAACTTCTTCGTTTGAACTCCGATTTGAGTGCCGTCTGCGGCATTGGATTCCTTATGTTCTGTACTACTGATTTATGAGTGTTTTGGCATATTTAAATGCAACTTTGCTTCTGTTTAAGCAATCCTTCTGTTTTGGGACATTGCACATTGTTTCTGAGCCGTGAATGGCTGGGTCGAGCTATTCCGTGGTATACCATGTAGACGTCATTCTGAGTGTGGGTCATTCCCTTTCTGTTCTGTGGGGTTGACGAACCCTTTGGCTCTTTCGAGTCATTTCTGCGTTGCCGAGAGACCTGGTATGGTCTATGGGTCTCCGACCCTTCTGAGTGTGTGCATTGTGTTTTGTCCCCTTTCTGTTTAAGTGCTGACTGTTTCTGATATGGGAACCCCTTGAGTTCCACTCTGTTTCTGTTCTGAAAGCTTCTGGATATTGAGAATTGTGGATAAATGCTTATCTTCTCCTTCTCTGTTTTCAATTGTTTTGAGCGACCTTACTGATGACGGTCGCTGCTTACTGGGCATAGTTGTGTGCTCATTCCCCTACTTCTAACATTTTTGCAGATTGATCAGCGAGGATCATCCTAAGTTCTGGAGCTATAGTATTTAGCTTTTATGTTCATTCAGTTTGATACTTTGAGATGTTGTAGCCTTCGGGCCTTATACTTTTGACTTCTGTTTCTGACTCAGTTTCGTATTTGGGATTTTGGTATTTGTTCCGCTGTATTTGAGTACATTGGTTTACAATTTATGTAAACTTGTTTTGGGCCTTTATTGCGTTTGAGTGTTTTAGAGCCTTGCGTTATTAGGTAGTAATACGCGGCGTGTAGCACCCTTAACTCTTAGGCCGGTTTTAGGGGGTTACATAATCAACCCTATTATACATTCCTAGTCATTTCCTTGACAATTTACAACATTCTCCAACAATTTTCTCTTCCATCACCCAAGTGTATTCATTACCACCAAAACTAGAAGCTTATTATCCACCTCTAGCATCCTCATCACTACACAAGCTTCCCAAATTCTCATTGTTACATTCGCTAGTTCATACCTAAATCATCTCAAAACATTATACATCATTTCCTCCAAACTTTGCACAAGTCTTACCATTCCTCATACCATGACTTTGGTGTGTTCAATACACCCACCAATCCTCTAATTCCTCCTAGACATCTCTAGGTCATACTAAACCTCAAGAACTTCTTAATTAATCATTTCCACTCAAATTCCTTTTAATGTCTCCTAGTAATCCTAGGTCATATTAACTCACAACCACCACCAAAACACTTGTTTTCTACTCAAATTTCGCCATAGCTCCTCTAGTACATTATCATGCCCACAAGCTTTGTTTTTCGGATTCATTCATCTCACACACATCAAATCCTTTCTCATCATACTTTCTCACCCAAATCAACTCATTCCCAACAAACTTAATATAGGGCAATAATCTTAAATTGCATAGCACTAAGGCTCTTAAATGACATGGCTCTTAGGCCCTTAAATGACTTAAACTTAAACACTGAATTTCCCACATATAAAAGCTGTCAACCTGCAAATACATGCAACAATGCTCCCACAGCAATATAAGTGTTCTCTTAATTCACCTTATACTTATCTTACTAACTCATTTCCATTGGCTCCTTAATCATAAGTTCATAAGCTTGTTTAAATTCTTTTTCCTAGGTTATATAACCCATTACCTAATGTAAGCTTTAAGCTACATTAGTACTTATCTAAATCTCATCCCTTAAAGTCTTAAACAACCATTAAGTAAGTAATTTACCTTATTTTCCTCAAGTTTCTTAACTTTCTCCTTAGGCTTTTCCCTTGGAATTCTCGTCCACCATCTTTATTTCCCTTGCCAATGTTCTAATCAGTATACAATGACTCTCATGAGTGCTAAACAATACACTAACCTTAAGGAATCATTCCTAGGTTAAAAATGTGTTTTAAGGTATTAAAATGAGTGTTTACCTTTGAAGTCTTAAATTAAGCTTGGATATGAATCAAGAAGGACCTCCTCTAGCCCTTGGAGAATAAAAACAAGCTAGAACAAGGGATAAAACAAGGTATCTTAAGAGGCAAATTTGTGGCCATATAGAAAAAATGGTGGAAAGTTGATTTTTCTTTCACTTTCATTACCTTGGATGAATGGAGAACCAAAAGAGCTCTGCAAACTTGATTTTCCTCCATCAATGGAGTTTTCTCATGGCACCAAACTTGAGCTTTGAAGGATTTGAAAAGATAGAAAGGTAGGTCTAGCTCCAACTAAGAGAAACCTATGCTTAGTTTTTGATTTGGAGCTAAAATGAGTATTTGGTGGACATTTGAAGATGGTGGTGCCATGGGTGCTGCTTGGACGGTTTTAGAACAGAGAAAAAGAAGAAAAATCAGTGGGGAAGAAGAGAAATGAAGAAGAGAGGAGAGAGGTATGCTAAAGTAAGTATATTGTCTTTATAAAGCAAATAGTGAACTTCTACCCTCCTTCCTCTTTTCTTAAAGTGCTGGCTCCCTTTGGTGATGAATCACCACTTACAAACCGTGCCCCCTTTGATATTTAAGGAGTGTTTTGACCATTGACCACTTAAGAAGTCATTTGACTCATTTTGGGCACTATTTGGCACTATTCACAAATTTATGCATAAATTTGTGAAATTTTTTATTCCCATTGATTTAGGCATCCTAATGTGATACTAATTAGTACACATGTTGATTAAGGTGTAATCATGGGCATTTAGCCACTCAAAACCCATTTCTAAGACAACTTCTCAACAAGGTGCTTTGAGGAGTCTAAAAGCACATTTTGTGTTTAAGCTTGTTTTTGAGCTTGGTTTTCTTTTGTAATTGATTTAACATGTCCATTAGCATGTTAATAAAGTCTTATAATGTTATTTGGGTGCTAATCAAAGTCACTCCAAGCTTAGAGCACATTTTGCCTAAATTGCCCTTGAGGCGTTTTCTTGTGTTTTCCTTGGTTTAAATTGTCTACCAATCTTTCTAAGGCATGTTTTAGCCTTATTACCACATAAATTGATGTTTACTTAGCATACTTAGGTTTGGGGTATTTCAATCTACCCCTCTTAAAAGAACTTTGTCCCCAAAGTTCCCATGCATCTTATCTTATTAGAATACATGGCTTACCTCATTACATAGATCATATAGATCATACTTATGTGTACCTAAACTTATTGAATCATTAGGTCTGTCATATATCTATCCTCAATTATCACACAACATGCCTAAGCATGTATAGCACTCAAAATTCCCTTTAATCCTTTTTGATGATTAAAACAATCACATAATTGTCATCGTATTCTCCCATGTCACCGGTCCGTAGACAAAGGCTCGTTCGTCCTCGCCACCATGGGCCAGAATACAAAACAACTCTGCTCTCCCCATGTCACCGGTCCGAAGACAAAGACTCATGCGTCCTCGACTTCATGGGCGAGACTCAGTAAAAAGGAAATCCTTTTTACTAGGTCATGTGAGGAATAATTCCTCTAAGTAAAAATACAATTGACTCCAATTTCGTTTTATCCTAACGCCTCTATCCTTAGCGTGATTTAATTGTGACCACTGGTAAGGAGTTTCAGGAATCATCCAACCCTGATGTGATCAGCATCAGTGTTGGACTATCCCTCCACCCCAATTTGTGTTCCGTATCCCTTGATCCCTGGAAAATCAAGTTCCTCCTCCCACATCATTTTCAAACATCAAATAATTCACTCATTTCCAATTTTCTATCTTTTTAGTCTTTCTAGTCGTAATCAATACATCTCCAAGGTGTGGACTCAGTCCATCAATCATTCCCAGTTCATCTCTTAGTGATTACCTTTAGACTCTCACTCCTACTAAGTTCTATATCAGTCTCATACCAATTCTCACCATCTTATACCTCATAGCATTACTATTTCCTACCTCATACTCATATCAAATAATATCTCATAGTGTTATCTTATTCTTATCTCACACATATTTCATATCGACTAATATCTTTTATATTCCTTATTCCTTAAGTCTCCTTAATCCTCTTCACTAATTTTCTTAACTTGTACTCACACAGAGTTAACAAGATAGGTACTTAATATGTATGGTATTCACATCTTTTGTGCGCAATAACCATAATTTATCTCAAATCGTTTATGTAAAACAAATTCTCAAATTCTTTTGTGCTATGCACACAGTAGTTTACGTACTTAGTACATAAACATACGCTAAGCGGTTTTCGCTCTACCCCCCTTAAAATGGATTACGCCCACATAATCAACATTATATAATCCTTGAACATAGGTTCAAGATGTCTAATTCTCACCAAGCATTCTAGCTTCCATGTCATCTATCTCACTTATAATTCGATTAGAGGGTCATAGCTATGTTAATGGCTAGTCTCTGTATCGAGGATCCTTCACGGTACTTAAACCATTTTTTTAACTTAGTTTGGTCTAACCTCAAAGGTACTGATCTGCTAGCTTCCGCTGCGCGACTCTGATGATCTTAGGCTTAACTGCGTTTCTTATCCTTTTATAGTACTGTGTATCCTTCTGCCTCCTTACAGTTTAGGAATATTGGTCTCTCAGTGGACACGTGTTATCTTTATAAATACACGGCCCTAATGAGTTGTAACTCGACTATCCATTCTCCCTAAAGATAAAAAGTTCATACTCTTAGTGTTTCCTCAAGTGTCTAAATCGTTCTTTCCATCTGACCTTTGGTCTGAGGATGATTCTTAATCTGAAACTGTTGTTTAGTGCTTATTGCTCTTTACAGTTTAATCTCTTATGTCTTAAGACATGTCCAATGTCTGTACTTAACAATCCGTGCTCTTCGCACTCCATAGTTCCTAATTATTTGCTCTCTGATTCCTTTGTGTTGTTGGTTCAACTGAATTCCTTCTCTTCAACTGTTGTGGCTGTAGTTGTTCTTGTCTGATCTTGCGTCGTTGACCGTGGTACGGAGTCGACTACTTCCCGTGTTCCTTACACCACTCGTTCACATGCATGGGGTACCCTACTGATAAGTGTCCAAATGAGCATGTTTTATAGGTGTATTTCATATACTATATCAGCACTTTTCTTGCTCATTTCTCCACTTTGGTTAGTTTTCTTCTAGTTTATGTTTTATTGGTTATCTCACCAATTTATTGTTTAAACATGAGGAAAACCAAGCTGGGAGCAAAGTAGACAAAGAGACGAACGCATAGATGCAAACGGCTCAGAAAACGGAGTCCAAACGAAGAATCTAGAGCCGGTCAAAGTTCGTAGAAGAAAATAAGTCAAAAACTTGTGTCCGTGGCTGCGTCCGCCTAACAAGGGGCGGACGTGGTTGACGTCCGCATAAAACTGGGCGGACAGGGAGCGGACTTCATGGTGTCCGCATGAAACTGGGCGGACAGGGAGGCGGACAGAATTGTGTCCGCATAAACTTAGGCGGACAAGGAGCGGACAGAGTGACGTCCGCATAATTATGGGCGGACAACGAGGCGGACGTGAGTGACGTCCGCATAACCTTAGGCGGACACAGGGGCGGACGTGACTAAATTCAGACGCGATAGTTTTCTTCTTCCTTCTTCCTTTGCGGCGCCACAGACATGTCGAACTGCTTCTTCATTAATATCAGGCGGCGCCTACCTTAATTCCCTCACGCGTCTGTCTCCAGCTCTGTCTGCAATCAATCTGCAATCAATGTGCAATCAATTTCTTCCACTCAAGATCTGCCTCTAACCTTATCCTCTTCCTCTATATAAACCCAGCACCATCAACCTTAAACCACGTATGGAGACCAACCAGAAAACAGACCATCGCTCACCACATTATACCATTCGCTTCCATTCATTCTCTCCCGTACACCACAACACATATTCGAACCCCAGAACTCAACACTCCAAATCACTCATTCCACATACAATATCCTACGTACACGCTCCACTCTTCGTTCTCTTCATTTCTCCATTCACCATCCACACCTCCGTATTATTATTACGTCCAACCTCTGCCGGACTTATTACCAGTTAATATGTCAGCTAAGGAGGATTTACTCTGGGCGAAGGTTTAATGATGGTTTGTTTAGTTGTGTAATCTATATTTCTACCGGTTAAAATAAATTCAGTTTGTTACGATTAAAGTTTATCTCTCCCCTTTTTAATAAATTTCATCGATTTATTAAAAAGCCTTACTAAATCTATTTTTAATCTGATCGGTGACAAACAGATAGGTTAATTAAGCCGTAAAACTGTAGGAAACTTGTTTTCATCGGACAAGTTAGTACTCAGTTGCAAGAATAAAATTCCTCACACTTAACTGCCATTTACTAGTGCTTGCTTGAGTTTTCATCGGACCTTGCACTTTCTGGTAAACGAGTTCTTATGAGTTTTCATCGGACCTTAAGATAATAATAGGAATCTTGCCAAACTATTATATTTAACCGGTAGAGATAGCATAATTAATCAGATCATATTAACCTGAACCCGGAGTTCCGTTAAATTTATCTTCAATTCACTAAATTAATCTGCTATTTACTTTTCAAGAACAAGTCAATTAACTCCCCCCTTTTGTGACAAGCTTAGGTACTTAATAATTCACCTTAGTCCCACGGTTCGATATCCGGTCGCTTACACTTTACTATACTACTACGACCGGGATTTGTTTGCAGCCCGACGTTTATTTTGAGTTTTAATTTCTTTTCTTTTATTTTAATTACACCAGTTCTAACCACTCACGATAAAACGTCTGCAAAATGGCGCCGTTTCCGGGGACTTGATTTATTCTAGTCCCTAAACCCCGGTTAATTCACCTGTTATATTATAACATTCTGTTATTGTTATCTTGTTGTTAATCTAATTTCGGACATCTGACTTCGGACATTGGACATCTAACTTCTGACATCTTAATATTATTGTCATTTATTTTCAGTCATTTAATTTCCATTGTCCTTCAAATTTCCAGTATCCTAACTACTAACTTCAAATTTCCAGTATACTAACTACTAACTTTAATTTTCTGTCATTTAAATTCCATTGTCATTTAATTTTCTGTCATTTAATTTCCATTGTCTCTAACTACTAACATTAAATTTCTGTCATCTAATTCCTAACATTTTATTTTCTCACATAATGAGTTTCTTTTCTCTGTTTTGAGTGGTGAATGCCTTTTACCAGGTCAAATAGCCTCCCAGAAAATATTAATAATCACACGGTTGGTTACATTCAAGAGATCGAAAGAACCCTTCTACGCACCCTAAGGCAGAACCGAACTCAACAAAACATTACCACCACAGTGATAGAATCTGACCCGGAAGCTGACATGGCAATTTCACCAGCGACAGTTCGAAACATTAACAGGCCGTCTAATCAAGGACAACAGCCTGCCATCGTCCTTCCTCACCTTAGCCCATCCGAATACGATGAGTGGCAGAAGCTGAAGCCATATCATCAAATCCGATGTGTAAAGGAGTTGGGCATGTTTGATGGTTCCAGTCCAGACGAAGCCCTGTTACATGTTACAAAGTTCTTGCAACATGCCAACAGTCTTACTTCGACCGACGCAGTACTCCAGTACGCAAGACTGTCATTATTCCCTCACAGCCTGACGGGAAGTGCGAGCAAGTGGTATCATAGCCTGACACCAAGAACCATTGGTACTTGGGATGACATGGCCACCAAGTTCTACGACAAATTCCTACCCCCGAGCCGAACGTTGGAAATGATTGCTGAAATCTATAATTTCAAGCAACCAGGGTCAGAGAATATTTGTGAAACTTGGGACCGTTTCAAGGGACTACTACTTACTTGTCCTCACCATGGTCTGACGAAAGAACAAGTATCACAATAGTTTTACAAAGGCTTGATCGGTCCATGCAGAACAATGGTACTGTCCTCGTTAGGGGCTGACATTCTGAAAAAGCCAGGAGCACAATTTCTGAATAGCATGGAGTCTCTCTGTGAAGAAATCAAAGACTGGGCCTCCGGTGGATCAAGGAGCGGTACTCCAGGTTTATACCATGTTGAGGAAAGTGATAACAAGTTTGACCAGCTGATGAAAAGCCATGAGCAACTCATGGAGAGCAATGCTCAGCAGACAACAAAAGTAAGTACTCTGCAGAAAGTGGTTGAGCAGATGGCTATGAACTCTTACCCCCAGCAAGCTAAGTCGATGATTTCCCGATCATCTACAATCCCTCCAGGCTATGCACCTCTGTCCCAATCATCTCCAGTTATTTCTTGTACGCAATGTGGTGGACCTCATGACTACGAACAATGTCCCTAACTACAAGAATTAAAAGCAGCAGAGGAAGCAAACTGTCTCACCAACAATTCAGGGTACAGACAACCTTGGCAACATAACATGCAATCCAATCTTCGCTACTCAAACACCGACAATATTCAAAACCCACATACACTACAAACATCTCAAAATTACAGACCTCAGACCAATTTTCAAGGAGGCCAAAGGCAGTATCAGCAACAGCCTTATGGCAATGATGCTTCTTCGAGTCGGCCAACTCAACCTCCTTCGAATCCTGAGTCTGAAATGTCCCAAATGCAAGAGATGTTTAAAGCGATGATGGGTAAGTCCCGAGACACGCAAGAGGAGGTCACAGCCCTTCACAAAGACCAAAGAGCCTTGCAGTCTCAAATACAACAGCTTCTAACTCAACAAAGACCTCCTGGTCAAATCCCTTCACAAACCAATCCAAATCGAAAAGAGTATGCAAAAGCAATTTACGTAGTGGACCAGCCCATCACATTAGCTCAAAGGGAGCAACAATCCGAGAGTAAAATGGTCCCTGAAGTGGAGCAGCAGGCTGAGGAAGAATACCTGGACATGAACCAACTGAAGCTCTATGCCAAATTAGTTGCGATAAATGAAATGATGGAAGGTCCACTAGACCTTACATCACAGCAACCGGAGAGCGAAACGGTTCATATAGTGGACGAATTACCTGAGGATTTGAGTTACTCTATATCACCACCCCCGTTTGAACCTGAGCAAACGGCATCAAACCTTCTGCTTGAGCTTGAAGACTAGCCATCAGAGGACAACTTCTACCTCAACTTCATGGAGTCCCCTCCCTCTGAAGTCAATTACTGTTATTTTCCCTCCTTCTCTATGCTATATCCAGAAAATGAGGATAGTTACATCCTCAAAAATGAAGAGGAGGAAATGCTCGCTCCCGCCAGAAGATCCAAACAAAACACCAATATCACCTTCAAGGAGCCATCTCCCTCTGAAGTTGAAATCAATCAGGGCTCTTCCTATGAGCCTCTTCAAAAATATGAGGATATATACGTCCTCAAATTTGAGGAGGAGGAGCCATCCAACTTTGATCCTCGCACCAAGGGACATCCATTGAAAAATCAGGGCCCTTCTCCAAAGAAAAATAATGCCCACCCAACCCACCCATTGAAGCCCACTTCCATCTTCATTTTCGTTCCAGGGGAGGAAATTTACATCCTCGACTCTGAGCAAGCACCACCACTACCATCTTGCATCCATACGGCTAAACAATAGAGGGAGAATGTTTACATTCTCCAGTTTTAGGAAGCACTACAACCATCACCCGGTTTTCAATACAATATTAATGGCAGTAAACATCTCCTTCAAAACCAGGTTTTGTGGAGTTTGTCTTTTCCTACTGTAATTATTGCTGTAATATTTTATTTTGATCCAGGTGGTTCGGTCCTACATATTGCCAATTTCCTGTTCCCGGTACTACCATTGTCAACTTTCATTTATGATCCGGGATAATGACGAAAATGCGTCTAGCTAGAGACGTTAAACCCGGGCAGCTTGGTGGGAGGCAACCCACTATCTATCTTTTGTCTTTCCTTTAATTTAATGTTGTTTTCCTTTTTGTACTATATTTCCCTTTTATATGTTATAATAAAAGGCAGGTTTTACTTGAGCTCTTCTGGCTGTGTAGAATATTCCTTAATGGTACATTTCATGATATTCCACAGCTGCACTCAAGTGTGGGGGAGCTCTACACACTCTACGAAATTTGGGGAGTACACTCTTTCCTTTATTAATTGCATGCCCTGTTAATTTAATTCCATCTACGCAATGAGGGCATTGCTTGAGCTTAAGTGTGGGGGAAGAGCCTTTTCAGGGCATTTTGTGCTTAAAATGTTTTAATCTCTCTGCTTATCTTGCATTTGTTCAAAAAATTAAAATTGTGTACCCTGCTAATGTAGGTTGTTCTCTTTAAAAACAAATACTATTATGAATTGTGGGATAAATGGTACAAATTTAAAAAAAATCATTTGATTACTTTTGAGGAGCATTTTTCTTATGCGGTGTGACCAAATAATCTGCAAATGGTTGGATTTTATTGCTCAGGGTTTCTTTCTGTCTTCTCTCTTTGGGATTGCTAAGGGGTGCTTCTCTGTTAAAAAAAAAAGAATACAAAAAATAAATAAGGGACTTGCGAGACACCATTGGTAACCAACAAAAGAGAGTTGAGTGTTCTTAAATACAAAGGCGTGATGCCTACATTTTCTCATCCCTTATGCAAAGGTGAAACAAATGCATAAATCTATTTTTCCTTTTGTTTTCTCCTCAATGCCCATTCTTGAGAGAAGTTGGCCATGGTATAAGTTCTCATAGTCACCTAAACAAAGAAGCATTGAAGTACCTTGGATCATACCCCGAAACTCTTATTTTATTTTACCTTGAGCACACCTATGCCACCAGCAGTTGATGGATCACACTCCTCAATAAGTTAAAAAGATCATGAACTGTTCACCCCTTTATCCTACCCTTCATAATAATATTTGTTAGTATTGAGCATTCCCTACTTACTTGGGTACGTGGTTTTGCTTGAGGACAAGCAAAAAGATAAGTGTGGGGGTGTGATAAGTGTCCAAATGAGCATGTTTTATAGGTGTATTTCATATACTATATCAGCACTTTTCTTGCTCATTTCTCCACTTTGGTTAGTTTTCCTCTAGTTTATGTTTTATTGGTTATCTCACCAATTTATTGTTTAAACATGAGGAAAACCAAGCTGGGAGCAAAGTAGACAAAGAGACGAACGCATAGACGCAAACGGCTCAGAAAACGGAGTCCAAACGAAGAATCTAGAGCCGGTCAAAGTTCGTAGAAGAAAATAAGTCAAAAACTTGTGTCCGTGGCTGTGTCCGCCTAACAAGGGGTGGACGTGGTTGACGTCCGCATAAAACTGGGCGGACAGGTAGCGGACTTCATGGTGTCCGCATGAAACTGGGTGGACAGGGAGGCGGACAGAATTGTGTCCGCATAAACTTAGGCGGACAAGGAGCGGATAGAGTGACGTCCGCATAATTATGGGCGGACAACGAGGCGGACGTGAGTGACGTCCGCATAACCTTAGGCGGACACAGGGGCGGACGTGACTAAATTCAGACGCGACAGTTTTCTTCTTCCTTCTTCCTTTGCGGTGCCACAGACATGACGAACTGCTTCTTCATTAATATCAGGCGGCGCCTACCTTAATTCCCTCACGCGTCTGTCTCCAGCTCTGTCTGCAATCAATCTGCAATCAATTTCTTCCACTCCAGATCTGCCTCTAACCTTATCCTCTTCCTCTATATAAACCCAGCACCATCAACCTTAAACCACGTACGGAGACCAACCAGAAAACAGACCATCACTCACCACAGTATACCATTCGCTTCGATTCATTCTCTCCCGTACACCACAACACATATTCGAACCCCAGAACTCAACACTCCAAATCACTCATTCCACATACAATATCCTACGTACACGCTCCACTCTTCGTTCTCTTCATTTCTCCATTCACCATCCACACCTCCGTATTATTATTACGTCCAACCTCTGCCGGACTTATTACCAGTTAATATGTCAGGCTAAGGAGGATTTACTCCGGGTGAAGGTTTAATTATGGTTTGTTTAGTTGTGTAATCTATATTTCTACCGGTTAAAATAAATTCAGTTTGTTACGATTAAAGTTTATCTCTCTCCCTTTTTAATAAATTTCATTGATTTATTAAAAAGCCTTACTAAATCTGTTTTTAATCTGATCGGTGACAAACAGATAGGTTAATTAAGCCGTAAAACTGTAGGAAACTTGTTTTCATCGGACAAGTTAGTACTCAGTTGCAAGAATAAAATTCCTCACACTTAACTGCCATTTACTAGTGCTTGCTTGAGTTTTCATCGGACCTTGCACTTTCTGGTAAACGAGTTCTTATGAGTTTTCATCGGACCTTAAGATAATAATAGGAATCTTGCCAAACTATTATATTTAACCGGTAGAGATAGCATAATTAATCAGATCATATTAACCTGAAACCGGAGTTCCGTTTAATTTATCTTCAATTCACTAAATTAATCTACTATTTACTTTTCAAGAACAAGTCAATTAACTCCCCCCTTTTGTGACAAGCTTAGGTACTTAATAATTCACCTTAGTCCCACGGTTCGATATCCGGTCGCTTACACTTTACTATACTACTATGACCGGGATTTGTTTGCAGCCCGACGTTTATTTTGAGTTTTAATTTCTTTTCTTTTATTTTAATTACACCAGTTCTAACCACTCACGATAAAACGTCTGCACCTACTGGTACATTACTACTTACCCGACCAACTCATGAATGAGCCTGTCAGGCCTGCAAGCCCCTGTGGGGTGCAGTCGTCCCACATCTCGTTTAAGTAAACTAGTAGTGTCCGTCACACGTTAGCTATTACTAATTATGAAATATTCTGGTGTCGATCTCCTCTTTCATCATTCCATAATAACACTTATTATTCTTGAACTTAATCAAGGGAAATCCATTTATTGTGTTCTTGGGTATGGTATGCTCTAGCTCCTTTCTATATTCCTTGCTGACTCGATCTCTTAGTAACTGAGGTCTCTTTCCATAAAGCCTCTTATCTTGTTTCTCATATTATGATCTACTACCTCTTATCTTGTTTCTCATATTATGATCTACTAGGATTACACTTCCAGTTCCTAAGGAATGGGTAGTGTGCTTCCTGTGAAATCTTACCTCACCTGATCTAGACCACTGGCGTCAATGCACAGTTCGTCTACCATCTTATTCCCTTACTTATATCGGTCTCAGCTCATAGGTCTAATTGCCTTAGTGTCAATATTTGACGGCTTATACTTAATGGTCGCTTACTACGCACCATGACTTAATCCACTTATATATGTATTGTCCTCAGGACCTCTACTGCCGTGGTAGTTTGCCTTTTTTCACTGCCCATTGATGGTGTAGTTACTCAATTGTTTATTCTAATGTCTTATCTTATAGCCAATCCCTTCTTGGTGTAAACACACTGGGAGTTCTTTAATTTTCAGTGTATGGCGGTTGTCGTACCGTGTTGTAATTTTGTTATCTCTTAATATGAAGGTGTTTTGCTTTCATTTCGATTTTGTATGTAGGTCAGTCTCTCTCACGTTCTTCCTTCCCTTATGATGTTATTTAACATGTAATTTAATCGGTTACTGAAGAAGTTATCCGTTGGATCACAAGCTCTTCTGAGCGTTGGTCACCTAACACGCCATACTGTGCACTCACAATTTTTATCTCTGATGATTACTGATTCTTAAATCCTGGGTGTTGGATATGAGGTCTGTCTCTGCAGCCTTCCTTATTCTCAATTGTATCTGGTATGTTCTAAGGTAATCTCAAGGTTTACGGTCTCCATTTTCTAACAAAAGCGTATTATATCTCTAATAAGTGAAAACCCTTTTTGAGGGGTTTATTCCCACTCATGGCCTCACAACAAGAAGAGGTATCCCCACCCAAAAAAGTATGGTTTGTTAGCCGCCCCTGACAATGTACTATCTCATTATTCTCATTGGTGCCCTTTCCTGGCAATATTTTTCACAATCTAAGTTATAGGTTTGATAACCGTTCATATCTATGAATCGTAGTTCCTTCATGGGTTAAATAAGCTCTCTTATAACTTACTGCGCCTCGGCTCTGATGTGGTTAACATCCTTGGCTCGTAGGCTCTTAATGCTTAATGTCTCAGTTCCTTACTTGCATTCTTACTCATCTGTAGGTTATCCTCATAGGTTTCTGGTTCTTTGAACACTATCCACCGTCAGCTTACATTTTAAATGTAGTACCAGGTCTCATGGCAAGTTGTTGCATCCTGCTTCCCACTATGGAAGTTCGTTCAGGTGATCTGGCGCTAACCAGTGTCTGTGACAATTCCGTCGTTTTCATGTACTTGCTCCTCTTAACAATTACGGATCAGTTCGTATTAGGCATCTGCCTTACGGTGTCTAAGTAGGATATTTATCCTGTCATCTTATGCTTCCATCTCAACGCTTCGTCCAACTTCCGTTGACTACGCCACCCGTTGATGATCGTTCATACTTAGGTGTTAATGAGGTAGGCAGCCATTACTAACCGTTGTTCATCAGTTTTTTCGGCTCGACTATGCCCGCTCTGTGGGGTAGTGCTCTGAGCTTTCCTTTTTCGGTATTGTATGTCTTTAATTCTTCGTAGGTTACTGCTTAAGTTCATTCCCTCTGTCCCTGTTTCTGGGGTTTACCAACATCTTCAATGAAGAATGTTTATTACTGATATTCTTAGTGATCATTCTGGGTGTGTTATCTAGTTCCTGTTGGAAGACGTTGTGTCAACAGTCTCCATTGTATCTTGTAATACATTCCTTGTATGTTATTGCTTACATAGCGTTTTTGCTCGGATTACTGAGCGATCTCTTAGGTTTTCTCTCCCCGTGGTTTGTTACTGGTGTTCATACCCGTATTGTCGGTTGTTGTTGTAGTAGGTTGTACTGTGGTTAAAATTTATGTCATTTAATATTCCGTCCAAGTTCAGCTCCCTGCTGACTGGTGTATTAACTCATCTCATCATGGTCAGGCCGTTAGGCCCTTCCACGGTCTCATTCTCTCGTTCTTATGGATTTGCAATCCGGTATTGGTGTGTTATTACGACTGTAGCGTTCTACTATCTCACCATGAAGGCTTTCCGTGTAGCTTAACCGTGGTAGCACTTGCTATGGCAAGTGCGCCATGCAAGATGGGCTACCGG
This sequence comes from Limonium bicolor, assembly GCA_023374045.1. Lineage (NCBI taxonomy): Eukaryota > Viridiplantae > Streptophyta > Magnoliopsida > Caryophyllales > Plumbaginaceae > Limonium > Limonium bicolor. The sequence continues at coordinate 312,190,809 of CM041777.1, read as the reverse complement.
TACTGTGTGTGTCGGTGATGGTACTTCCACTTAATTTCTATATCTTTGGTAGTCCTCGTGACTCCTTCGATGTTCTTTTATTTTGGATAACTATCCATCCGACAGTTTCCTGGTTGGTTTGACAGTACCGTCACTCATCAGGGCGCTCCTCTTCTGAGGGAACCCCTTGTTATTTACCCATGTCTTAATCCTCGCTCCCGTTTCCACACATTTGTCGTGGTTACTAAGTAATGGTTCTCCTTTAGGCACTACATCGTAGTCCCATTTTAATATCTAATTTGTACATGTTTCCATAGTCGCCTTAGCTGTGTCGGACAGGTTTATAACCTTTTTCATTGTATGGGGTTTGGAGTTCTCGTTTCTAACTGGACCTTTCGGTAGTCTTAATTCTCATGCTTTGAATTATCCCACTGTTATTCTCATTTGGAGCACTATCCGGTACTCATTTTGCTTAACTTTTCTTATCCATGGCACTCGTAGAGCTTTTCTTATCATTGATATGGCGAGTTACTTCGACTGCGTAGCATGTCAACCCATATTGCCGGTAATCTCCGTTCTTTTACTGATAGAATTCCATTGGTAGCGCCTGTTTCACTGTTGCGCTCCATTAAAACGTTCAAGTTCTCATAAACTGTTGTACAACCAGATGTTTCTCGTATTGCTCATTGTTAACTAAGTACCAGATCGGGTTTTCCCGAGTAAGGGAAGGCTTTCTTCTCTCTGGCGTTTGTTCCTGTATTTCAAGTAAGGGATGTAGAGGGCGGGTTTAGGTACTATGGATATCCGGTAAACACCGGGAAGTCCTAACTAACGCGCATCTCACTCTATCACTCAACCCTTAACCCGTAACTCAAACTCAACCTCAGTATTCTCCTAAGTTCGGTAATTATTGTCTTCAGAGCGTAACTACGCTCTAATACCACTTTTTGTAACACCCCATCTCGATCCAATCGTGGTTATCGCAAACTTATCACCATATATCCAAACGTTGCAGCGGATTCAAATACATTCCAGGACCTTGCCACGGTCTGACTAACAGAATATACCGAACATTAGTACTTACAAGTCTTAACCAAATACATATCATTCTTACAATCCCCTCACATCCTATACAACTTACTAACTCAAAATGCCATACGAGTGTACATGCACAACTCGTAGCCCACACTTAACCCGTAACACATCTACCCCATCTTACTCTCATGACGGTCACCTTCTGACGATCACCTGCGTAGTGAAAACAGCCCCCAAAGGGGGTCAGCAAAATTGCTGGTACGATCCTCTCATGGCCCCCAAGCTAACGTGGCTACGACGACTAATTGTCGATAGCATGGAGGTTGATTAGATGCACAACATAATAGGAAGTGCAATAAACAACAAGCCAAATATGAACAATCAAAGTTCAAACACAATGAACGACTTAGATGCGTTCCCTTAATTAGTGAGTCAATTATTTAACTCCTTAGGTTATGTTTCCTCTTAATCCCAGTCCAACCTTATCCTACCTCAGTCTTAGTCCTTATCTTAGTCTTAGAAAACAAACCATCCTTTAAATAGAAATGGTTGTAGCTTATCTCAGTCTTAGAATACAAACCACTCTTCAAATAGAAATGGTAGTATCATATCTCAAACCTTATCTTAATCTTAGAATACAAACCATTCTTTAAATAGAAATGATTGTATCTTATCTCAATGTTTATTTTTGTCGGGTCAAAAGCAACCCTAGCCAATGAGCTATTAACTCCAATGGTTGAATAAACAACTTATCTTAAAATTTAGGATTTAGGTGATCCTACCGCACCATCTTAATGCCTCCTACCTTGGACTGGATGTCCAATGTAGCTGAGCCGGCAACCGACCCTAGGCAACAAGTCCGGAGACAAGTCCTTAAGCGGAAGTCGGATCTGCTTTAGATACCGACCCCCTTTCCTTAACATGCATGACCGGAGTCAGTCCCGGATTCCTCACTCCCCCCAAGTACCAGTTAGTAGAAGTCTCAAGACAATGTTTGTTGGTTAAACCTCTTTTGGTTATTAAAAAACTAATATTTGGGAGTGTTCCTTAGTCTCACTCAATTCCTTACTAAACGTTAGTTAGTAAGTTCCCACGGTAAGTTGTATTAGTTTTCAAACATCACACAACAACACAATAAACATAATAATCAGGTTGCATGCTTTATCTTGTTTAGCCCGCACACATAAACAAATAGCACACAAGCCGAGGGACACCTTGTTAGCAAGTAGGTCCCAAGAAGAACTGTGTCGTTCACCGTTGGCCGTTCGGTCGCTTACTCTCCTCCGGAGTCCAAATTCTCAAACCCTAAAACATTGATCGAATTGGGTGGTTAAGTACTTTTATATAACTTAGCTTACTTAATCACTAATGATTTCCCACTAAGAACCACTAAGTCATTGTAATTTAACCTTAACCACTTATGTTACTTACTTCTCATTTAGCTCACACTTGTTCACACCTCCAATGGTCTTACAACTACACCAAACAACTCCTAACAACCTCATAATAACATTACCCAACAAGCCCCCTCCATTTACCACCTTAAAAACACATTTTCTTTGTAAATTGCCCTGGTCCGGGACATGGTCCGGACCTAAGGTCCCGGACCAATATGTCTGATGTGCTCTCGGCCTTATTTTAGCTATTGTCTGGGACTTGGTACTTACTCAAGGTCCCGGACCAGTCCCTGGGTACATTCTCGACCTGATTTTAGTGCTGGTCCGGGACTTTATCTAAGGACTAAATCCCGGACCACATTTTAAACTGTCAAATTTTACAGTTTTGATCCTCTTTCCACACTTGTTCTTTTGTCCAATCTTCTTCTAATCTTTCCCAAAGTATTCACACATACTCTAACACCATTTAAGCACCTAAAATCCTCCTAACTCATGGATCAACTCACCTCCAAATTCCTTGGTCATTATTCAAGTTTCTTATTAAACTCTTAACACTTATAACTTAATTCCGTACACTTCCAACATGTAAATTTTGTCTAAACCTCCAACTAACCAAAGTGTTTCCTTTTCACCAATATAACTACTCCCCAAACATCATCATTCACCCATTTCTCCTTTGCTAAACCTTCCAAGGTCATCTTGCGTCTCCATGCACAAATCTCTCTCCTTTCCATTTGTTACACATCATTCCTAAACTCTTAAACATACCTATACATTTCTTTTCATCCTCTTAGCACCTTAGCATTGCTCTTCATTTACATTGACCACACAACACCCTCCTTAGACATTTCCATCTCGTTTACTCAATTTACTCACCATTCTCATAATCATACCCTCTTATACATTCCTAGTCATTTCCTTGACAATTTACAACATTCTCCAACAATTTTCTCTTCCATCACCCAAGTGTACTCATTACCACCAAAACTAGAACCTTATTAATCCACTTCTAGCATCCTCATCACTTACACAAGCTTCCCAAAATTCTCATTGTTACATTCGCTAGTTCATACATAAATCATCTCAAAACATTATACATCATTTCCTCCAAACTTTGCACTAGTCTTCCATTCCTCATACCATGACTTTGGTGTGTTCAATACACCCACCAATCCTCTAATTCCTCCTAGACATCTCTAGGTCATACTAAACCTCAAGAACTCCTTAATTAACTCATTTCCACTCAAATTCCTTTTTAATGTCTCCTAGTAAACCCTAGGTCATATTAACTCACAACCACCACCTAAACACTTGTTTTCTACTCAAATTTCGCCATAGCTCCTCTAGTACATTATCATGCCCACAAGCTTTGTTTTTCAGATTCAATCATCTCATACACATCAAATCCTTTCTCATCATACTTTCTCACCCAAATCAACTCATTCTCAACAAACTTAATATAGCGCAATAATCTTAAATTGCATAGCACTAAGGCAATTAAATGACATGGCTCTTAGGCCCTTAAATTAATTAAACTTAAACACTGAATTTCCCACATATAAAAGCTTTCAACCTGCAAATACATACAACAATGCTCCCATAGCAATATAAGTGTTCTCTTAATTCACCTTATACTTATCTTACTAACTCATTTCCATTGGCTCCTTAATCACAAGTTCATAAGCTTGTTTAAATTCTTTTTCCTAGGTTATATAACCCATTACCTAATGTAAGCTTTAAGCTACATTAGTACTTATCTAAATCTCATCCCTTAAAGTCTTAAACCACCATTAGGTAAGTAATTTACCTTATTTTCCTCAAGTTTCTCTTAACTTTCTCCTTAGGTTTTTCCCTTGGAATTCTCGGCCACCATCTTTACTTTTCTTGCCAATGTTCTAATCAGTATACAATGACTCTCATGAGTTCTAAACACTACACTAACCTTAAGGAGTCATTCCTAGGTTAAAAATGTGTTTTAAGGTATTAAAATGAGTGTTTACCTTTGAAGTCTTAAATTAAGCTTGGATATGAATCAAGAAGGACCTCCTCTAGCCCTTGGAGAATAAAAACAAGCTAGAACAAGGGATAAATCAAGGTATCTTAAGAGGCAAATTTTCGGCCATATAGAAAAAATGATGGAAAGTTGATTTTTCTTTCACTTTCATTACCTTGGATGAATGGAGAACCAAAAGAGCTCTTCAAACTTGATTTTCCTCCATCAATGGAGTTTTCTCATGGCACCAAACTTGAGCTTTAAAGGATTTGAAAAGATAGAAAGGTAGGTCTTGCTCCAACTAAGAGAAACCTATGCTTAGTTTTTGATTTGGAGCTAAAATGAGTATTTGGTGGACATTTGAAGATGGTGGTGCCATGGGTGCTGCTTGGACGGTTTTAGAACAGAGAAGAAGAAGAAGAAAAATCAGTGGGGAAGAAGAGAAATGAAGAAGAGAGGACAGAGGTAAGCTAAAGTAAGTATATTGTCTTTATAAAGCAAATAGTGAACTTCTACCCTCCTTCCTCTTTTCTTAAAGTGCGGGCTCCCTTTGGTGATGAATCACCACTTAAAAACCGTGCCCCCTTTGATATTTAAGGAGTGTTTTGACCATTGACCACTTAAGAAGTCATTTGACTCATTTTGGGCACTATTTGGCACTATTCACAAATTTGTGCACAAATTTGTGAAATTTTTTATTTCCCATTGATTTAGGCTTCCTAATGTGATACTAATTAGTACAAATGTTGATAAAGGTGTAATCATGGGCATTTAGCCACTCAAAACCCATTTCTAAGACAATTTCTCAAAAAGGTGCTTTAAGGAGTCTTAAAGCACGTTTTGTGTTTAAGCTTGTTTTTGAGCTTGGTTTTCTTTGGTAATTGATTTAACATGTCCATTAGCATGTTAATAAAGTCTTATAATGTTATTTGGGTTCTAATCAATGTCATTCCAAACTTAGAGCACATTTTTGCCTAAATTGCCCTTAAGGCGTTTTTTGTGTTTTCCTTGGTTTAAATTGTCTACCAATCTTTCTAAGGCATGTTTTAGGCTTATTACCTCATATATTTATGTTTACTTAGCATACTTAGGTTTGGGGTATTTCAGAGAGGCATGCGAGTAGGTAAACATGGGCGTCCAAGGCGGTAATGACGGGTTCTCTAACGGGATTGATTGGACGAAATGTTAGAGGGGCATATACCTAGTCATGAGTGTTCCTTTTTGGTGATGGGAATTGATCGAGGTTTTAGTTGGTGACATCCGGCTATCATAATCCAGCTTTGAAGTGTGGCGAAGCCGGCTCCCGTGGATTTGGTGTTCACTAGCCGGGGCATTCTTTGACCTAGGTCTTTGCGGCCCATTCATCGGTTTGTCACCCAGGTACATAGGGTTAATCAAATTGTACCGTTATACAAAATTTTTGACCCTCAGGAAAGGCCATTGTGTGTAAAAGCAAAGGCAAGGGTAAAATGTTCAAAGTGTGTAAAGTAATGATTTCCTAAGGATATTCTTGGGACTTTCCATTTTCATATGACTTGTTCATCATCTCAAAATACTTTTAAATATCATAGTCAATATGAAAGACATTTCACAATATTCAGATAATTTTTATTCTCGAAATATAGCTTTTAATTCATATTATAAGCTATTTTTCTTAATAATTAACGCATAGAGCCTAAAAATAAAAAGAACGGCCTCCACACATTGAAAAAATTGCCACATGGTCAACATGGCTACACACAGTCATAAACATGAACATTTTTATTTGAAGCCTAAACCCAAATTTTTAAAGAGAATTCAAGCATTCTTGAAATTTTCTCTCTCCTTTGGAAAATACCCTAATCAAGTCAAAATGTCATGAAATTTTAACAAATGATAGGGAATGATAAAGAGAATAACCCTGTTATAATTTTCAATAATTATTTGTGAATTATTAGAGGTGCCAGATTATAACATTTTTATAAAATCGGTTATTATCAAAATAACATGTTTCCAACTCTCAAAATGCCTAAAAATCATCATTTACCTATAATTAAAAGTTTATGATTTAGTTCATCCTGTAAGTCAGTTATAAAATTTAGATTCTCTTAGGGCCTATAAAGATTCTTGATAAACAAATATTTGTTTTATCAATTGGCCACACCTTTCCCATATAATTTGGCCTTGCCAAATGACCTAGAGACATACCAGAAGCCTCCCAAAGTCAAAAATCACTCTTCTAGACTTTCCTCCAATGTTTTCAACAATCCCAATACTGAAACTCTGCCGAAATTGTCCTAAAAACTCTAAAATTCTTTACTTCCTTTCCAAATTTTCAATCACCAATTCAACATCAAATGAGTGATAAAATGTAAAGAAAAAAACAAGGAAGGAGGACTCAAAATCCAAGGTTGATGCTAAACTAAAAGCCAATCGACGAGTGGATTGAAAAGTCCCGACGTGAAGACACAGGTCATTAGAGCATTTAAAACTGGTTAGAAATCATGAATTCTTAAGCCTACAAAATGCAAATGTCCTATACATAAGTTTCCTGCAAATATTAAATCTTTTGGTGTGGTTTCTCTAAGTTTTGCTAACCTTCTACCTAACTACTTGTGAGCTAAGTTTTATATTAAATTTGAGACCAATTTGAAAACTTTCAGTCAATAATGTGTTTAGAACCTTTTAGGCTACACATCTATAAAATTTGAGCTAAAATACCGTCATGAACAGTGTAAAAACAACCATATGGTGATGGTTCGGGACCACAAACTCAATGTCTGGGACCATGGGCATCATATTTGGTACCGCGGACCACCCACGAACGGCACCGGGAATTAATGTATGATTTTATCTTTAATTTTAAGGTCAAGTCTGTGGCCCAAACACCATGTCCGTGGCCACGGACACTTAAAATTTGTCATCTTTTACAAATGCAATTTATTTTTAATTTGATAGATTAGTGTTCATGGTCACGAACGGTAGCGAATTTTGACCTAATTTGGCTCCTGGACCCTAAGCTAATTTAATTTTCAGCTTTAATTTCTGTCAAAAATTGTTATAACACAATAATACAAAAAGCTTGCAAACTTAGGTAAATAAACCTTATAATAAGCCATTTCATGACATTAGTAGAGGAAAAATAGTTTTGAAAGGTAGTGAAAATAATTTGAACCCGGAAAAGCTATATTACCAAGCCCTCAAACCCGAACTCTATCTTTCCTAGTTTACTTTAGGTTATAACTTAGGTGGTGACTCAATCATAAGTTCCAGTGGGATATCCATAGTTTTAATAAGTAATGTTTAGGACATAGTTGTTAAACTTAGGCTATGAGTAGACCTTGAACCTGACCAAATCCATATCACATAATCACATGGGATAAGGTTTGAAAATCCCGGGCTCACAAACCAGCGACTCTACTAGGGACACAATTCTTAATTTTAACTAGTTTAATTTTAAGATAAGAGGGCGTAACTCAAAAATGTTATTTAAGACTTTATTATGTTGCCTGATTTACTTTTGTATGCATTATTTCCTTTTATATTATTGTTCATCATATGAGAGTGTCGAGGCACCACACAAACCGAGTTCTCCTGGACCCGCTTTAGGCAGTCTCTGTCTAAGACTCACACCTTATGCTGATGTGGATAAGTGAGAGGAAAAGAGGATGTCGTAAAGACATAGAATCGGACGTAACAATAGGTTAATGGTCAAAAGACATAGAATCGGGAATTGTCAAGGGCATTTTTGGTACATTCTATTTTAGCATGATTATCTCTCACACCTTAAAACGTTAGTGATAGCTTAATCATCTTAAATGGAATTTTTCATAGTTTTTTATAATTTTTATTCTGGAAAATTATCTTTTAATACATATTATAAGCTAATTTACTTAATAATTAGAACCCAAATTTCAAAAATTAAAATAAAAGACTCCATCATTTTTAAATAAAGTTTACAATCAGATTAATCAAGTTCATTCATGATTAGAAGCTGGCAAAATTTATTTGGAGCTCAAAACCCAAATATTAAAGGAAAAGTCAAGCCCTCTTGTAATTTTCTCTCTCCTAAGATAATGGCCAAAGCAACTCGAAATGTTATAAAGTTTTAACACATGATAAAGGATGATATCTGGAGCATAATGACATTGGAATTTCAAACTTTATTTTCCAGTAGTTATCTTTTCATTTCTGAACAGATCTAGTGAGAAATTAAGTTTAAAAATATTTCTTCCTCCAAATAAAATAATGATGTATTGGAAAATTCAGAAATATCTTTCTTTACATGCTAGTAAATTTTCATAACCAGATTCAACTAGGAAGTTAACCGACAAGTCTTAGTAAACTTAGACCTTTTACCATATTTTGACCTTATCCATTTATCTCACCCATTGTCTATATTTAGACCCTTCCCAGCTGATTCAAAACACACACGACAACCCTAGCAATCAGAAAACACAATCTCTCTTTCCGCCTCGCATGTTTTTCCCGCCTCAAGAAACCGAAATTCCTAAAAATAAAATCTTTGTGTTTCCAATCATCATAACTTCATCAAATCACCACCAAAACATGAGTAATCTTATCAAGGATACCTAGTCAGAAATTCAGGTTGAAATTCTGACAGACCGACTATCGACAAAACAGTCTAAGAATCTTGTCATGAGTGAACTTCTAGTTTCAAAGATCAAAACATGTTAGAATCTTAATTTATTGAATCCTTCAACCCTAATTTGCTCTGTGTATAAAATTTTAGTCAAATCGAGGTCTCTCGGTGTTCGGATTCATGTTTAACCAAGCGTTTGCCCTAAAAGTTGTTGGCTAAGTTTTGTACTAAATTTGACATCAATTTACGAACTTTCATTTTCTAACAAGTATAGAATATTTCAGGGAATAGGTACATATAATTTGAGCCAAAATGCCACTGGGAGCCACTTGAACGCCGTCATCCAAGGGCAGTTCGACCCCACAGACATTATGTTCGGGGTCCCAGGCGGACACCATTTCCGTAATACTAGACGCTCTCGAATGGTGGCGGGAATTCAATTTTTAAAGGTTTTTAAGTTGTGTTTGGGCATACGGACACCCTATCTGTGGCCCCGGATGTTTTAAAATTTTTATCTTTTGCAATTTTGAATATTCTGTTTAATTTGGTAGAGTAGGGTCCTTGGTCATAGACATTAGGTCTGTGGTCATGGACATCTATGAAATTTGACCTAATTCAACACCCGACCTCCTAATGCCTTTTCAACCAGGTTCCAGCTTGGTTCACACATGTAATCATTGACTAAATCTTGGATGGACAAGATAATTCCACTTCAGTTAGAGTGGAATGATAGAAGCACGGTTGTTGAAGCTCGTGGCTCACAAATTCCATGGCCTTACGGTCTCGTTATCATCTCTAATACGATAACTAATCAATACTTAAAATTTACTAGTTATTGTTTTAATTTTACCTTTAGGTAATTTAGTTATTTATTAATTTACTATTACATTAGACACCTGCTTTTAGGGATAAGAATGGTAAGAAAGTTGGTGAGTCTTGGAGCGAGGACACCGATGAGTGGATAAAAGGGCGCAACTTTCTGAGCGAGAATGTGGTCCAGGGTTTGGGACCTCGTCAAAATACTTTTTATGATACGTTAATGATGAAGGGCGAAAGCTTCACTAGTTTCACGATGAAGGTGTCGTAGTATGTTTTCGACGCTGATGCACCTTCGGACCTGTTGATCACTCTGGAAGACGTGAATGACATGTTGACTGGAGATCTACTCAAGAATATTTGTACAAGTGCACATCTTGTAAGTGTTACTTATTAAAAGCACAAATTATCATTTAGTAGCTATCACTTGTACATAATTTTTCAATTGTTATGAATTTTTAAAAGGTCTTTTGTTATCTAGGTGCTTAACTGCAAGACTCCAATTGAAGATGCAAGTAGAACATGTCACCTTCCTTTGCCCGTAAAAAATATCATCTCCTACAACTATGAGGGAAGGTCTAGAATGTCACGACCACATGACGTTTGGGTCAATGGCTGCCTTCAGGAGGGGAAGTAAACATTTGGTGATATCGTATCATCAGATGTAAGTGAACTTAAACTCACCTAATATATTTTTATTTATTTTTTATTGAACACAATTTATAAGTCTTAAGTTGAAGTTACTTGTTTACACTCGTAACAATCATTGGTTTTATTTATGGTGTGCGTCAACACATTTATCTATATAGTGATTGATCCATTGGGGAGCATTAGAAACATTTCAATATTGATAATGTGATAAGTATGAAATATAGAGCCTTTGAAGGGTTTAATTTGCCTATTATTCGTAGTAGATTGTCTAATATTTCTCACTTATCATGAGTTTTTCCTATGATTTGTGTTTAGATAATAATTGATGAATTTTATGTGTTAAATTCAGGTAAAAGTCATGGAATTGCATTCTTCACTTCACAAGCATCGCAACGCATCAAACAGGAGCAAAACGGAGTCCAAACGAAGAATATAGGCCTGAAATAAGTTTCACTCGTCAGGATACTGACATGTCCGAACATACGTCAGGACTTTTATGTTCGGACAGAGGTCAAAACTTCCAAGTTTGAATGCCGTGTACAGAATTCGAAAATATCGGTTTTTAAGAGTTAAAATGCCTATTTTTGATATAAAAAGACACATAGGATTGGGGGAACATGACCATTCACGCGAGATGCCTCAAACGAGGCTCCCACGCCATGCCTCACCTTCATCCATTATCATCGGTCAACATCATCACAATAACCATCAACATGTTAGTTCTAGTCTAGAATATGAGAAAACAAAAGGCGGATTATGAATGACGAATTACTAGCAACTGTAGGGAAAATCACATCTATCCAATTTTATTTTCCACAAATTTTTTGATTAACTTGGTCTTCTTGATTTTCACTAATCAGATCCAAACACGATTTGCAAAACAACTCTAAAAATTGATGATATTGTTCGAGAAGATGAATGTATAATGTTAATCCAGAAACAATCCATTGTATTCTCACATCCAAACCGTAGAGAAATTTAATTAAATCATATCCAGTTACAAACAACTCTCTCCTAGAGCAAATGCTATCTAGCGAGACATATTCATAAAATAGACAGAGAAAAAAGATTAAGAAATCATCTAGAATAGAAGACTCTTAAATTCACTCTGCTGTTCAGATCTGGAGTTCGTCGGGCTAGAGATTGAAGATGATGGTGGTGATGGTGATGACCGATGGTGATGGATGAAAGTGAGGTGTGGCGTGAAGTTTGCCGGGCTAGAGGTTTCAACCTCTGTCCAAACATACAAGTTCAGACGTATGTTCGCACATGTCTGTATCCTAACGAGTGAAACTTGTTTCGGGCCTATATTCTTCGTTTGGACTTTGTTTTGCTCCCTATTTGTTACGTTGAGAAGCTTGTGAAGTGAAGATTGAAATTCGACGACTTTTACCTAAATTTGCATATTAAATTCATCAATTATCATCTAAACACAAATCGTAGGGAAAACACATGATAAGTGAGAAATATTGGACAACCTATTGTGAATAATAGGCAGATTAAACCCCTAAAAGGCTCTATATTTCATACTTATCAAACTTCCTCACCCTTAGCTTTTGATTTTCCTCAAGAAAATAAAGAACAAAATTCACTCCAAGGTCGTAGTATCAAACCTCATAATCAAACAAGTGTGGAAGAAAATCAATCAAAAATGGCAATTCAAAAAATAATCTTGTTCTCAGTTGTAAGTTTCGCAAACAGTGAAAAAGAAAATTTTATAAAAGCATGAAGAAGTTAGATTGCAAAAACTAAACATAGAATAGCTTAGGATCTTCCACCAATCATTCCTCAACCTCTAGATCACAAAGGGTGTGAAGTAATGCCTAATCCGTAAAACCTTTCAACATCATGAACTCATGATCAAAATAGAAATATTGCAATAACATTTAGCTTTCAAGGGATTTCTTATCTATGCATTATTATTTTCTTATTTTCGGCATAATTGTTTTTATTCCCTAGACTTTTATCTTTATCCCTGTAACGGTGTTGGGCCTTCTATCCTAGATCACGAGACCTTAGGTAGATGGGTGATGAAGCACCCCAAGAACTTAATAACCGGATAAACGAGGACAGTTTTGGTTCAGGAAATTCATGATCAGAGGAGTACCATGCCTTATCTATCATACCAAAATTTCATATCATTCCTAAAGTCCCCAAGCCAAACTAATTTAGTTTCATAATCAGCTACTTCACAAAATTTTTGTGAAAACAAAATTAATTTGAAGAAAACAATACATACGAACAGCTTTAAACAAAAACTATTCTTGAGGACAAAAACTTCCACAAAAATTATCACCCAATAATTCAACATATATTGGCACTAAAAGAATTTTATTCTTCATGGCAAGAGAAATCAAGAACTAGTGTGGCATTAAGTATAACTAGCATATTTTCAGGGAAAGGTCCCCAAACTGCTACATAAGTAAGTACGTTGTATATATACTACAAAATTGGTTTATGCCCACACTTTTAAGTTCAAACCTTTTACAAGAATAAATGTTGAATAATTTCCTTCACTTATAAGTGTCTTCATAGTTGATGTAGAGATATTAGTGAATTTTGTATTTTATATATACATATTTGTACTGTAACACCCCTACCGCTAATCCTATACTTACCGTTAATCGTCCCGATTACCCTACTACTCGCAGCGGATATACAATTACTACGGCGGGTGATACAACGCCGCTAACCGCCCATACGGCTAGCAAGGCTTACACTACATACAGTAATGGTCTGATAATCATAGAATATACTGAGCTACTATTAATATTTCCCAATACATAATTTCATTTACTTACAATGCTTGATTACCGAGTATCCAAAAGTACAACTAACTACATCCCTTTCCTTGAGTTTATAAAAATAATGAGTTTAACAACCTACTCATACTATCAATTCACAATACTTCCAATATCCAAAAGGGTGTACCCCATGGTACACCGGCTAATCAAAAAGGCCTATAGCCATGTACAACTTGGTACACCGTTCATAATCAATTATTTACACAAAAAGAAATCATCTTGATCTCATCACAATCTTCACCGTTCACGAGCACCTGTAAAATTAAAAACAGTGCCCCAGGGGGCTCAGCAAAACGCTGCATATAAACTTCGCATATACCGCGTGCTAGCTAGGGTACGCCGACTAATTGGTCAACTATATATGGAGTTCATTTATTACATGCATACATGCTATTACATATGACAATACATTCATACAAATACAATACACACAACCAAAGGCAATACACAAGCCAAACAGTAATACAATACCATTCACAAGTCTCACTTCATCATTGGTTAGCCAATTACCTATCCAGGTTAATCGGATGTTCTTGACCCTTTTACTCACACAATCTTGTTCATACAATACTTACTTACTTCTTCTTACTTACTTACTTACTTACTCTTACTTACTTATTCTCATGTTAAGTCGGTATGACCTCCGGGCAGGGACTACACCGTCCCACTAGTGGGCTTTAGGGTGGCTCACTAATCCAGGATGTGACCCATTTAAGGGGTTTGGTCCACGGAAAAGATTAAGGCCCGGATTTGGATCCAACCTCTTGTGTCTCCTCCTCCTCACGCGTGGCCGAAACTATATCGGACTTCTACTCATTCCATTTTACCAATTTCCTATGTTAGAATGGTTAGCTAGTTAGGAATCAGTTAGAAGTCCAATACTACATTACTTGGTCAATACAATACACACAAGGCACACACATACACTTCATTCTCATCCATTCATTTCATGAATTATACAAACTAAGAGTTAAGATAAACATTCAACAAGGAATAATATCATATAAGCACAAGTAAGCGCAATAAACCCGATTCGTGCGTTTTATCTTTTTTAGGTGATCAATTAGCAAACGAACACACAAATCAGAGTAGCAAAGGTGACATACAGGGCTTGAGAATTTCATACCGTTCACCGTTGTACTTGAAACCGACTTTCCTTCAATGTTCACAATTCAAGTCCTATAACATACATGGAGTTGTATAGTCAATAACTTCTTGTTGTTTTAACTCTTTATTCCATTACCCCTTTCCTATGTACACTTACTAGTCCTTACAAGTCATAAGTAATTACGGAATCCATTTCATACTTTAAGTTTGTTCCCCTACTCATGGGGATATTTCTCTTATTATTTTTACCCAACAATGGTATATATATATATATATGTGTGTGTGTGTGTCTGTGTGTGTGTGTGGTGTGTGTGTGTGTGTGTGTGTGTGTGTGTGTGTGTGTGTGTGTGTGGTGTGTGTGTGTGTGTGTGTGTGTGGTGTGTGTGTGTGTGTGTGTGTGTGTGTGTGTGTGTGTGTGTGTGTGTGTGTGTGTGTGTGTGTGTGTGGTGTGTGTGTGTGTGTGTGTGTGTGTGTGTGTGTGTGTGGTGTGTTTGTGTGTGTGTGTGTGTGTGTGTGTGTGTGTGTGTGTGTGTCTGTGTGTGTGTGTATACATGTATATATATACATATGATTACTATAACTAACATTTTTTTTGTTTGGACCCGACCGACCCAAGTATGACCCGACCGACCCAAACCCCTCTGGGTCGGTCGAAGTCAGAAAGAAATTGGCCCTGGAATCCATCTCTACCGACCCACGACCGACTCACCTGTCTGGGTCGGTCGAAGTCAGAACATTTACGTTTCAGTGGTTTTAGTCCAACTGACTCATGACCGACTCAACCCCCTGGGTCGGTCGAGGTCAGACTTGTCCCACTGAATCTTTTTCAACTTCCTTCTTTTACCCATTACTTCCCCAATCTCCCAACAAGTAATCTAACATGTTTCTGCACCTAATTAACCTTCTAAACATCTCTAAATCCAACACTAATCATTACTTCTTTCCATACTATTTCACACACATTATTTTTCCAGTTATTCCAGCACTTGTATTAATTCCTCCTAGGCTTGTTATGCTATAGATTTTGATTCCCACTTCTACCATTCATGGTTTCCCTTCCTAAGGCCATCTTTAAGGTTTACAATGCATTATCTATCACTCGTAATCTACCCACTACTTAACTCCTTTTCAAATCTGTTTTCAAGGTGTTTTTCTACTTACTTCTAGCTCTTAAGTGTTCTAGTTCCTAGGTAAATTTTGACATAGTCTCCCCTAAAATTTAACATTCTCACCACATCTTTTTTACTCACACATCCTCATTTATGAAACGTGTTTAATATACACATTCTCAATATACATGCTAAGCACTAGTCACCCATTTATTTTCCTGCACATATACATTCATTACCCAAGGTTTTTCCCAAGATTTTATGATCCTTTAGGAGTTTCAAAACAGATTATTTCCCTTTCTCATTATTCTATTACATAGCTACTACTCAAATCCATAAGCATTACTCATTTTAAGTAGTTTAAATCTGTTACACAAAACATACAAAAACTACTCAAGGTAAGAACATTTACCTTGTAGTTTCTAGTTTTCCTTCCGTTCTTCTTCCTTCTTCCTTTCTTCCTTCCTTTCCTTTCCTCTCTTCTTGACTCACCGGTTATATAAGTTCAACTTCTAATGCTACAGCCCATTAATATACCACCATTTTAATTCAAACTAACCCTTAAAGCTTTAATGTATGTTTTTAGGGTTTAGGAAAGACATTATCTTGCAGTGTATAGAAGGAGTGTTGGACAGCAACAAAGCAAGATTTCCACTCCACAAAAGAATCCAAAATCGGATGGAGAACAAGGAATAAGAAGCTCAAAACTTGAAATTTCTTATTTATCAAATGAGGGCTAGAAATGCTAGTTTTTCAAATTTCTTTTTATCTCAAACCAACAAGGTGAATGAGGAGCTTCTAATGGAGGTATTCATCTTCAAAAACATCCATACCCATGTAGATGAACGTGGGTATTTTCTGATTTGGAAAAGAGGGGAACGTTCTCCTTGATGAGAGGAATTCAATGGTACAGTTTTTGTAATTTTTGAAGAAGGTTTGAGTGCAAAACAAGAGGAGATAAGATGGTGGCTGTATGGGGTGTTCAAAATCGTCATTAGATGGCAGCTTGAGGAGGAAGAAAATCAGAGAGTGAGGAGTGGGTACGGTGGGAATGAGGGAGTAGGAGAGAGGGTACAAAAGTGAGTTTTTACTTTTTGCTTTTGCTTTTGTCTTTTGTAAATAAGGAACAATTAAGAGAATGAGAGGGGGAGTAAAATCGGCCCCATACCCACACACATACAGACTTTGAGTTTTTATTTTTAAAAGTGGACACACTTTTTTAGTTTATTTACACTCACACCCCACAACTTCCCGTTTTTTATAGTTTTTACTACCGGAACCCGTTTTCCGGAATTTTCTCGTTTAATTGATTTTATTGGTTCTAGACCTTCATTAGTGTTTATTAATGACTATTTGGTTGACCAAAATTATTACGAGTCTATTTGACCCGCTTAAAGTCGCGTTTTCCCGGTTTCCTCTAAAAATGCGCTTTAAGGTTCGTTTGTGTTTTTAATCCGTTTTAAGGATCCATTTTCTTCGGGATTTGTTCCCTCATGTTTATTTAGGCATAATTAAGCCTTTAAAATCTTCATTAGCAAAATTAATCACTATTTTTAATTTCGGGGTATTTCAATCTACCCCCCTTAAGGAACTTTGCCCTCAAAGTTGCTCAAGGTTAATGGTTTACTATTACTACTCATTTGGCCAACCGATTGCCATAATGTATCCTACTACCACCTATAAGGTGTTCACTTTCTCTACATCAGAAGCACTGCTCAATTCAAGCATCATACGCAATTACCATACACAATACACAATACACAATTACAATCCACAACATTCTACAATACACATTACCATTGAATCAATACCATACAACACCAATATATTACGCATTATACATACATACTAAATACACTTTGCACTACATATGCCATCAAAATACACAATGCAATGCTAACCCGAAGCAATGCAAAAGCAAAACGGCTCTACCCCCCTTAAAAAGGGTACGCCCTGTACCCGCTAAGTACTAGACTATGTAGTCTATAAACAGCTGTGGGTGCTTCGCCTTCATGGCATCTTCTAACTCCCATGCCGCTTCTTTGACATCGTGGTTGGACCATAAGACCTTCACCATTCGCACTGACTTATCGTAAGTGTCTCTGGTCTTAGTATCAAGAATTCAAACAGGAGTCTCGACATATCTCATCGTCGGCTCAATGGATAATTGCTCAGGCTCTAGGACATGAGAAGGATCAGCAATATACTTCTTGAGTTGTGACACATGAAAGTAATCATGGACACGCCCCAACTCCTCAGGTAGAGCTAACCTGTAGGCTACAGATCCAACTCTCTCAGTGATAGTGTATGACCCTACAAACTTCGGGCTCAGCATGCTCTTCTGTCCAAAACGGAGTACGCCCTTCATAGGTGAAACGCGCAAGAACACTTGGTCGCCCACGGTGAACTCAAGGTCGCGTCGTCGCACATCCGCATAGGATTTATGTCTATCTTGGGCTGCTTTCATATTAGCTCGGATTTGTTGAACTTTCGCTTGGACTTGTTCAAGGTACTCCAGTCCTATGATGATCGCTTCACTCTACTCATCCCCACATAACGGGGTACGGCAAGGCCTACCGTATAAAGCTTGGAAAGGCGACATCTTAATCGAACCGTGATAGCTATTAGTGCATGAAAACTTGACAAGATGAAGCTTATCTATCTAACTCCCCTGAAAGTCTACGGCACATGCTCTAAGCATGTCCTCGAGTGTTTAGATGGTCCTTTCTGTCTCTGACCGTCAGTCTGTGGGTGGAAGGCGGTGCTCAGCTTCAACTCTGTACCCAGTGCTTCCCGTGTAGCTCTCCAGTATCTCGAAAGAAATCTGGTTTCACGGTCAGATACTATGGTTTTCGGGACTCCGTGGTGTCGGATAATCTCCTTGTCGAATAGCTCCGTGAGCTTCGCCACCTTCCAGGTGTCCTTCATCGGTATGAGTCCTCCCCTGGCAGGTGGGAGTCCAATAACAAAATCCGTGGAGATATTATGGAATTTCCACTCCGGAAATGGCATAGATTGTACCATTCTGCCTGGTCTACGATGTTCAAACTTTACTTTCTGGCATGTAAGGCATCTTAAAACATACTCTGTCACATCGGATTTCATTCCAGACCACCAAAAGTACCTCTTCATGTCTTTGTACATCTTGGAGGCTCCCGGATGGACGGATAGTGTAGAACTGTGTGACTCTCGCAGGATGCGATCCCTCAGCCCAGCATTGCTTTGGGGAACGCATAGCCTGTCGTTCAGCCGAATCAGACCATCTTCACGTAACTTGAAGTCATACTTCTTTTTCTCTAGTGTGCCATCTGTGATCTTCTGTCTGATCTCGGTCATATAAGGGTCGCTCAACTGAGCGTCTCGCACCTCGTTAACCAAGCTAGAAGAAGCGAGTAGTGAATGGAGCGAGTGTGCTCGACGACTCAGGGTGTCGGCTACAACGTTTGCCTTCCCTTCCTTATACTGTAGGTCGATGTCGTAATCTGAGAGAAACTCCATCCACCTTCTCTGTCTCAAATTCAGTTCCTTCTGTGTGAACACATACTGCAAACTTTTATGATCGGAGTAGATGGTGATGCTTACCCCATAAAGAGAGAGTCGTCATATCTTCAAGGTGAAGATAATGGTTGCTAACTCTAAATCGTGAGTCGGGTAATTCTCCTCATGCTTTTTCAGCTAGCGGGAGGCGTAAGCTACTACCTTGCCATGCTGCATAAGTACGTATCCCATTCTTTTGCCTGATGCATGACAATATACCTCAAATCCCTCTGTGCCCTCTACAAGTGTGAGAATTGATGCTGAGGTCAATGAGTCCTTTAGGCTCTGGAAGGATACCTCGCACTCGTCTGTCCACACAAATGGTGCATCTTTCTTCATCAATGTAGTCATGGGCTTAGCGACTTTCGAGAAGTCCTTCACAAATCTCCGGTAGTAACTGGCTAGACCAAGAAAGCTCCAGATGTCGGTAACAGTCTAAGGTACTGGCCATGATCGTCCAGCTTCAATTTTAGATGGATCAACTAAAATACCCGCGCTCGAGATGACATGACCAAGGAAAGATACCTGATCTAGCCAAAACTCGCATTTGGAGAACTTCGCATAAAGCTGGTTCTCAGGCAGTGTCTCAAGTACTTTTCTGAGGTGGTTAGCATGCTCTTCTGCTGATTTAGAATACGCAAGGATGTCGTCGATGAAGACTACTACAGAAGTGTCCAACTGCTCACTGAATAGACGGTTCATTAGATCCATGAACTTAGCTGGTGCGTTTGACAAACCAAATGGCATGACTGTGAATTCATAGTGGCCATATATGGTGCGGAATGTTGTTTTCTATATGTCTTGCTCTCTGATAGCAATATGATGATACCCTGATCGAATAGGTCGTCGATGTGTGGCAACGGGTACTTATTCTTTACTATGACCGCATTCAATTCGTGGTAGTCGATGCAGAGTCGGAGGATACCATCCTTCTTCTTCATGAAGAGGACCAGTGCTCCCCAGGGTGATACGCTCGGGCGTATGAACCCTTTGTCGAGAAGATCGCACAACTGCTCCTTGAGCTCAGTCATTTCTGCTGGTGCCATGCGGTATGGTGCCCTAGCAATGGGACTAGTACCAGGCAGGAGATCAATCTCAAATTCTACAGTTCTCTGAGGTGGCATACCAGACAGCTCCTTCGGGAATACATCAGGGAATTCGGATACAATCGGTACATCGGTATTGAGCTCTGGATCTCTCTCCAGGTCTTGTACATAGCAAAGATACACATCGTGCCCCTTTCTGAGCTCCCGGTACATAGCCATAGCGAAGATGACTGTAGTCTCTGGCGGTAAGATACTGTAACCCCAGAAGGACTCTTGAGTAGTTGTCTATGCTCGGCGCAGAGGATTCGCCCCTTGTGCCGCTCCAACCAGTTCATCCTAATTATCAAGTCGAATCCCAACCCATTAAATTTGATGAAGGAGATGGGAAACTCTTCGCCCTTGATTTGGATCTTGGCCGCTTTGTAATACTTGGTACATCATACTCGCTCCTTCGACGGGAGAATAACCAAGAAATTCGGTAGCTCATCCGCGTCTAGCCCCAACCTCTTCACAAAAGATGGCGAAACGAAGGTGTGCGAGGCGTCGGAGTCGAATAATACTGAGGCTTCAATGCCATTCAGTGGGAAGGTTCCCGTTAAGATGGTGCCGCTCTTACCGGCTTGTGCTTCGGTGAGGATACTCAGGTTACCTTCGGTACCGAGTCCACAACCTATTGATTCACAAGTTCGTAAGTAATGATGGTAGGACGCGAGTGAAATTTAATAATCAGCACTACTTTTTATTGATAAACCAACCATCATACATACTGTGTCTCTAATACACGTTACTAACGTGTTACATGCTACTACAAGTTTAATACTTCCTAAAGGTAAGGTTCAGGCGTCCTGGTTTCATGTGTGTGCCATTGATTATTGCCGATGGTGCCGTATTCAGCTTGATCTTGTTGATCCCGTGATACAGAAACCTTGATTTTCCACCCATGATTAGAACATCTCTTGATCTCAATACCATTTTCTAGGCGAGGTCCACACGCTTCTGCTCGCTATATAAAAATACGGCGTCATCACCAATGGACCAAGACACTACAGGCACTCCTTGTTCAAGAGATTCGTCGTTTCGTCCTTATCTTGTGTAACCCAAGTCGTCCTTCTTTCTCATAGAAGTTGACGATACAGAGGTCCGCTTCAAGTGTGGGGATCGGATCATCTTCACACACTGCTGGAAAAAAAAAGAATAAACAACGCCCCTTTAAAAACGGTTATATTGTAAATCATTTTTTTATAATAGGCGGGACATCTTAATAAAAGCTTTGCTTAGAAAGTGTTGTTTATGTTATCGCGCCCAAAGACAAAAACAACGCTTGCTTACAAAGCGTTATTTAAGAGATACGTATAAAAAACGCTTCTTAAAAGAAGCGTTTTTTATGTCTTTGGGCGCGATAACATAAAGAACGCTTTAGTTAAGAAGCGTTCTTTATGCTGATCGTAAGGAGCATAAAAAACGCTTCTTAAGTGAAGCGTTCTTTATGTTACCTAAATTATAAACAGTTTTCGCCCTCCCGCCCAGTCTTCTCATCAGTCTAATCGCTACTGTTCCCCTACCCACCCACTCTCTGTAAACCTCGCTCTCACTCTGTAAACCTCACTCTCCCTCTGTAAACCTCGCTCTCTCCGCTCTATCTCTTCTCAATCGAAACCAGTACTGACCCAGAAACATCACAATATTTGCCGCCGCGGCGCCTCTCTTCTCTTCCCTCCTGATAATCGATCTTAAATATTCTATATATCTTCCGGCACTAAGGCGATAAAGGCAGGCCACATGCATGCGTCGATCGATATCGGCGCCTCTCGCTATCGGTAATTTTGCCCTCAATCTGCGAACAGATATATATATATATATGCATGCCTATAATCTTTCGATCGGTAATTAACGTTTGCAAAATCGCACGAACAGGACATACATGCCCTGTCGCACGCACGGCGCCTCCGGTTTACAACCCCAACTAGCGAAAGGAACAACATACATGCACGCTAGATCTTTCGGCCCTATTCTTGGGCTGATGAGGTAATTTTGCAAACCAAACTTCTTAATCAGGAAAATACATGCTCTGTTTGTTTCGGATTAAAAGGCATGAAATATATTGTGTGTATTGTTTGGGAATAATTTTGCATGCAAACCAAACTGAATGTGGCACGCCCATTTGTTGTTAACCTATGTGTGCTTGCAAACCAAACTTGTTAATCAGGAACATATATACTCTGTTTGTTTGGGATTAAAGGCGTGAAATAAAGTGTACGTGTGTTTAGGAATATTTTTGCATCCAGACCAATGGACTTGCTGGTTTTTACTATGTGCTGATTGTTGTTAATCAGGCGCGCATATTGTTGTACTATGTGCTAATTTTTACTTGCTGGTTGTACAATTAATGGACTTGGGATTTAATGTGTAATATAATGTGTTTCGGCATGCATACAAATATAGCCACGTGGTTATATATGGCGAAATTAATTTGGTTAGATGATTATAGGGTGTATTATAAATTAATGTTATATATTATATTATAGTATAACCAAGGGTGCAAATATTAGATGACCATGGGATGTATTAATTAGTTACAAAGACATAGCATTACGGCAACTTGCCTGACGTCCCGTTCCCCATATTGCTTTTACCTTAACATCCACCCAGAAGTTTATCTACGTTTCTACCAATACCAACATCAAACTTTTAAGTTCCTCACATTCTTCTCGATTGTTATCCGGTCAAGCTAGGCATTCCAATTAACCCTCTAATGTTTTGGAAATCTATATGACCACCATTAGCCATATTAGAGACCTCTAGCTACTTACAGCTTCTTAATTTCTTGTAGTTATTATTTTAGTATCCTTTTACATTTTTCGGCTAGCGCCTATGACCTTCGATCGTCATCAACCTATAATAAAAAAATTGAACTCGGACGGGCCCACCAACTTTATTTTCCTTCACGACCTTTCTTCTCTCCTTTTCGATTCCTTTAGTAACCTTGGACTAGTATATATGTTGTGGAAGCTTCAGTAGATCGAATAATCGGACTGGACAGCACTGAAACATCACAGAGAAAATCGGATAAAAAGTCAGACCAATTTGGCCGATGGAGACGGTTGCTGCCTCTGTTGAAGATGAAAGTACCGACGATCATGATGATTCTTCTACTGATACAAAAGAGACAGAAGAAGAAAAACATGGTACAAAAGAGACAGAGGCAGATACAGATGAAAGGATGAATGAGAACTCAAAAACAGAGAGGTTGAAGAAATTGGCTAAAAAGTTAAGTGAGGCTGCCACGAAGTATAGTCCGGTGGCGATTAACGAATTACCGGCCCACTTCATGACCTTGAATGAAGAAAACGGTTTTCTAGAATAGTTATATGAGGAGGAGAGGAGGAAACTTAGTCGATTATATGGTGGCATGGGGGACTATATGAAGATAAAGTGGTACCAAATCGCCCGGTTGATGAGTTTCATGTCTTATGGATGGAGATGGAGATGGAGAAGCTAGGCACTTCTCCATCTCCAGTTACGATTGGATTCGCATCTTCTTTCAGTTTTGAACATCGATAGGTTTGACAAATCTTTAAACACTAGGACATGAGTGTTTGTAGATTACATGTAGTCATTTGGAATACTAGCCACACATTGTTGATGTGGGGTGCATCGTATCTTTTAAAAAAACTAGATGAAGGTCCCTTGGCAATTAAAAAGATTGAGAGATTCCCCCTAAGTATGATTCCCCCTGAGTTTGCATGTTAAGCGACTTTAACAAATGATAGCAATAAGTGACAGTTTTTTTCGCACAATAAGTGACAACTTTTATGTTATACTGCATAAAAGCTGTCATTTATTATGCATAAAAGCTATCACTTATTGCTATCAAGAAACAAATGAGAGCAATAAGTGACAGCTTCTATGCACAATAAGTGACAGCTTTTATGTTATACTATAACCATAGTAGAACATAGTACTATGGTTATAGCATAACATAAAAGCTGTCACTTATTGAGCATAGAAGCTGTCACTTATTGCTATCATTTGTTTCTTGATAGCAATAAGTGACAGCTTTTATGCACAATAAGTGACAGCTTTTATGTTATACTATAACCATAGTAGAAAGTTTTCTACTAAGGTTATAGTATAACATAAAATCTGTCATTTATTGTGCATAAAAGCTGTCACTTATTGCTATCATTTGTTAAAACCGCTTAACATGCAAACTCAGGGGAATCATACTTAGGTGGAATCTCTCAATCTTTTTAATTTCCAAGAGATCTTCATCTAGTTTTCTTTAAAAGGTATGATGCACCCCACATCAACAGTGTGTGGCTAGTATTCCAATTGACTGCATGCAATCTACAAACATTCATGTCCAAGTGTTTGAAGATTCTCAGGCCTATTGATGTTCAAAACTGAAAGAAGATGTGAATCCAATCGAAATTGAAGATGGAGAAGTGCCTAGCTTCTCCACCTCCATTTCCATCCATAAGTCATGAAACTCATCAACCAGGTGATCTGGTACCACTTTATCTTCATATAGTCCCCCATGCCACCATATAATCGACTAAGGTTCCTCTTATCCTCCTCATACAACTATTCTAGAAAACCGTTTTCTTCATTCAAGGTCATGAAGTGGGCCAGTAATTCGTTAATCTCTATTGGACTCTACTTCGTGGCAGCCTCACTTAACTTTTTAGCCAATTTCTTCAACCTCTCTGTTTCTAAGTTCTCATTCATCCTTTCATCTGTATCTGCCTCTGTCTCTTTTGTATCATGCTTTTCTTCTTCTGTCTCTTTTGTATCAGTAGAAGAATCATCACGTTCGTTGGTACTTCCATCTTTAACAGAGGTAACAACTGTCTTAGCAAATTGGAAATTTCTTCTCAGGTACATATTATAAGTACTTTTGTGTTTGAATTGGTGATTTTAACTATTTGCGCATGTTTGGATAAGTTCAAATGGTGTACTTAATTTCTTTTATAATTCTCGCGTGCAGCTTGTTGATTTCTTCTCAATACTTATTCACAAGCCGATCTCAAGTTTGTCAAGGAGAGCGCGCACACATGTGTTGAAAGCACTAAATTGATCAGAAGAAGTCATGAGTCATCTATCTTTTCTTTTTTCAAATGGTTGTATTGTACATGTTAAGATCGAACTTGAACCATTTTTAGTAGTTTGGTTAACTAGCTAGTTACAAATGTTGTAGTTGATCGATATTACACCTAAGCCTATGTGCGCTCGTATAATATTAAATGCAAACAAAGTACTGTTGTTGATCTATTAATTAAAATTCACCAGTTTGGTTGATCTGGTATATATAATGCAAACAGGTTTTGAATGATTTTGTGATTTTAATTTTGTGTTATGCGCAGGGTAATAAATTGTATAAAAAAAAATAAAAAAGGACCATATAAGAAACGCTTATGCATATAAGCATTTCTTATATTCTCGCGCCAAATGTCAGAAAAAACGCTTATCAATATAAGCATTTTTTATAAAGCTTCATAAAGAACGCTTATATTAAACAAACATTTTTATAGTCAGACATAATGAACGCTTCAAGGTGAAAGCGTTCTTTATGCCTCGTAGATTCCCGCCGCCTTACACACCTTAAAAAACGCTTTAGCGATAAGCGTTCTTTTAAATTAATGTATAAAAAACGCTTATAACACGTTCTTTAAGAGGTTTGACCATTTGCGTCGCTGGCATAAAAAACGGTTATAGAACGTTCCAAAAGACAAATAAAAACGTTGTTTATTCTTTTTTTTTCAGCAGTGACATTGTTGTGTGAGTTCTACAACTTGTGTAACAAGCGTTTGAAATTCAGGGGGTATCGTTGGTAGCGTCGCTCCATCTTGCATCCGTGTCTTTTGGTATGTCTTGGTATAAGGATTCCAATCCTTTCCCAAGCACATCATCTTCAGTTTCATCTTCGCTCCACCAGGAATTCAGGTGTATAAAATCCTCCTGGACCCGTTCCTAGCCTATTGCATCATCGAATGATCGAAATTTGTGCTTCGGGTGTTAGGTATCCCTTTAATAGAATCATACCTAATCGGATGACCTGACACTGCTCGTTGGGGTAGTAGTGATTGGTGATGTCGTCTTCTTCATGATTTGGGTTTGAAGGTATCGGACAGCAGATATTAAATCTACCTATGGTTATAAATTTCACCTACGATGAGTTCTAGTCTCAACTAATTCATTTCATGCTCCAATACATACTTCGATTCATTTACTCATGCATCCATTCAAACAATTACTTTGATACTTAGGCATGCTTTCAAAGATTCAAGGTTAAGTTAGTACCTAGGCCAGACTTAGAATCGGTCTCGTCACAGTCGATGATATGCAAGGCCGGCTGCCTCTGAGGTGCGCCCTTCTGAGGACCTCGGGACCCCTGTCCCTGCGAGGCCTGCTGGGCTGGAGCATCGCCAGATGCAACCTCCTTGCCTTACCTCTGCTTGTAGCTCTGGAAGTTTCCCTTGGATTTTGCATTCTGCGGGCACACATTAGCACGGTGTCCCAGTTTCTGACAGTTGTAGCATCTGATTTCCCTCCCTTGGTAGTCTGTGCCGGGGTGATCTTGGCTGCACTTTCTGCAGACATAGCTGCGGCCGTCGGAGTAGTTTTTGCCATACCCGGAGCCAGAACCTGGGGCTTAGAGTGTTAGCACAATTGGTGCGGTGATACTACTTATTGCATTCACACATATACAAGTTTAGATTTAGAAGGTTACCCTTAGGTGGGTGTGATCTCAGTGGCTTTGCAGCCACCAGCGCAGAGTAAGCAAGCTGAATAGGATCAGCTACTTTGCCCTTCTCAGCATGGGCACTGCTCTCACTCGGGGTGTTCTTCTGGGATTGTTGAATGAACTTCCCCTTCTTCTTTTTCCAACTCTTACCCTGGTTCTGCTCTTCATAACTGGTGTTCTTGCTATTAGCCTTGCGCTTAAGCGCCTGCTCCTAATCTCTTAATTGGCAAGTAATCTCAACGCGAGATGTCGCGTGATAGCACTCCTGAATTTTCGGGCATTAGATGGTGCTCTTACTAATAAAGGTAAAGGTTTAAGTATTTACAATGGTACTACGGGTTTGAACCAATATTTACCTGAAGGGAGGTAAATCTGGTATAGCCCATACCGTACTGAAGGCGATGGCTCGGACCACCATAGAAGCGATCGACCAACACCTGACCGGTGTACCCAAGGTCGGGTAGAAGATGTAAGATGAAGGTGAAGGTGCGGTAATACTCATCCACTGACATTCTCTCTGTCATCCGCAAAGCGTCGAGCTCTAGTCGTTTCTTGGTTTTGACGTGCTCTGAATAGTATTTAGATCGGAGGATGGCGGTGAAGGATTCCCAATCGAATGTGGGGTCGTTGGCAAACTCATGTTTTACTAGCCACCACCAATCCATGGCAGCTTCTTTGAGGTAGTACGCTGCTACTCTCACTCGAACTCCAGCAGGAGCTTCGAGGGTCTCAAATGTAGTCTCCATTTCAGAGATGTAAGCTTCTAGTTTTCCCGGATCGCTCTCACCTCTAAAGCATGGAGGTCGGAGTTCAGCGACTGATTTTACCCAGTTCACATCTCTGGGCGGAGGGGGTGGGGTTGGTCCCGCTTGAGTATGTTGGTTTTGCTGTGACTGTTGTACAGCGGTGATTACTTGGGGTAGCATTGGTGCTACCGTGGCAGCGACAATCTCTGCTATCGTCTGCGTGCCTAGTCCATCGGCAGCCCCTCCTCTAGATCGGCCTGGACCTCGTCCTGACATATGAACATTTAACATTTACATTAAGCATTGTGACATTGTGATGTTATAACACCATGACCAGTTGGTCTTAAATTCAAGCAATGGCATCGTCCATACGGACGTTAAGGGTATCCGTTGTTATCAACGGTCATTCCTAGTTAGGTTTCTAAATTTCCGTTTTAAAACGGTTGTAATCCTAACTCGGTAATCCCTATGCTTGGCAATACTTAGACATCAGAGCGTTACTACTCGCAGCGGATATACAATTACTACGGCGGGTGATATAACACCGCTAACCGCCCATACGGCTAGCAAGGCTTACGCTACATACAATAACGGTCTGATAATCATAGAATATACCGAGCTACTATTAATATTTCCCAATACATAATTTCATTTACTTACAATGGTAGATTACCGAGTATCCAAAAGTACAACTAACTACATCCCTTTCCTTGAGTTTATAAAAATAATGAGTTTAACAACCTACTCATTCTATCAATTCACAATACTTCAAATATCCAAAAGGGTGTACCCCATGGTACACCGGCTAATAAAAAAGGCCTATAGCCATGTACAACTTGGTACACCGTTCATAATCCATTATTTACACAAAAAGAAATCATCTTGATCTCATCACAAT